>CM022105.1:2250800-2850800 GCA_011114355.1 Carex littledalei
TCTTCTTACTTAGAACATTCCATCCCTCAAATTATTTGCATATATTTGGTACTACTAGATAAAACAGATCCTCTGATAAGAAAATTAACTCAGCACGATGTACAAGGACCTGAAATAGAAGCGCAGATTTAAGGGAATAAGAGAGGTTTGCTTTTGACGTGGCAGAAGGGAGCTTGCAAATTTACCACACCAAATTTATTTTTTAAATTTTGATGTGGGAAATTCACGGGAAGAGATGTTTGCTTTAGTTTTCCATTTACTACCATGGCTGAAGGGAGCTAGTCAGCTAGCAAATTCTTCCAGAAAAAACTTAACAAGAATCAAGGGGTACATTAAATATAATGAAAATTGTAGGAGTAAATAGAAAACTGAAGAAGTCTTAAAGAATATATAGAAAATTAAATCAAAAAAATATTGGTATGGACTAAACCGCAGTTGATGTCTGATACAAAAATTTATAAATAATTTAAAAAAAGATCATGTTGATGTTTTAATTGAATATTATTTAATGGTTTACAAAAATATCGTATGAAACTTACAAATTCTCTTCAAGTACCATTTTTAAGTAAAACATTCAAGCATGCAATTTTTTCAAGTCTTCGGAAAATATTCAAACTTCACGAGGGAAACCTCAATAATTCTTGTAATTTATCTTTGTTATTTCTGATTTAATACTAATATCACATACTCTAATTATTGAAAATTAAACAAAATTGAAAAGCTCAATTTTATTTGCAAAACCAGCCTATTCTACACAAACTTTTATAATGCTTTCAATGGTACAGCAAAAATCAGTCGTTAAGGTTTGGCCTCTGGATGCTACGGTTGATTTGTGCACATTAATTAAAAATTATAAATAAAAAAGCTAGAAATGCTACGGTTGATTTGTGCTCATTTACAGTTCGCTTTAACTCGCTCATTTACAACTCGAGTCAGTTCCAACTCGAGTTGGTTGACTCGTTTAATAAATGAGCTGAGTTTGAGCTTACTCCAACTCGCTTATTTATAACTCGAGTTACATAGCATTGGTCACAATAAATTTCAGAAATTGTTTTTGTTAAGCTGTTGTATGAAAAATTACTGGTGCTTATGTAGTAAGTTGTTGTATGAAAAATTGCTAGCGTTTATGTACTATTGCTGTATGAAAAATTGCTGGATACTGATAAAATTCTTTTACTAGTAGTATATAATTAACTGGTTAAACGAGTTGTGAGCCAACTCGAGTTGATAACGAGCTGAGTTCGAATTGGCTCTACAACTTATTATTACCATCTCAACTTAAATTGACTCACTCATTTATTTAATAGACTGAGTTCAAGTTGAAAGTAACTCGCTCAAACTCGGCTCATTTACCGCCCTAGTCCAATCATATGTAGTAAAAAATGCGGGGTTTTTATTAAATTTTTACAAAGAGTGCTTCAAAATTTTGTCCAAACAACTATCGGGCCTTCTTTTTCCGGTCGTCTTGATTGTATACAATTAGGACAATCTTGTAAATATCGGCTCAGCTCAGCCCAGTTCATTATTCGTCTAGGCCTATTTGGTTTTAAAATTTTGAGGTTGAGAATTCTTTTGAAAGAACAGGCAAAAAGAAAAATAATTATGAGAATCCAATTTATCTTCTCCCTTATCCACTCGTATCATCTCGTATTATCAGAAATCAAACTTCATCCGAGCATCCATGCACACTCTCTTTTTGCGCACTTCTCAACCTCAAAATGGAGGGAGTGCTCATAAACCCTTCCCTCTCTCGCCTCAAAATCTCTGTACCAAACCCACTAATCCCTTCTTCCTCCCGCCAAATCTCCATTATTCATCGCTCATTCCCGCATCATCACCGCCTCCGCCTCCGCATTCCTTTCGCTTTCTTCCAAGACCAATTTCCCCAGAAAGTAAAGGAAAAAGAAGAAATCAAAGAGGAAGACGCATATGGAGAGGTTAACCGCATAATCGGCCGACGAACAGTGCGGTCGCCGGTATTTGCTGACGATGGCTCTGTTACAACTGACATTTTAACAGAGTACTTGATAGAATGGAAGGATGGCCACACTCCATCATGGGTCCCGGCCGACGGCATTGCAGCAGATGTGGTAGCGGAGTACGAGACACCCTGGTGGACTGCTGCTAAAAAAGCCGATGCCGCGGCTCTTTCAAGCCTTCTTGCCGATGATTCCATATCTCGTGATCCTGATGCAGAGGATCCAGATGGCCGTACGGCTCTGCATTTCGCGGCAGGTCTTGGCTCGGAAGAATGCATAAAAATTTTAGCTGAAGCTGGTGCTGATGTGAACAAGATCGAGCGAGCCGGTGGAGGGTTAACTCCCCTCCACGTGGCAGCTGGTTATGGCCGGCCTCTGGCAGTGAAGGCATTGTTGGAAGCTGGTGCTGATTCAGATATAGTGGATGGCAGGGGACGAACACCGTTGGACTTGATAAAGGAGGTTCTGGTGGCGACACCAAAAGGCAACCCGGCGGCATTTGGGAGGAGAATGGGGTTAGAGGGGGCGGCTGCTGAGCTGGAGAAGGTGGTGTTTGAGTGGGGGGAGGTGGAGAAGGTGGTGGATGGTAGAGGCGAGGGGAAGCACAGGGAGTATTTAGTGGAGTGGAGGGATGGAGGGGAGAGGGAGTGGGTAAAGGCTGAGTGGGTGGCTGAGGATTTGGTGAGAGATTACGAGGAAGGGTTGGAGTACGGGGTGGCGGAGGCGGTGGTGGGGCAGCGGGAGGTAGATGGAGGGAAGAAAGAGTATTTGGTTAAATGGATTGATTTAGAGGAGAAGACATGGGAGCCTGAGGAGAATTTGGATCCTGAGCTTGTACAAGAGTTTGAGAGGCGGCAAGGTGCTGAGGGAGAGAAGACGGCAGGTGAACACGCAGCGACACAGGAGACTGTTGTCGGCTGAATGATTCGAGATTGTTGGGAGAGAAATTGGTACTCGATTTAGGTAAATATCTGTGAATTATTCAGAATTGTTTCTGATCTGGTTTGTTAAACTGTAGGGTAGATGTAAGATTATTTTGGAAGTATTTAGGAAGGATTGCAAATTGGTTTTTGTATTGTTACTCTGGAGATGTTAAATGAATCTCCTTCTGGAATTTTTTTGCATCATCAGTATTACTAATTTTATGTATGGGGGTGGTCATTAATAGTTTTTGAGAACCAGAATAGTAATTCATAAACTATTGGTGATTTAAAAAAGAGTGAGGCTATGGTGCTATGCATAGCACGGATGGGGTCCGTGCTACGGCTCAAAATTTGACTTTTCAAAATCGTAACGGTCGATCCGAACCGTTCAACATGATTATAAAATGAATATGTACTTGCAAACCAAATTTTACATTTTTCCGAATTTTTTTACTATTTTTTTAGATATGCTGTTTTTGGATGGTCCAGAATGTTCAAATCAAGTGATTTTCGAAAAAATAGTAAAAAAATTCGGAAAAATGTAAAATTTGGTTTGCAAGTACATATTCATTTTATAATCATGTTGAACGGTTCGGATCGACCGTTACGATTTTGAAAAGTCAAATTTTGAGCCGTAGCACGGACCCCATCCCTGCTATGCATAGCACCATAGCCTCACTCTTTAAAAAATATATATATCTTGAGCAATTGTGATTTTGTGTAATAGTACAAAGTCAAAATATATACTGCACTAAATTACTACACTTTGGAAAATTGAAAATAAGAAAGACAGTTTGAACTCTGTGGTAGAATCAATAATTAGCATTTAATATTGGTCTGTTTCAGTAATTAATTAGAACTGGTATGGTGCTCTGTGATAGGCCGTCTGAACTCTTTACTGCACTGCGGCTAAGTTTGGATAAATCAAAGCTTAACTGCACAACTCACGGCATTTCTGATTAGCAGCTAGATTGTCAACATCAGACTGTACAACCAGAAATTTTCTTTTCTATTTTGATCGCATTTTCAAGAGATGGGGTTATCTTGAAACCAAAAGTATCTCTAGAAATCGTACTGTACTGGCTGGTTCTTCTTGGCACCAACCAGGCTACGATATTGGATATAGTTTGTCATTGAGCTGGGGTAGCACTTTTGTTTTTGAAAAAGTAGCAACAGCTACCTGTTTCATGAAAGAAAAAACTACAAACGTGAAACGTGCAATATCCTGGAAAGAAAAACAAAAAAGCAAAACTACTACCACCTCACTGGTACCTATTCCAAGGTACCAGTATCAACTCCCTACAAATTAGCACACATAGGCCCTACTGATACCGATTCTCAAATCTGTACCAAATTAGTCTGATATCTACCCCTTACCAGTCTTTCCCATTTTATTACAAGTTTAACAAAACAGTAAGACACATGCATAAGACAACCATTTTTCGGTTTGTCACGCACAAAACAAAATAAAACTTCAATGTACTGGTATCAGTTGTTCCCTATCATCATCAGCAATTTGCAGCGGGGGACGAGCCATCTGTAGCGGAACAAAATCCATGTCGGGTGGCAGCCAAAATTGCACAGCTTCTGTAATCTCTTGAGTCCAATTACCTGCCCAAAATTGCACAGCTGGTGTAGCACTGAATTGCATGAGTCTGTTGAATCTTCATTGTTCCTTTTTCATAGCAGAGACCTCATGCTTATACCTAAAAGCATCAGATAAAGTTGCTGCAACAGTTCAGCAAAAAATATAGCCCTTCATCTGCCAGTACAAAAAGAGTATAGCGCCCCTTCCCCATTTTTTCTTAGTTGTACTGTAAGGAACCACAGCTATGCTAACAGTGAATGTTTTTATGGCCAAGTCAATCAATTTTCTTAAGAAGGCAATCCTTTTAAAATTCAACAATAAAAATTAAAAGTTTAAAACCAATCAAAATTGCATAACTGGTATGGGACAGGTGCTCTCATAACAGCTTGCATTCTATTTTTTCTTCTTTATTTTATTTTATTTACTTATTTGTTTATGTATTTATATATTATTTTATTTATTTATTTATTATTTTTTTTTGGGGGGGGGCGGTGGTTGGGGCTGGTTTGCTTGCTTGCATATAGTTTGAACATCTGAAAAATCAAAGCAATCGGCACAATTCATTCAACCACTTATCCCAATGAAAACAATAATCATATGTAAGCTCTGTATAAGCCAACAAAAGCATGAAAACAACTGAATAAAAAAAAGAAATCGTATTTCCAATTATATTTCAACTATTGGGTGTCAGCCATGAGCTCTCATTCTGACCATCTTTTGATTTGATGTTTGTTATTAATTCAAGCAACACAATTTTTGAATGATCTGGCAGAAAGACTCCAGTGAGGGTCAAATTGGAGATTGCATTGTCACCCTGAGATCCCTCTTGAATCCAGATTTTCTCCAAGAAAGGTACATTCAAAAAAGAGAAATTTAGATATATGCCCATCGTAACTTCTTAATTTAGATATATCCCCATCAAAAATTCAAAATTAGTTATTTACCCATCTAAACTCACTCAATTTATAAATATCCCCAGTTCTTAATTTAATTACTTAAAAATAAAAAATAAAAAGACTGTTTTTCCCTTATTTGAAAATACTGTGTTGTCAATCCCTCCTCTTTTACCCATGCTGCCCTCATGTTGACAACACAGTATTTTCAAATAAGGGAAAAACAGTCTTTTTATTTTATATTTTTTAAGTTTTGAAATTAAGAAATGGGGATATTTATAAATTGAGTGATTTTAGATGGGTAAATAACTAAATTTGAATTTTTGATGGGGAAATATCTGAATCAAGAAGTTATGATGGGTATATATCTAAATTTCTCTTAAGAAAATTAACCAAACAATGGCTCCATGTTCAAATCTTTGAATATGTCAATAGCTATAACAACCTATAACTGGAAAAGTTTTGGATATGTGTAAATTGGTCATGTGGATTTATAAATCCACAGTGGATTTATAATATCCAAAGGACGCTGGAGTTGGGATCAGAATTAAGTGATGTTTCACCCAGATGGAAGTCTCAGATTTTGGTGTCAACAGTCTGGTTTAATATAAAAATTAATTTTCAACAACCAGAAGGGGTGATCCACATGAAAACACCAGTTTCTGTCAACTATAATTATATACTTCTACTTAGTATTTTAAACGAGCTATTTATATTCATTCAGATCTCATATCCATTTTCAAATTTAGTGAATTGCACTCTGGAAAAGATACAGGGGCTGATTTGCATTTTATCAGTTCTGTGTTGTATTTTCTTCTTTTCTTTCTTTTCTGCTTCTTCCTACTTTCATATTTTTAGCATTTACTATTTTTAGCTTTAAGCTCATTACCATGAACTGTCTTGTACTTTATTTCTTTTTGTTACAAACCTTATGTAACCATTTACCTTCAATCAAATGAGAGCTCGACTCTTATTTTTCCTCAAAAAAAAAAAAAATACATCCAATTCCACTAAGATACATATTCACGGTAGTTGGGCAAATTGATAGGAGAATGAATGACAACGGAGCTCCAGGTGGTTTTTTATAATATAATAATATATTTAGGGTCACTTTTAATAGCAACTCGTGGAATGGTTGCTCTTCTATAATACTGTTTTTTAATGACAACAGCCGCCTAGGGATCGTATACAACTACATGCAAATTCTTATAGTTGAGCAACGGAGGTAATTCGCAATTGTGGAATGAGCTTTTCTTTCTACCTTTTTTTGAGATAAAAATGACATTTTCTCTTAATATTCTTTAATTAAAAATGCCACTTGATCTTACTCTTTTGCAGTAACCTGGACTATAACTAGGGGTGCAAAATGAATTGAATATTATCCGTCCGTATTCGGATCTCGAGTTTTTGAAATTTTGGATATTCGGATACGGATAATTTGCAAATACAGATACAAACGGTTTTAATTTCGAAAACAAATATAGATATTTGTATTTGTATTTTTTTACTTTTCGGATATCTGTTTGTGCGGATACGGATCCAATTATCCGTACTCATACTTCTTTTAATTTTTTGGATATTTGTTTGTGCAGAAACAAATACAAATATTTTTTTATCCGTTTATTTTAGAATCATATATGCGGATATATATAATCATATCTGTATTTGTATTTTTTGTTAGTTTCTGTATTAAAAATATAGTTATCTTAGTGATTGATTTTTGTTAATGAGATATATATTTTGTAAAGACATAACAAGTTTAACATGAGAAAAATTAATTTGTAACATATTCATATTTTATGTTATTTATATTTTCTAATGAAAAAAGAAATTTATTAAATAATTTATTTAATTGTGTTACAATATTAATTAGATATTCAAATTATATATGTATTCATATTCGTGTCTGTTTAATATCTAATATGTATTCATATTCATTTAATATTCAATCTGCATCTGTTTGATATCTATGTATCCGTATTTGAAAAATAAAAACCTATACGGATATGATTTTACTACCATTTGATCTGTATCCGATCCGTTTATAATAGAGTTATTTTGAGAGTTCTGCAAAATCAAAGTTCACATTTGGTGTAGAAAGTTACCAATGGTGTGGATTCGATCCCTTTGTTTTAGATCTGGCGGATTCCATTGTAATAATTTAAGGGTTGCTCCAGAAGAGGGGAGGGGAAGTATATATATATTAACATATTCGTACAAATTAAGTCTCTTTCCACGTTTGCTTCTTCTATAAATTAATATGCTAGCTTTCAACGTTCATGCCATCATGATTCATCAATAATTTCACTATTGAATTGATCCCGCTCACCAAGTATATATGTGCGCATCGCACATAAATTAAGCTTCCAGCAATCATGCTATATTTTGTATACTGATCTTCAAAAAATAAATTAAAAAAACTGTAGATAAGTGTTAATTAGTTTGTAACCACTCCATCAATTCCTGAAAGAGATAGAATTAATATCACATTCGCTGCCCCACGTTGAGAGCGATCCTTATTATTCAAATCCGTCCTTAATATAAAAAAAATGTGTTCAGTAATAAATACTACTCTTCCAACTTCCAAAATATAAAAAAAAAAATGTATCATTTTCCACGCCCCACGGAAGTCTACATCTTAATTAATTAATTCGCGTTCTTGTGCCGCATCCTTGTTAGTATGAATATTTATATTTTTAAAATATGTGATTATACTATATCATATTAATTATTACGATATATTCTTATACTCATGAGAGTGGAAACAAAAAAAAAATGTTACATGCATATTTGTTTGAAGGAGAATCGGATGATATATATCAATCATTTATTTTGTACTTGTTCTATCGCAACATTGATTGCAGCTTGCAGGGGATTAATACGGTCTTGAAGGAAAATTACAAGCTGGTTTGAAATCAATAGATATTATATGGCATAACGTCGGAGGAAATTAATCTATCAAAAATGTAAAAAAAATCAACGTGTTAGAATGTCATGGTGTTCTTAATTTAGATGTTGGACAATTTGAAAAGAAGGAACCTAAAAGAAGGAACCTAAGAAATTTGTACTATATCTATTTCTATTACTTTTACTTGTTGGTATGTGTGGTAAACGCTTATTTTTTTTTTTTCCAAATAGAATGTACAGTAGAAATTAAAGTAGCTAGTTATGTACCGACTATAAGTATTAATTAATTAGTCTCGTTGACTGCTTGTGTAGACTTGGCTTTATAAACTAATTTGGTTCCGATAGCTAGTTTTTTTCTTTAAAAAGAAAAACTAATTAATTCGATCAGGATAATGAAACCAGGCTGACTATAGAAAACCAATTAAACCAAGCACATAAACAATAATATGATTCCTGCTATATATATATAACCATATATATACCCAACTCCTAGCTAGGTAGATAGATATATGCTTCCATAATTCATACAACAACAGATGGCGCCCTTTACCTTCTCCCCCATAATTTCCTTTGTGGTTCTAGCTCTTTTCTATGCTATCTCTGTTGAGAGCACGGCGGTACCAGCTATCTTTGCATTTGGCGACTCACTAGCTGATGTCGGTAATAACAACTACCTTAATGTTCCGATCAGCGACAAGTCAGATTTTCCTCACAACGGCATCGATTTCCCGGGTCAGGTTCCCACCAGAAGGTTTAGTAATGGTTTCAATACAATCGACTACATCGGTATGTACCTTTTCTATCGTGTTTTTCTTAAGTATTCTTTTTATTACTTTCATTTAACCTAAAATATTCTTTGAATCAAATGTTCAGCCCCTTTAATTTAGTTGCTCCTAGTATATTTTCGGAATTGCTCTGCTTGGTTTAGAGAAGAGTTAGTTTGAATTGATTTTTCACTTATACAGCAACTGTGCTTGCAGATTTGTTTGCATGAAAGATCTATATTAGATAGGGAGAAAGAAGTATATATATATACAACATTTTATTTCTTTTTTTTTATTGAGGGAAGTGGCGTCCAAGAGTTGCCATTTCATTTACTACAACTGCAATGCAAATACAACATATTAATGCTTGATTTTAGATTAATAGGTTGTGAAAGATCGAGCATAATTTTTTTGAAATCCCTTTAGTTTCATTGGATTTAAAAATGCACTCCAAGTCTCAATCCAAAAGTGCTTAATTCACAGCATGTGGGCAAAGCCATAGCATGATAAATTGATAATTACTTGTGGTACATGCATGCATGTGCCATAGCATAAATTAAAGAAGAATGTATTATAAAAGAAATGCTACAGTACTAATCACTAATTAATATTGGATGCTTCCTCCAATAACAAAAAGTAGGAGTACTGTACAAGAAAACAAAACAATCTAATCATATCTTTCAATCTATTCATATATTTGATAAATTGTGGTTAATGATACTGTTGTTTTATATAATTTCGATCTGTCTCTGAAATAATAAATCACATCAATCTAGCTTGCTTAGTCTCTAACTTGTTGTTCTTATTTTTCTATTAAAAGTTTCTGTAATTTTATTGTTGCTGAAATTAAATTATTTTTGTATATTTTTGTATATTGCATATAATTGTTAATATATCAAAATATTCTTCTATTAAAATCCACCAAATTCAAATGCCGAAAAGAATATGACTTTGTTGGTCTTTAAGTTGCAATTAGTTAGTCACCAATTTGAAATTAACCTGACAGTAATTGATCTGATTGAAAACCAAAATGAAATCCAACTAATGTACTGGTACATCCCTAACAAAAAAGGGCAATATATTGTATAATTTAGTTATAACTAGAGATCAAAGAAGATTGATATATACATGTACTCTGTTTTAACCAATCAACTAAATCTTAAATAACAATTAATTAACAGTAATAAACGAACTAGACACCATAAATTAATAACATAAGAGCAACAAAACTTAAAATTATATTTAACCTAAAAGAAAAGCGATCTGATTAGAAAAATATTACCCCTCATTAGATGGTCCTTCCAGAAATTAAAACACTTTGTGCCTATGAACCTAGAGGAAGAATCATAACTCACTAGGGTTTGAGAACACCATTGAACAAATTGGATCCCAAACTATGATTACACTACTTTGGATGATTCTCCAGAGCATCAATCAATTAGCAAATTTTCAAATTTCTACTTAATTTTAAAGGATTAATCTTAATCAGTCCTTTGTCTGATTATTTTTCCGATGAGAACTCCTTTTCCAGGTTGGGTATTTCATCATTCCTTCAAAAATAATCAGAAAAAAAAAACAATTATACATGGTTAAGATTGTATATATGCTATACAAGATATCAATTATAAAAATATAGCAAAGAAAAACAATTGGTGTAACCATAGGAATATTTCTCATTATCTGATTTTAAGGGGGGGGGGGGGGGAGTACTGATCATCAGCTAAATGGTACGGCCAACAAAATAGGGGGATATTAATTTTGGGAAAAAAAATGAAAAATGTAGAACAGGAGCTTAATTACTTGGGGAACATGTTATTTGTTTCTTCAGAAATTAATACTGAGTTGTAAAATTCGTTGCATGTTTCTATGTCAATTACAGCAATGAACCTTGGCTTTCAGAAAAGTCCACCACCTTATCTTTCTATCAAAAATGTGGGAGAAATGCTGAGAGGCGTCAGTTTTGCTTCTGCCGGCTCGGGAATACTTCAAACTACTGTAATTGAGATTCTATCACTATTAAATTATCACTTTTGAATGTTATTTATCATAATAGTACTCATATTTCACATTTTATTGTATGGATTATAATTATGGGACATTAGTACATTACTGAATTAGATATCAGTATTTATACTTTTTATGTATCTTACAATGCATTGATGTTAATTTATTGATTACACATTTAATTAGGGTAAAGGAACGTTGGACATGGCGACGCAAGTTAACTACTTTGCAAAAACTAAACATGATCTAGCAACAAAATTTGGTGAAACAATTGTTGATGTTCATCTGACAAAGTCTCTTTTTTACTTCGTAACTGTAAACAATGACATGTTTGCATATTATTCTGCTACCGGAGCTGCAAACAGCACAGAAAATGCACAATTCATCTCGAATCTTGTTGATGAGTTCATAGGCCATCTGACGGTAATATATTTCACAAATTAACTTGCAGAAATAATCCTGAAATAAAAAAAATGAAGAAATTAAACAATCATCTGCAAAGACTGCAATGCACCTTAATCATTATAAATTAAGGGGATACAGTATACAGATTAATCCAACGGGCTACTTTATTAGATGTAACTGCGTGCAAAAGGTGGTTATAAATTATACAATAATGGTAGTTTGAATAATTGACGGGAAAGCAAGTGATCAAATAGTATAGAATATATGGCTGTGCCAGTTCAATACCTTATCAATCCAACATGATAAATTACAATTTAGTATAGAAATATATTATCAAAAGTTAATATTTTTTGTATAGTAGATAATACTTGCTACCAAATTTTGAAAACATTTGAATTTAATGCCGTATAATATAGACACTTTACAAGCTGGGGGCAAGGAAGTTTGCGATAACAGGAACAGGCCCCCTCGGTTGTGTGCCATATCTAACGAGCCAAAACCCGACAGGCAGCTGTATTGATGCATTGAACAAACTATCAGAGCAGTTCAATGCGGTTGCTGAGCCCCGAATACAACAACTCAGCTATCAGCTTCCTGGATTTAAATATTCTTACTATAATTCTATCATTGCCTCGGCCGTGCTTTCAGCTGTGCCAAATAAATATGGTAAGATCTTTGTTATTAAGATAATTAAGTTCATAGGTCTTAGTCAGTTGTTTAGTTGACACCACTAATTTAATTTGTGTTGTCATTTAATGCGTCAGCTTAATTATTAGAGTTTTGATGACAGAATTGTTGGTATACCCATTGAAACATATGAATACATGCATTTTAAGAATTCTCAATAAAATATGGATAGCTCAAAAATACTGAACTTGGTCGAAGTTACTAATAATTAACTGTATATTTTGTTCATCTTTTCCTAATCAATTCTTCAGGATTTAAGGAGCTCAAAAGTGCTTGTTGTGGTGGTGGGAAGTTCAATGGGGAAGCACAATGCACCCCAAATGCAACCTACTGCTCAAACAGGAATCAATATATGTTTTGGGATTGGTTTCATCCAACACAATCTCTGTACTATTTAACAGCTCAGTTTCAGCTCTTTGGTGCCATCAACCTCGTCGCGCCAATCAATCTAAAACTACTAGTAGTCCAGTAGTAAAATATAGATCGCATTGTTTTGCTGTGCATTTTATATTCTTTGAAGTACAATTGTATCTAATAACCAATTCATCTTCAGCTTTGGCTCCAATAAATTTTACTCTTTTGATTTTATCATTTGGACTTAATAAAGTAAAATCCGGGGTGATTGTGCATTTGTGTTCCTCAAAGACCGTGTTTTTTTTTTTTGGTACATTAAATTTCAAATGCTCAGCTGTGGGCCGTCTTATGTCAGAAAGAGAAGGCCCATAATCCAATTGTTGAGCCTAACATACATATTTTGCTCCTCATTCTTTTTGTTGTCCCTAATGAAGATTTGAAACACTTTATCAGGAGATTTTTTTTTTTTTTTTTGTGATTACATAGTCCGTAGGCCTTTATCAGTAGAATTCACTATGGTCATTTCCTCCTCATTGCCAGTTAGTATGTGTATATATTAGAGCCACAGTAGGAGCTGTATAGCATTTACCTTTGGACTGCTTTGTTAGACTAAACTTTTTACTTTTTACCTTTGGTCATAGCATTTACCTTTGGACTGCTTTGTTAGAAATGCTATATTTTTTACTTTTTACTTTTCTTTTACTCTGCAACGTTTCTATTCCGAGAAATATATGACCAAATGTACAGCGAATCGTTACAATACACTGAAACCCAATATCACCCATAGTAACAAATGAATTATTCGGGTTCGGTTCGGCGAGGTCAAAAATTCGTGTTTCGGAAATAATTTGGGTATAATTCGGAAATGATTAGGAATTATCCGGACCAAAGATCTCAGTCCTACAAGGAAGCAAAAAAAAAATATTCTGGAAAAAATTCGGAAAATTCAAAAAAAGTTCCTAAAATTCGCGAATTATTCGGGAATAATTCGGTCAAAGTTCGGTCAACCGAATAATTAGGCGTTCAGTTCGTCATAAAAAAAAAAATGAATTATTCGCGAATCTTGTGACTATGATATCACCACCTCTTTCTCCAAAAATCATTTCGGGAAAGCATGTGAGCACATGGTGAGCACCGATTTCCTCGGGATGTAGCCCATTAGGCATCGACAGTTTGACACATAGGGGTGCAAACGGATCGGATAATATCCGACTATATCCGGATCCGTATTCAAAAATTAGATACGGATATCCGTACGGATACGGACACAGATATAATTTTAAATTTTAATTATCTGTATCCGAATAATAGATATATACCATATAATTTAATATATATTATGAAAATATTTATGTATATATCTACGGATATCCGATATCCGATCCGTATCCATACATATCCGTCTAATATCCGATCTGTATCCGAAAAATAAAAACAAAGAATATGATTTTACCACTATCCGATCCGTTTGCACCCCTCTCGACACGTATCACATGAACACGTATCCTCTGCATTAACTCAAAAGGGAATATTTTGAGTTAATGCATCTCGGCCGTTTGATATTAAACGGAGCCAATCCGGCTATCTAATTTTAACATAGGGCCCTTTAATATTAGTGCGGATCTAATTTGCACGGATCTTAAAGTGAATCGGATGGTCCAGATGCATTAACTCAAAAGATTCCCTTTTGAGTTAATGCAAAGGATACAAATTCGTATCACATACCTTATCTTTCTTTTCTTTTTTTGCGATTTTTTTGTGTTTCTCTCTGTGTTGACGAATTTGATGATTTAAATTGAATTAATATAGCAATGAATTTATAAACTTTTAATTTTTTTTAAAAGAATATATAGTTGTAATATAACAATTGGTCTCATTTTTGTTATTAAAGAACTCCGGCATACTTCATTATCTTTTAGATGTTATTCTCGATAATTAAACATGCATCTAACTTGTGCCAATGTACTAAGCCCGTGGTTCAAAGATCAAAATGGTCTCACTTAAATATAACATGTTAAAAATTTAAAATAAATTTTAGTAGTAATTAGAGTCACAATTCTCTATTGAATAAAGTTCCAATATAATTTTCTAAAAAACCAATATAAACATACAAATACACAAAAAAAACATAACATATTATTAACTTCTTATTGTGTGTATTGTTTTTGTTTTGTATAATATATTCATAGAGTTGTTTTTTTTTAGTGCAATAATTGTTTCCTTTCTAGGAACAATTTTTATCTCATCGTAATTTATTTCGGATTATTTTTCCACGAGATATGAGGAGAAAAATATTGAAGAGCGAATTTGATATAATGAGATAAAAAAATTCTTAGCTTTCAATAATTAAAATCGCACTCTCAAAATAACACCGCTCTTAGAAAATAAAACGTTTGCCCTCCTATTAAGTAGATCTTGTGATTCTAAAACAAAAGAAATAGAAAGGTGGAGGTCTAACCTACTAACTTTTATTTAATTGTCTATAAATTATTACTATCTGGGTTTTGATTTCAGGACCTCCCATATAAGAGAACATGTGTCTTTATCACTAAACTAAAAGTCGATTCTTCTAAAAGAAATATTTGTTTTAACTTATTGTTTGAGTTCAAAATATTGTTACTGTTAATATATATTGTGTGAAGGATATATCTTTATAATTACATCTATAATTTTTCCTCTTGCTACAAGAATTTTAAAATTATTTGTTAGCAAAAATTGGCAAGAACATTTTTCAACAAGAGCGGTGCGCACTGATCCTAATTGAAATAATAGGCAGCCATGAAACATGCAAGTACGGGTGCAACAACGGTGCATTTTTTTTTTAGTTAAACAATTATTTCACCCATTCATAATGTCACTTTATTTATTAAATTTATCATTTCTTTTTTGTCAAGTAGGTGTATGTATTTCGAATCATCTCGGATCCTAATCGGGTCGGATTAGGATCACTTTGACTTGTTAATCTTATCGAATTAGATCGAAATCGGACCGAATTGATTTGGGCGACTTATCCAGGTCTGATATGTTTTGCCACTATAGTCATATCAATCGAATTCAGATCATTGTTGGATTTTGGATCGTATCCGGTCAGGTTTTGGATTATCCAATTTTAGATCATCTCGGGTTTTGAATTGTCTTGGGTCGGATCAGATCGAATTTGGACTCGAATCAGGTTTGGTCAAATTTTGCAACTTCTTTTGGGAACCGTAATTTTTTGTATATATTATGTGGATTTTGTTATATTTTTAATGGGGGTGGGAGCATCTTTTGAGTTTAATAGATCTCGACTGTCTGATCAGGATCGGAGTCAATCCGACTTACGCTTATGACGCATAGGGCTCTTTAATATTAGTATGGATCTCAATCGGACGGTCCAGATCGATCTATTAACGCACGTTCCGTTAATGCAGAGGATACGAATTTCGGGCTCTCTAGCATGAATCTCAAAACGAAACTCTATATTTACAATAAATTTTGATTTTTTTTATTCCGCTGAAATTAAATTCAAACCGTTTTTTTTCTATTTGTACCATCAGGTGAGGGGATACGGATCCATCTCCACCTTTCGCTCATCGTGATTTTCTGCTATTACAGTGTAATAATTAAAAAAATTATTAAATTTTTTTAACAACAATCAAATTACTTAGATTCTTTTTAATTAAACGAATGACTACAAATAGTTTTAATAATCTCTATTATAAACTAGTGTAGCACGAAACAAAATTCAAAAGTAAAATGCGTTTAGCAAAATCATGAAAAGAAAAAACAAACGTAAGAGCTGCTTTGCAATTACGTTTACGGATAAAAAAAATGAGAATAGAAAAAATGAGAAAAATTAGCCTGACACAAAATCATGTTCTCCGTATATTGGCACGGCATGTTTTATTTTGATAGAGATATTTGAAGTAGAACTAGGTTGTTCTTAAGTTCACCAAAATTTTTGTTGAGCTTAGCTTCAAAATTTATAGAATTGTAATTCAAATTACGAATTCAAACTAGGGGTGTTCAAACGGTCGGTTCAGTTGAAACCGAATTAAAATAGGCAAACCAAAGTTTTGTTCGTTTTTTTAAAATAGAACCGAACCGACCGAACTATCTTTCCAACCGAATTACAACCGAACCGAACAAACCGAAGTAAATTTCGATTTGCTCGGTTGAACCGAAATTTGATAAACTCATACGAGAAATCCTAAAAAGAATTTGAACTCGCTCCAACTACATAGGAATTAACATGATTGAATAACACATGTATCAGAGCCAACTAATTAATTCAAGAGTGAGGCTATGGTGCTATGCATAGCAAGGATGGCTAGTGTACTACGGCTCAATATGGTACTTTTTAAAATCCTAACGGTCGATCCAACCGTTCAATGTGATAACCATATGAATATGTACTTGCAAACTAAATTTTATATTTTTTTGAATTTTTTTACTATTTTTTTAGATAGGTAGAATTTTGATGGTCCAGAATTTTCAGAAAACACTGATTTTTCTACCTATCTAAAAAAATAGAAAAAAAATTCAAAAAAAATATAGAATTTAGTTTGCAAGTACATATTCATATGATTATCACATTGAACGGTTGGATCGACCGTTAGGATTTTAAAAAGTACCATATTGAGCCGTAGTACACTAGCCATCCGTGCTATGCATAGCACCATAGGCTCACTCTTAATTCAAAATCATTTCGGCTCACATAAATCACAATAATCAGCTTATAGTTCAAGGAGGCACAATTAGCAAACCGACAACAATCAAATAGCATGCTCAACTTTCAATTCAACACCACAACAGCATCATTAAAGAAAAAAAAAAACACCACAACAGCGAGTGAAGAAATCAAGCTTGCCCAACTGTGAGTGCAAACTAATAGAAGGAAATCAAAGCAGAAATTTCACACCACACAATAAAAAGGTAACTGATAGGAGGAAATCAAGGGGTACGCAGCGTGAGTGAAAACTAACAGCAAGAGAAGAGAGAGGGAAAAGAGGTAAAAAGGTTTCAAAATTGCTCAAATGTAAGAGAGAGAAAAGAGGAAAACTAACAACACCGACGGACAATAGTTGAAGCCAGACAACGTGCGAGAGGAGAGTGTAGGGTTGTAGAGGGAGGGTGATGCGATGGCCGATGAGACGGGCTAGGTCTAGAGAAGGCGTGCGATGCAGTAGGTGAGGAAAAAGAAAAGAAACGAAGGGTTAGTCGGTTTTGATTTTTTAGGGAAAAAAGACTTGAGCCGCTGAACCACTTTCAAAATTAACCACTGTAAACCGGTCGGTTCAGTTTCGTCGGTTTTGAGAAATCTAAACCGAACCGATCCATTCAAACCGAACTTATTCAAAAATTCAACTGAACCGACCCATTTAAACCGAATTTTTCCGGTTCGGTTAAAAACCAAATAAACCGAACCATTTGAACACTCCTAATCCAAACTGTTGAAATCGATTAACTTTACGAGTGATGAGTTTGCACGCAAAGTTTTTAAATTTTCAATAATGTAGTATAAAGTCAAGCGGTCAAAATTAGAAGATTTATAAATTAATTTTAATACATTTATTTTTTAAATATTTTTGACCGCTTGACTTTATATTAAATTAATTCGGAAATTTAAAATTTTTACGTACAAACTCATTACTCGTAAATTAATCAATTTTAACGGTTGTTCAGTAAATTTTGGAACGAAACTCACCAGAACCTTGATGAGCTTAAGAACTAAACCTTCAATTGATTGGGATCACAAATCTTTGATTAAAGTGTGAAATTGGTCACGAAAAGTTAATAAAATCGACCTTGACTCATCGGTTAGAGTATTGCTTTCATACGGCGGGAGTCATTGGTTCAAATCCAATAGTAGGTAGGAAAGAAAAGCCATGCTTTTTCCAGCATTCGAAACGAACCCGTATCCTCTCAGGTATGTGTAAGATGGGGCTCACTATTTTACGGCTTTAGATTAATTCAAAAACAGTATCTATCCGGGATAGGGATCCATATCCTCCCAGGTACCGTAAAAGATTCTCTTTTACAGTTAGCTATTTACGGTTTGAGATTAACTCTCAGCCGGTTTGGGATTCGGGCTAGCGCACGGGGCAGTATTGTTGGGCTTTGAGATGCGTGCCAAGTTAAAAAGAACGGTCCAGATCTAGTAATTGTAAAAGATTCCCTTTTCAGGTACCTGGGAGGATGTGAATTCCTCATCTATTGGTCCCCTAAATAAACGTCTCTATCAATTGTCTATTCTTGTCGCTACTGAGCAATGGAATTAAGCTGCCTAGCTATGACATTATTGAAGAGCTCCAGACTCCAGTAGATGTATTATCGACAACTATATATGGTTGTAACTTATATGTTGCTTTACCAAACCTTGCACAATTAATGAGTTGTCACAAAATAAGCACGTTGATGTTATTAAATGACATTAACTCGTTTTCAACAAATGAAATGAAGAGTAAATAGGAAAGAAGTGTGTATGAGTATGATAGAATACAACTGGAGAGATCCATTGTTACATCAAATGGAGAAGGTGCTCATACACAGTAACTAATTTCAGCAGCGAATATGCTCTGTGTCTAGGACAGCTCATACTAATCTTTGTCTATATTAGAATTACAAAATGACAAAATGTAATGGATATATAAACACATGAATGTAAACAGAAAAGCAATGCAATGAAATGAATTTCAATAATTATCTTCTTCTTCTATCTATCCTTTACTGTCTCTAACCTTTTAGTGTAATATGGTATTCACTGTATCAGTGAGGACTAATTTGGAAAATAAATATGAACTCGCTTAGAAAAAATTAATTGGCACGTGCGCTACCAAATATAACTCAAATGTTGACTACTAATCTGATTAAATAAAGATTGGCCGTTATCAGTCGGTGCTTAAATCATATAGAAAATGAAATCTAAAGAAAAAATTAATTTGCCAGGTCAACACCTGAGCTGAGGCCCATAATCCCAGAGCAATCGTTTTCCATGTGGGAGAGCACATTATAAATAGGAAAGAAGTTGAAGCTTTACCAATTACCAAACTCAAATTTGCTCATCCAAAAATCAAATATGGCATCTCCTTCCAGCTTATTAGGCATTGGCATTTTCTCTATTCTATCTGTTCTTACCAGAGCAGGAGCAACCATACCGCTTTTTGTGTTTGGTGATTCTCTGGCTGATAACGGTAACAACAATAACCTCACTGTACCACTCTTAGACAAGGCCAATTTCCCTCACAACGGTATCGACTTCCCCGGGAGGATTGCAACCGGGAGGTTCAGTAATGGTTTCAATGGTGTAGACTACAAAGGTATAGACAATTTAATAATTTTAAGTTCTCTCAATTTGTTACTTAATTTCTTGTATTACTTTCTAAAGCTGATATTTACAAGGTACTTATAACATAATTTTTTTTTTTTTTTTTTTTTTTGTGATTTCATCAGCAAGATTTCTAGGATTTCCAATAGGCCCTCCACCTTACATGTCTTTAACAAAACCAAACCAAATGCTACATGGAGTAAACTTTGCATCTGCTGGCTCTGGGATACTAGACACTACTGTGAGTTGCAAATAAAATATCTCGTCTTTTCGTTACCAGTAGTACGTCGCTTTCTTGCTTCATTATTAATAATCATCACAACTGTAACATTAACACATGCAACTAATGGCTAGCAAATTTAATCACCCAAATCATATCATTGTGAAGCAAAATGCTTCTTATATTATTAATTTTATTCATTTTGCAAAAATCAGGGTCCAGGAACTATCAGTATGAAGGCACAAATTGAAAATTTTCAAAAAGTAGTTCAGGTTCTTCAGCAGACACTAGGCCAACATCAGGCCAGAGATAAAATCACCACTTCTATATTCAACATTGTCACAGCAAACAATGACTTGTTTGCACATTACTTTGCGACTGGAGCAGCCAATGCAACCTTAAATGAGCAATTCATCGACAACCTTGTTGATAGGTTCATTCAGCACCTAACGGTAACATACATTTTGTTTTCCTTTTTCTCCTTTAAAAAAAGAATCTGGGAGAGAATATTGAAAATAGGTTTTGTGCATGCAGTTCATTAATCAAGAATATCCATAGTTACGTTAGCATTAGATATTAAATCTATCATGCAAGTATCAATCATTGAATGATAATATTGGATAAGAGCACTTGATGATGATGGTGATGGTGATTAATTGTTGCAGTCACTTTACAATCTTGGAGCAAGGAATTTTGACATATCTGGCACAGGACAAGTTGGCTGTGTGCCATTTCTGTTAAGCCAAAACCCGGCAGGGACTTGCATCGACGCATTGAACCAGTTATCCGTGCAGTACAACACAGCTGCCTCAGCAAGAGTGAGCCAACTTAGGTCACGGCTTAGAGGAATGAGATACTCCTACTCTGACATATACCGCATGACATCTGACTTAATGCAAAACCCAGTTTTATACGGTAAGACAGATTTACACTCAAACTGTATCTAGATCTAAACATGGAATTAATAAAATGGTCTTGATTAGACTAAGTTCAGGCAAACCCTTATAACACAAATGCAACCTCACATGCAAATTACCACGTTATAGTTTGTAAAATGAAATATGAAAACATTTTGTTCCAACAATACCAGTTTGTTCATAATTCTCCATAAATAATGTGTTATCAATACTCCGTAAATAATCTGTTCTTAATACTTATTTTCATTTAGGTATGATGGATACTAAGAACGCATGTTGCGGGGGTGGAAAATTCAATGGAGAAGTCCAGTGCACAACAGAAGCAACATACTGTTCCAACAGAAATAACTACTACTTTTGGGACTGGTTTCACCCAACGCAAGCCATCTATAGAATTACCTCACATTTGGCCTTCTTTGGTTCGCCAAGTTATTCCACGCCACTTAATATCCGACAGCTTGCTATGGGGATTACATTGTCCACTTCAGATACATCATAGTTATAATAAAATTGTATTTGAATTCGGTGTGCTTACAGATTAATTTGCAATAATTGGGATCCCCTCAAGTACCTCACCTATCAGTTCAATACTCAATTTGCAGTTGTCGCAATAAAATCTATTGTGTATTTTTTGTTCCTTTATTTGATGTACTTGTATTCAGTTATCAGTGGAAACCTGATATACTAATAATTAATAAATAAAGCTAAGCTTCAATTATGATTAACATATATTATTTCTAGCATAAAGTTGGTAGCCTTTACTGTTTCTGAAACTACTTTTTGTACAATTGTAGTAATTAGTGTTCAATTAATAAACTCACTCCCTGGCTGCAGTGAGTGACAGGGGTAATAGACCTAAAAGGCTAAAACAAGTACAATATGTTATAAAATGAACGAGAGAAGGTACAGTGATCAAACGTAAGTTTCACAAACTGTATAATAGACAGACAAAGAAGTACTGCATCAAAACACTTTTTCTTTTATGTAAACTGGCAGCAGTTTACTGATATGTAAATGGCGGATCCAAATCTGCTGCTATTCTAAGAAGAATAGTAGGGTGCTGCTGTCCACTTTTCTCTCTATCTCTCTCTTGAAATAAATAAGAGGAGAGCAGGGATAGTAGGAATTTTGATGAGCAGCAGATCTTGTTCCGTAAATGGCCAGCAACGGACTGACTACTTTTTTAAGGCCTAAATCATTACTCGTTTAATAAACATTGTGGGCTAAAATTTAGGCCCAACATAGAATTCAAGCCCAAAGCCCGTAGTAAGTGGTAGTGTAAACTGTTTAACTCTGTTACCAGTACACTGCTAGGCTCAGAGAGAGAGAGATGGCATGGGGAGGGCTGTTCCTAAGCTGGAGGCGTCCCTCGCCGGAGCAGCAAAAGGTTTGCATCTCCAGAGCCGGCGACTTCAACTACTCGACTGATTTCTACTGCGCCACCTCCAGCGCCGAACTAGAGACAGAGAAAAACAAGGCTCTAACCAGTAACGGGTTTTCCATTAACCGCGCCCGTGTCCTCCTCGGATCCGGCCCGGAGACCTTTCACATAGCCAAATCAGCTCTCCTATCCTGGAGGTTTTCAAGATTTTAAAATCTAATCTATTCGTTTTTAGATTTCTCAGTGACATTTCATTAAACAATCTATAGGCATTTTGCATTGGGATGGACTATGGTGGATCCAGATACACCAGTCAAGAAGGAGACGAGGTTTTGTATCTGTGTAAAAGAAGTGCTTCCCTGGCTTATGATGCCTCTTCAAATTGCCTATGTGACAAATACTGTAAAAGGACCCACAAAAGGCTCCTTCTCCTTTGGAAGTGGAACTCTGCAAGGCCACCTCCTGGTACCTGCAGTTTTCTCTATTTTCTTTTGTATCCTTTTGTCAGAAATGGAAACATGTAGTCTTGAAATTTTCTAATTAGCACTAACCTTACTTTCTAAGTCAAACAGTTCTCTCTTGTTTATATTGAAGAAAAATATTATTTATTTCTGGCGTCCTATCGTACAAGGCTCATCAAAACAAATTCTGATGTGTCAATGCGGATTTTGATGTGCAAATGGTCAGAAGTCTGAACTGTGTACACATTATATACTGTATTTTTTATTTTTTGTGAAGTATGAATCTGTGTAATTTTGATATATTGTAGGGTTGTAGTCATAGAGGGTTCAAATGTATCATGATTTTGTGCTCCAATATGCTCCACATCCTCTATCTTTGTTTTCAAAGTCCGAACAGAGTCCAAGGATGTGGAGCATATTGGAGTATATTGAAGCACAAAATCATGGTGCATTTGAATCCTCCTCGTAGTCATAACATATCTGAACATAAATGATGTTCGTTAAGTCTGAATCATATATAATTCTTTCTATCATGCATAATAGGTTATACTTCTAGCCATTTGACATGCTGAGATATCAAATTCAGAGTCCAAGGCTTAAGTGCCCTGTACAACCATATATGGTATCAAAATTAAGAGTGTTCTCCAATGACTGTATTTCTTGATTTTTGGCTGTAGGCTGGAGAGGAGAGGTTCTCTGTTCAGTGGGATGAAGATGACAAAGTTTGGTATGAAATATTCTCCTTCTCAAAACCCGCACACATCCTTTCAGTTATAGGGTACCCGTATGTGCTGCTAAGGCAGAAGTATTTTGCTCAACAGTCGTCTCGAGCAGTTCTGAGATATGTCAATTCTCAAAAATTGGAATCCCCAAGGAGCTAGCAGATGACTATCAGACAACTTTTCTCTATTTTTTGGCAGTAGAGATGTTTGTATATGAAATATAATTCTTCAGTTACATTCCAATGGTACAACTGCATGAATGCTTAGAACAGGCTGCCAATTTCCCAATTGAATGCTTGCAAGCTGTTTATGGCATGGTTATTTGCCATAATAAAATGTGGTGTCATTTTACAAGTTTGAGAATGCCTGACACAAGTACTTGTGCTGTGTTAATTTATTTTCAGCAACATTTTGACAACTCTAGGCGCAGTGGCCATACTCTTTTGCTGGCCTTCCCTACCGTAAGAAACATATAAAGACTAATAAAAAAATAATAATAATAAAGAAGCGTGCATAATTTTTCCTCAAAAACCAATACTGAATACTCTCTTCTATAATCACTGAAGCTACTGTCCACTTTTTCCTAGTGTAATTTCAGTAAACAATGTAAAATGTAGAACTTCTAAGAAAAATATTTGATGAACGAAATCTATTTCAGATAACAACTGCAATGATAAATCAGCAGTGGGCATCAAAACCAACATATAGCAAACAACAACAACAAAATTCACTAAACTGGCAATAGGACTGCTAGATTAACATAACCAGATTTCCATGCAGAAGTTGTACTCTAGCACAAACTTCAAATGCACATTTAAGTGACACAAAATAAACTAATACCCTTATTTAAATCACTAATGTACAGTACATGCTCCTGCTTTTATTCACAACTATCGTAATACCCCAAAATGTATGTTGCACCCACAGCTGCGGTAATCAAGCTGCATCTTGTACTTTTATCTTTAGTGAACATACACCCGTCAACAACAATGTTTAATTTGAACAAGTACCACCACTACAAGATGCATGTTCCATGTGTCAATCACTCAGCAGCAGCCTGCTATATTAGAAAACTGGATTAGTAAAGAATCATAACTCAACTCAACATTTAAGATAATATGAAACATATACTGTATTAAACTTAATTACTTGATTGAGGGGGTTGTCAGGGGATTTCTTCCACATCTTCCAAATCATGTCTTTGTATTGGTTGAGCGTCAACCCAGGCTTTTCTTCCTTCAACTTAGGTAATTCAGCCTCCTCAAATGCCTGAAAAACAATTATTCTTTTCATCAGCAAACGTTAAATTATCATGTTGGCAAATGGAAAGCATTTAATAACCAACAATAGTTGATTACGAGTAATCAATTAAACCAAGAATGAGTCGATTATTATAATATAGACTTTTAAGAAAACTGCAGTCCTCCAAACAATGTAGTACTGTGGTTTGAAAAAACCCGCCCAGTCCAGGACCGGACCGGCCAACCCGTGGACCAGACCCGGACAAGCCCGAGCCCTTGGCAACCTGTGGACCGGACCGTCCAAACGGGTGGGCTGGGTTAAGCAAGGCGCGGAACCGGGTTTTTGGACCCAACCCGCGATGACCCGACCGGACCGGACCCAACCCGTGCCAACCCACCCGAATTCAAATTTTTTTTAAAAAAATGGCTCCCAATTCCCCCCCAAAAAACAGGACCGGACCGGACCGACCGGTGGACCCGTGGAACCGGGGGGTTGAGCACGGGTTTGGGTTGACCGAACCAAGCCCAACCCGGGTCAGTGTCAACCCGTGGACTGGGCGGGGTTTGGACCGGACCACCCCGTTTTCAATTGTCTTACTAGCACATATCAAAAGGCTGCTTTTAGCCAAATAGACTAAATTCTTTCAAAACACAATCCAAACCACATCTCTTCAAGTATTAAAAACTAGGACTCAGAAAAAAAAATAAAAAGTATGTCTTTGATTTGACAAAATTTCTAATACCAACAATACTAAAGTGGGCTAATAACAACAACACAAGAAGAAAAGAAAACTGGGCACAATAAGCATACATATATATTGGTTAAAAAGCGAATATATAAATGTATTAAGAAGGATGTGCATTCAGATATAAAGATTTACTCTATGGTACTTTGGTTACTGTCTACTCTGACAGCAAAAATCAAACATCTAAAGCAGAAGTCAGGAAGAAAATGTTCGACCTTGAAGGTAGCCTTAAGACGCCTTTCGGGGTGGCGGTCGGGTGCCAGCACTGGCTCAGTAATTGTCATCTTTGTCAGAGCATCATCCACCGAGTGTGCCTCAATGATTGAATCATCCCTATTGGTATTGCTAACAAGCACCATTTTCTCATACTCCTCCTCATCAGCTATCCTGCTTTGCCGTTTTTTTGTTGCCTCTGCCTCCCGCTGCAGCCTCTGTTGCTCTTCCTCCTGCCTCTTTGCTAACTCTGCAGCAGTCACCTGTTACCAAGTATTAAAGAATCAAAAAGGTTTTCTGCATCCACTTGAAGCTTGGAAATAATTGGTTAGGTAACACAATAAACTTTGGGTCATTATATTTTTCAAATTGTCTGGCTGTTTCTGTATTTGCAATTGACATAAAAGGTTCCCAAAGTGGCATCCAATAAAAGTCCTTTTATTGATGTTCACTTTATCACCATTAAAAACTGAGGTATGAGTCAGGATACATTGACTATACGCTTTCACCTCAATAACCTCAACTAAATTCGATCATATTTAGCTTTAGTTCAGTCCAATTAGGGCACTATAACTCATATTACAACCAAACCTACAACGCGACTTCTAGAGAAATAGGTACACGAAAAAACCTTTGGAACAGGGATGGAAACCCTAGATTCTTTAGGGGTGGGCTTGCGTGCCATTTTTTCGAGCTGCTGTTGCTCCTGCTCAGCGAGCTTGCGGATCTCAGCACGGCGTGCGGCGGCCTCAGCGCGCTTCTCGGCCTCCTCTTCGCGTTTCTTGGCGGCGCGGGACTTGGGGCCCTCGGCGTCACGCCAATAGGTCTCCTCCTTGTCGCGCGTATCCTTCTCCTTGCGCTCCGCCTCCGTCGCGCTCCGACGAGCCCTCGCCGCCTCGGCCTTCGTGTTCACGCCCATCTTCTTCGGCATGGCTGGAGAGGAAGGCGAGAGATCGATTGGGTTTGTGTGTGAGATTGGGAAATCGCGGCTGAGGAGAACACGAAAAGGGCGGTTAAGAAAAGAAAGGGATTTATTTCTTCTGAGCCCTTATAAATCCTTACAATATCAGAATGGTACTTGGAAGATGAGGAATATGCGAAGCACCACCAGATGGACGAATCCGTACAAAAGAAAACGGACGGATCAAAGGACTTTATAAATTTCAAATTAAATTGATCTTGATATATCTAATGTAAATTGTAAATAATGGTATGCGCTTGTCGGACGGACATGATACCATCAAATAATTATTTGAAAAAAAATCGAGAATAATTAATCATAATCGAGAATAATCGACCAATTGGTCAGGAAAATTTGTGACGGTTTGATCGCCGCCAACGACTATTTGGCCGATTAATCGGTCTAAACAGCCGTTTTTTACAACACTGGTTCCAATGACCATAATAGAATCTTAATTTTTGGAAAAATTATCAAATACAAAATTTTGTAGGCAATTCTGAATAAATAACAGAGATATTCTTAAATCTTATTTCAATACAAACCCTAAGCAGCCACTGTCTAGTTTTAGAAAAGAAAAAAATATTCTTAAATCTTGAAATATTTTACTTTATACATTTTGAAATATTCTTTTAGTAATTATTGTTACTAATAGTAGCTGCAATTAACAAGGAAATGAGCCGTGCTTTCTAGAAGAATTACAGATCTGGACCGGTTTAAGGTAATTTTGATTGAAAAGGCATTTTAAGTTTTAATGAGGGTGCTAATGGAAGTTTTGGGATGGAAAAGATTGCATAATTGGATCCAGAAAAATCTAGATGTTTTCCATTTCCAAGTTATGTCAAAATTCTTTGATAAGGCCGGTGGGCTATTTTAATAATATATATTGTGATGGGCCATGATTCTCCAGCCTCCAGGTGATTTTGGAACCATGTTCTTTCAATGAATTTGTCAATTATCTTTTTCAGACTTAGGATTGGTCTGATAAACTATTTTTCTTTCGGAAATTCTTATTTCCAGTTTTATAGATCTCGTTTTGGGTTTCCATCAAAAAAAAAAAAAAAGATATCGTATTGTCCATGATTTCTAAAACCCAGAAACTCGTTGAACAATAGAATTGGACTGGAAATCCAGCGACAGTTGCTGTTCAAATGAGCTCCCTTCTCTCATTCAAAAGTAACTTTTACTGTCAGCAACTCCTTGCACGAATGAACTATCTGAAGGGTGCAATAAACTCCAGCCGCAAGTTATTTTTAATAAAATGTGGAATTATTCCGACGTATTTACGTTTTCAGTTAATACGCAAATGAAAGTATCTATACATTGGCATATCGCATATCCCCCTTGCGACTAATAAAATTGAAACCTGCCTCAAAGAGGTATTTAGGTAATTGACCTACCTTTTTTTTTATATTTACTTAAACAACAAAGAAACAAGAGCTTTTAAGTTAATGATTACTAAATAGCTCACATGTATGAACAAGAACTAAACACTGTGCAGCTATTTATTTCATAGCCATATAGCATGCAATTTGTTATGGGATCCGTATCTTCTCAGGTACATGACTCAACACAATTGAAACGGATGACCCAGATTTACTCTCAACTGGTGCCTATTCGGATGGCGCAGGGCCGAGCCACTATTATTTGTGCTTCAAGATTCGTGTCAAGTTAAAAGATAGATCCTGGATCATCCGTTTCAACTGTACTCAGGTAACCTGAGGGAATGTGAATTCATTTGTTATGACCCCGTTATTTTTTCTCAGAGTAGAGATAACAGCAATCGGCACAGCAAATTCAGCTAAAGCATCTCCTTTACATAATTTCTTAAAAACTAATTAGAATACTCTTTAACATATTACTTCATAACTTATTTTCCAGCATATTTAAATATTGAAATATCACGTGAAACTGTAATTGAATAATACATGCACCAAAAATATTCTCTTAGGACCAATGTACTATGGAGAGATCATTATTTTTAATGATCATCATGAAACCACAAATCAATCAACAGATATCTTCGCTCAGTAACTAGTTGAAACAACTAGGCTTGCACGAGAGAAATTCTTTCCAGAAGCGCATTCATCCGTCAAGGCAATGTCTTCATATCCTCCATTAGATACCCAACATCTTGGCCATAAAGCTATATCGGTCAGCTGCTTCATCAATCTGCGACATGATTAGAGATACTTGTTAACCATATTAAAATCTTATATAATTAGGTATTATTCAATTTAATGTCCTAGAAATTTTTTTGAATTTGTAACCATGTTTTACATGTATGTGCTATATGAGAAATAAATGTGTGTGCTAGTATTGCTCACAACCAGCACAGGAATGGAATCTTTGTGTCAGTGGTTATCCAATAAATCTAACATGTACCGACTCTTTTATGTGCAGTCATGCTTGGCACTATGTACCGGCCAATGCCTACTTACAACATACAACTTAAACTACTATGTAATTGGGTTACTACTTTGCATTATAGGAACTTCCATCTTATTCCTATATCATATACACAAAAACAAGATTCCAAGTTTATGATTTCTTATGACATGATGTAAAGGCCAACATTTATTTTATCTCTTTTGTTTTAAACCAAAAGCTGACAAATGTTTAAAGAAATAAGAGTAAAAAAAGAAACCAGCTTCTGGGTTGGGCGGCCGGATCCATGTCCCGCTTTGCGATCAATGCGACCAATAATTGGGTTCTTTTGTGGACTGTCTTCAACACTTGTACAAAGCACATATTGCATTGTCTGCAAATAACCCATAGAAAGAGAAACGGTTGCAACAATGTCTCAAATGAAAACAATTCAAAAGCCATTTATACATTTCTAATTCAGCAAAATAACACAATGAAACCAACTGACCAATAGTTGCAAGAAAAATATGATTTGACACTAGAAAATTTAGTACTAATGAACAAAATTGCAATATAAATGGAAGTTTAGACACAAGTCACTAATATTAGGTGCTATCTCAAACATGTACTAACTAAGATATCACCACACCAATATCTTTAGATTACATTTGAATAAAATATGACAAACTTACCGCAAGTAATTTCAAAGAGTGAAGAGGAACAACACGGTCATCGTGATCTGCCGTCAATAGCATGGTTGATGGGTACTGGCTATTCATGTCCCCACTCTTCTCCCATGGTTTTCTTACGTTGTGTAGTGGCGAGTATCTGCAAATACACAATTTTAGTGTTTAATGTCAGGTACATAAACTTATGTAAAAGTTGAATTATTTAATTTCATAATAAACTCTGATGTTCGAACCAGAAACATGGAACTTCGGCTCTCAGTAACAGCTTAATTAGAAGGGTGGAGTCCCATTGACAACAGATTTGTTTGACAATGTTGACAACTGTAAAATAACTAAATTTTCAAATCAGGCAAGTGAAATTTAATCAATACGTTGTACACATCATGTACATGAAAATGATAAATTTTCATGCAAGTTTCAACGTTCATCAAATGACATGAAAATTGCAACAGTCCATATTTAATGCTAGTTGATAGAACATGAAATGATACTGAAATTGCATTAAAATTTATACACAATCAATCTATAAGGAAATCAATGTGTCTGTAAATATTCTATTTTATAAAAGAGGTTTACTAATAATACCCCAAACAAAATCCCCCTCTTTGCCCCCCTGACTGTTTTACTAATTATAACAACAATGAATAGCCCCCCTGCATCCCAAAATGATTTATGCACCACTGTGCACGTCCAAGTACCCAGCCAGACATGGGTGACTATACTTAATGCTATAAAGTGTTAATACTTCAACTGTAAAGTATTTATACATATACCGTTAAGTATTTATACCTACAATACTCTAGCTATTCAATCTAGTGTTTCATGTACAAACTTGGTAGATTAATGTCTATTGTTGTTATTTTGAATTAAACTTCAACATTTGGTGTTAAGAATTTAATCACAGCTCACGCTTTTTTAATGATATTTTTTATGGTGATGCCTGCAATACTATGTTAGATGCTTATATTTGAACATCATGGTGTTAAGAGTGTCAACTTCAAGTCCATTATTTCAACATTTGGATACAGAATTACAGATAGACAATTGCATGCATTGGATAGTTTAGGTGTTTGTACTTGCACATGCTAGTGTTTAGTCGTATATTTTTTTTTTACCACTGCTTATGTGATTGTTGGTGTTAAGACTAGATATATTAGGTGTTTATGCTTGTCAATATAAAAAGGGTTGTCAATGGATCCTAACCCATTAAAAAAACAGCAACAACAACTCTGGAAAACTGGGATTATATAACTGGACATACTTAATAAGCCAATGAAACTCTTCTTCTTTGTCAGAGCAGCCATAATCTGTTGTCCAAGCATGGCCAATGGTGAATTTATGAAATCGAAGCATGTCCATCACACCAACATGCGCCAAAGCACAGCCAAACAGATCAGGCCTCTGTAAAAAAAAAAACTATGTTAACTCTTTATTATTATTTTTATTAAGAAAAAGCAAGCAAGTTTTATGGTCCGAAACTTTTAACAGAGATGCATAATTTAAAAAAATTTAACCTGATTTACACAGGCAGCGACAAGAAGCCCGCCATTGCTCCCACCTTCAATACATAGCCTCTTACTGTTTGTATAGCCGGTTGAAATAAGATACTCAGCAGAGGCAATAAAATCATCAAAACAGTTCTGCTTGTTAGCAAGGGACCCTGCTTTGTGCCACTCTTCACCATACTCACCTCCACCGCGAATATTTGCAATGCAAAACACAACACCTAGGCTTTTTGTTAGTACAATACGGCTTATGCTAAAGGAAGGGGTAATACTTATGTTAAAGCCACCATAGCCATATAACAGGGTCGGGTGTGATCCATCCAGTGTAATGTTTTTTCTAGAGACGATAAACATGGGAATCTTTGTTCCATCCTGGCTAGACACAAAAACCTGAGAGAAAAAAGTAGATCAGGTCAGTGAAATAAAGAAAAAGTCTGATCCTTAAACGATGCCAAATGCATAATTTAAATGCCCATTTAAGCTTTTCTTAAATATGCGAACTTGCTATTTCAAATATTGTTTGCCAAAGTGAATCATTCTTCCATTTGTCCTGCACCTATATGGAAAAGACTAAATTCAGCAGAAATAGAACTTAATAACCAATAGGGAATAGCTGACCATAAAATAATATGAACATAGAGGCAAAACCAATGCTCTCTGTGTGGGAGGTCACAAGTTTGAAACCCGGTTGGGGGATCCCTTGTGAATATTAGACAACTGGGTGGCTTAACCCCCAACCCTCTTCTCAAAAAAAACATAATAGGAACATAGTAATTTATCAAGCAAAAAGTACATATAACATTTATATTTAAACAATACCTGCTTGACTTCAAAAGCAGTACGGTCAAACCCTGAGACAGAAACTTCTCGAAATATTTTCATTTCAGGGGCCCCAGACACCAGATCACACTTGTAAATTATTCCAGGAGTCAGAAAACTTGTAAATCCAATAAAAATTTGACTATCTTCCCTTCTGCAAGCAAGACCAGAAACACTTCCAATATCCAAAGGCAGATCATATAACAAGTTCCCCGTGTTAAGATCCCTAACTTGTAAAATATGCTTAACATCTGACATATAACAAGTCAGCAGCTGGTTGTTGTTAACCGCATATGCATATTCCAGAACATTATGTTCATCCTCTGGCACTACTTCTTCCCATGAATCGGGATTGTTAAGGTCAACCCGTACCAACTTCTTTTTGGGGGCATTTTTGTTGGTTAGGAAAGTGAACACGCTACCATCATTAGCAATTTCATTGTAGGAGGCATTGAAGTTATCAATAAATTTAATGAAAGGAAGAAGATTGCCAGTGCCCTTAAAGCCTTCAAGCCCATTAGGGAGCGAAGATAAGTCACAGTAGTACAATTTATTGACAGGGGCACATCCTTCAGTTATATCCAAAAGAGCATACTGTACAAAAAAAAAAGATAAGATAAGTTATAGTACTTTACCTGACAGATAGTAGGCATTGTCTCTGGGACAGCCCAGTTAATAACAATTACATCAATGTTACCCAAAAACAAACCTTTCCATCATCTGTAACAGATGCACTAAAAATATATTTTGGATGTTCAGGGTCCTTCCAGCATAAAATATCATCTGATTGGTCAGTGCCTAAGAAATGGTAGTACAGCTCGTGGTTGAGATTAATAACAGTCTCAGTGCCGGCATCTATTTCATCCCCTTCCCTGTTGAACAACCATCAGGTCAAATTTCATACAATTAAAATCTATAAACTTAAAAGTAGGATGAAGAAACAAAGAGAATTTACATACTTGGGAGCAGGGTACCGACCATAGAAAAATCCCTTGCTGTCATGGGTCCAGCTAATTGCTGAGAACTTTACCTGTGAATCAGTTAAAAAAACAGTCAAACCTTGGTCATGATATAATTGAAACTAGAGGGGGGTTCAAATGCCACCATTTTTTGTGCCTCCATCATGCCTACATTATTAGAACTACAATAACTTAAACTAAAACTTAAATGTCAAAATAAAACCGTTAGATATGATATGTATCATTTTCTCTATGGACATGTAAAAAATCATGATATTTCGATATTATTTTGATTAGTATCAAGAGCTTGCAAAAATACACCGATGTGGATAAATTTTGGACATTAATTTTTCAACTTAATGATTAAATATAAAATCAAAATAAAAAAGTGATAATTTTTTATGTGCATGTAGATAAAAAATATAGATTATCTTGACATATAAATTTTAAAAATTTTGTTATAAGAAAATTAAAAAGTGGAGGCATGATGGAGGCACAAAAAATGGAGGCATTTGAACCCTCCTCTTGAAACTATTAATGGCACAAACATTTATATAATTGCTTACCCAGGATATGTTATCAGGTAGCACTTTTTTATCTTCAATGCACATAACCTTGATAGAAACCCAATCACTTCCACTTTCACTTATGCCATATGCCAAGTACTTGCCATCCTCACTAATAGCAGTGGTGCTAAGAGCAACTGTCCCATCCTTGCTTAGGCTGTTTGGATCCAATAGAACCTCTGCCTCCCCTTCCAAATCATTCTACAGGAATAATACAGGTCCAACATTAAAATGTACCTCAAGAAAAGTAGAAATCTTTTTCCATTTCGCTCAAAGGTGTTATGAAATTTTCTTGTGACAATATTTGCAAAGGGTGAATTGTTTCCATTTCATAAAAATCACTGGAGAGTCAAACTAATTATATCTAGTTGAGCAGCATCAGTGATATGAATTTATTCCTGTTGAAGACTATATTTAGAGTAAAACAATAAAATATGGAACAAGTTTTCTCTATCAATTAAACTTCATCTGAAGAATAAAGTTTATAAATTTTGTTAATTTGATATTGTCAAAGAAAATAGGTTCTAGTTCAAGGAAATTTATGGGAAACGAAACAGGATAAAGATTAATTTCTGATCTGACAAGTTCAACATCAGTACCTTATCCATATATAATAAATTGAGCAGTACAAGAAAATAATTTTCACAACTTTTTTCTTGGGTCTAGGATCCCGTAAAGTCCAGAGCACTAATCTATGTTTCCTTGTATTTTCACTAATTATGTCCTTTTCTACCCCATCAAGTTGTTGGCAGATAAACCAAGCGAGTGCAACCCCCGCCAACACAACTCTAATTTAAATTCACATCCACACATACCACCTAGACCGACCGTTAAAGTAATGAAATGAAATGAAAACTAACGAGTAATTCACAGAGGAAAAACAACAACAACAACAACAACAACAGAGTTTCTTACTTGGACATAAAGGACGCTCTGGGCTTGAAGACCTGTGTTATGGAAAAAGAAATACTTGTCACCCCGCCTAAACGGAGTATCGTACCGGGGGTGATCAAACAGCGCAGTTATCTCCTCTCTAAGTCTCCCTCTCTCCTCGCAATTCGCCAACACGAACTCAGTTACTTCTGCTTGCTTCTCCACAAACTCCTTCACCTCCTCCGAATCCGGATCCTCCAACCTATACCAACCCGAAGCTCAAGTAAATTAAAAAAGGACAACTAAAATGTAAATCAATTTGTCTGAAACTTTACAGATCTAACCATCTGTACGGATCGGGAACGAGAACTCCGTGGTAGTTGTCAACGACGGAGTCATCTCGCCGAACCGGAGGGTACGGGAGCGGCGACAAGGCATTTCCGACGGCGGGGAGAGAGCCCATTTTAGTAGAGAGGCGTTTCTTTTGGGATTTTTGGAAGAGCGGAGGTAACGAAGGGAAGCGAAGAGGCGCGTGACACGCACGTGGGTTGGAGTTTGGTGGGAGAGTTGACGAGAAAGGGCGGGATTTGAGGAGGCGAAGCGGGACGAGCATGTCGCGCCCGTGGCGGGCAGATGAGGACATGGTTGTGTGGGTTTCGGATAGGGTACACGGTTCGACCCGTTTGGAAATGGGCGAGATGACGCTATTATGGTTCTATTATGGTTGTATCAGGACTCAAAAGCGGAGTGGATTATTAATGCGGGAATCAAGTATTGGTCGGGTTTAAAATGGATATGCGGTTGGAAGTTGGAACCGATTAGAGAAGCGAGCGTGAATGGTTGGGTTTGTGTAAGGGTGTGGACATCGGTTGGTTAGTGTGTCGAAAACTTTCGCTATTATGTCGAAACTGTCTCGTGGACAGTTCCCCAGCTTGATTTTGACAGTTTAAATTCTGATCCGCTCGAAGAATCTTGCTCGGTTATGTATGGTAAGCGTCGTTCTTTTTCTAATAGCTTTAAATTGTTAATATAATCAAAGAGATGTACTGTAGTTTTTAAATTAACAAGTTTAGTTTAAAAGCAACTCTTTAGAGCATTTACAATGGTGATTTCTTTTAAATTGCTAATCTGATGTGTTAATTGCTAATATAATTGTTGGGATGTATCACAGTTTTTAAATTAGCAAGTTTGCTTTAAAAGCAACTCTAATTAAATTTTTGAGTTGGAATGATTTATAAATTATGAATTCATTTAATTGCTAAACTTAGTGACGTGATCTAAATTAATTGCTAAATCTTTACCTAATGCTCTAATAACACTAAAATAGAAATATTATTCTTTTTTTTTTAAGCGGCACTAGTGAAATCTTAGTTGGTTTTGTTACCATTGGTGTTATTAATATTTCTTTTTTTTAGATTTGATTTTTGGCTATATATTAACATTCACGATAATTTTTTCATTGAGTTTTGAATCTACGATTTTCTACTTGAAAACTTGTTACTAATTATTCTAATTATTTAAAAATTATCAATCAATACTTTAAATAATTTGCTTTCTAAGTTACACTCACGTAATCTCTTATTATTATTTTTAATTCCACAGAATCTCTAATTAACTCACTACTACAAGAACACAAAGCATACATGACACATTATACACATTTGCTCAAAATTCTCATTAAATCTGTATCCAAAGCAAAAAAAAAAAACACTATTTCGAAAATTTATTCCAATATTCATACACGGTTATTAATAACGAACTATGTATAAATGTGCTCCAATACATATACGGTTCTTTATTAATAAACCATGTACAATTTTGACCCAATTGTACACATTTTTATTATTATTAAAAATCGTGTATGAGTGTTGGAGCGTATTATCGGACGGGCGTATATGAATGCTCCAATACTTGTACACGGTTTCACTGTATGATCCGTGTGTGATGAAAGAATACAGATTTTTTCACGTCATCTATTCATGTCTTCCTGTTATAATGCATCTCTATCTATTTTTTCTAAGTTATTTCTTTTATTTCTAAAACATCTCTTCTCTATACATATATTTCTCTGAGACATCTCTTATAAACAGGTGAGGTTAGGGCGAGGAATAAGATAAGAGAGGCGATATCTTCAGCGAGAAGGCAATCTATGGTTTCATTAAAATTATTATTTTTTAAATATGAATTATGCACGGTTTTTAATAAATAAAAAACTATGTAGGATTAATATTTTCATACACATTTTTACTTTAAAAACTGTGTATAATATGTTTTGGATCTTTTGGTGAAAAAAAATTAGCAAAATTTTGAAAAACGTTACACTGTTCTAAAACCGTATACAGTTTAACAACTCTATTATATATGACTCATGCGAACACAATTGCAAAACCGTGTATAAACTCATATTTCAACCATGTATGGAAAGCGTTTCGAGTGGCGCATAGTCATTTTCACAAATTTTTACGTGGTGCTTGAACAAACATCCGTAGTACCTTTGACAAACTCTCGCGAAAACTAAAGCTAGGTAAATAATTAGCTAAATGTTAAAGTTAGATAAGGTGAATATTAATTATTGGAGGATCCATTTACAATATTTGTAAGCTACAATATCTTACAATAATTTAGTTTTGCAATCTTCAAAGTCCAAACAGTCTATCCAAACCGTTTAACATGCATGATTTCTACATTAAAATGTGCTTGGAAATCAAATTATATATTTTTTTTGAATTATTTTACTTTTTATTAAACTGTTATTTTTCAGTGGTCTAGAATTGTCTAAAAACAGTATTTTTGTAAAATACTTAATAAATAGTAAAAAATTTAAAAAAAATGTAAAATTTGATCTCCAAGCACATTTTAATATAGAGACCGTGTTGAACGGTTTGGATCGATTGTTTGGACTTTGAAAATAGCAAAACCGAATTGTTATAAAATGTTGTATGATATATATTTTAAGTGGATCCCTCCTCTATTATTAAGGCTAGATATATAATGTGAATGCAAGATTAGATAAGACAAGTGTGGACGAAAGAATCTTACCTGAACACTTAGACCAGATAAGATCAAGGTGAGGTAAGGTAAATACCACAATTAAGTAAGATAGAACATTTTAAGATAAGGAGAATATGAAAACATCTTAACAGTACATTGAAATGAGGTAAGGTGAACATCAAAGTGAATACTAAAACTATATAATTGCCAATAAATTTTGAGCGAACACAAGGCAACTTGACTAGACATTAAAGATAAAATAAGTGAACTAATAGGCTAACTAAAGTGAACACTAAATTTGGATAAGTTAATATTAAGAATATGTATAGTGAATATGAAAGTAATAACACTAAACAGTAAGGTTAGGCAGGGGCACAGGATTAGAAAATTTAGTTAGGGGATGAAACTTAAAATGCATAATTATTAGTTTCTCGCTAGTGAGATTTGAACAAGACTTCTCAAGAATAAAATATAGTCTTAACCACTAAACTACAAGCACACATCTAACACTTTATGAGGGAGGCTGAACTATATAAAAACTTCAAAGAAATAAAATATGAATTTAATTTTAACATACTTGATTAAAAATTTTAAAATCATAAGGTAACTTAGCACTCCTTGGGCTTAGTGTAGATCCACCCTGAGGTTAAGTATGGTGAACATACAACGGTTTCATTTAAGATGTTCATCTTATCTAACATTAGGGCAAACTTAGTTGAACACTAAAGTTAGGTAAGGTGAACATCAAGGCTAAATATATGGACACTAAACTAAATTAAATGAATATTGTTGGATTGTTTTTTGATACTTAACTGATGAGGGTTTTAAATAATTTAATTGAAATTTAATAAACAAAAATTTGAAAAAAAAAAATCAACCAATTTTTTATTATGTAAAAATTTAACTGAACATATATTCGGAGTTTCTCTACGATGATATGGTCGCGGATCAAAGTATAAATAATTTAAAAGAATTAAATCATAACGTCAAACATTTTGATTGTCAAAATATACTGATAATCAAACAATTTGTAGGGTTCTGTAAAAAAATTATTAGGAGAGAAAAGCCTTCTTTTCGTACAGGGATTAAGAGAGAGAGAGAGAGTATTTTTTTTTTTTTTTTGTAAAATGGGGAGAGCATAATAAGTTTGCAGAAGAGAGTAAATAGTATTAAATAAAAAAAAAACATTGATTTTGGCATATTGTAAACAAAAATTTATTATAGAGGCATCCCTAAGAAAAGGAAAAGGAAAAACACAAATGAACTTAAAAAATGTAAAATTTAGTCTCCAATAATAATTTAAAAAGTTAATAATAATATGTTAACAAAGCTTGTTTATCATTATTGCACTTGTAATTTACATAATTCAAAATAATATTGCTTGTACTAAAAAGAATTAATAAATCACACATATATATAATAAATATTTTATATGAGCTATATTATAACTGTTATCGAAACCACTCTCTACAAAAAATTAAGTTTCCTTTGCCATTAAAATATCCTACAAATTCCTCCAATTTCTAGTCATGGAATCTGAAAAAATTCTATAAATACTTTTCTCATCCTATTATAATTTGACACTTTCTTAGAGCGATGATTAAGAAGTCTTAAGCTTGCCAAATATATTCTTCTTTGGAACACTTTTTTTTTTTTTTTTTGATATAGAAAGATAGAGGTCTAACCTACCAACTTTTATTTAATTATCCATAAAGGATTCCCTTTAAAGTTTCGAATCCACAACCTCCCACACGAAAGATAGAGGTCTAAATGCTAATTTTTTTTGCAACACTTAAAACCACTTTCTTAAGCTTCTTTTTGCTCATTTTTTAAACTTGTCTAGATTTTTAAGTTCTCATTCTACGTGGTATAAGCATTTTGATCTCTTAAAATAACTGAATTTGTCATGAGTTTTTTGTAATAGTAATGATGGTCTCATTTAATAGTCAAATATAATTAATGTGTCATAATATTTAATTCGTATGAATATTTATAATATCTGATTCATGTTTTAGTACCGTAGCATATTACCATAGCCTCAATATTATTCATTTTTTGTAATAATAATGATAGTTTCGTCTAATATTCAAATATAATTTATGTGTAATAATATTTAATTCGTATGCATATTTATAATATCAGATTCATGTTTTAGTTTTATCTTATTTGAATACCTGCCTCTAAAAAATAAAACAAAAAACGAAGAGAGTTTGATCATTACCTGTCGGTATATCAATCCGTTCGGCCCATATTATCTAATGGGCTTTGTTACACTGTAAAGCCTGAAATAACCCAGGCCCATAATTATACCATAACCGCTTGTAGAATATATTCTAGAGAAAGCTGATTGCGTCGGTTTGGTTCTTCGGCAGCAGGAGCGAATCGCCATTGGAGATCTCGGCTGAAGCAGCATGGAGGAGAGAAAAGACGAACTTCAAACAAAGGGGAAAGAGAAGAAGATTAAGTACAGTATCATTGTTCCCACTTACAACGAACGCCTAAACATAGCACTTATTATTTATCTGATTTTCAAGCACCTTCGGTATGCTCTAACTTTTTTTTTTTTCCTTTTTAATGCCAAATTTTCATCTTTAGTTTAAATTGTATTGATTTCTCAGTGTATTTGTGATCGAAGAATTACTTGTTATTCTAATTTGGTAGCCCCTGAAATTTACTTTGCACTGTTCACTTTGATACGAGACTTTTAGGCATTTTTTTTTTCCGGGGAAAGATTTTAGTAGAGTAGTAAGCATTTGAGATGAAATCGGGTGTGGTTTGAACCCTGCAAGTGAAAATTTGCTAACTTTTTAAAAAAAAATATACTCTAGAACTAAGTATTGCAAGATTAAATTCAACTAGAGGAAGTAATTTTATAATTTTATAGAAGAGATGTGACATAGCCCCTACTGTAATATAAAGAGAATAAAAGTATTTTAAACCACTTCCAGATTTGATTACTTGAAGCCCCGGTAAGCATAGACTTGGACCAATAATGACAAAGGTGGAATTTTGTCAGACAAAGGTACGGGTCATTTACTTTCAAAACATGATAAGGATTAAATGTTATATTTATCTCTTTCAGGGATGTTGAATTTGAAGTAATTGTCGTGGATGATGGAAGCCCAGATGGAACTCAGGATATTGTTAAGCAGCTGCAACAAGTCTACGGAGAAGACCGCATTGTATGTGACTTGATTATGTCATAATAACCTGGTTTTTTGAATCAGCTCGGGTTAATACATGACTGTACAATACCAGCTTTTTTGCTACTAATATATGTCCATGCTATATAGTCCCTTTTTATGTTATGGGATGCCTAATATAGTTTGATTTCTGATTTTTTCAATAACACCAGTTGCTAAGGGCAAGACCAAGAAAGCTTGGCCTAGGTAAAGTTTGTTCTCTCGATTTTATTTTCAAATTGGAAGCATTGAATTGAAATTAATGTTGTATAATATGCAGGGACTGCCTATTATCATGGGCTGAAGCATGCCACAGGCGATTTTGTTGTCATCATGGATGCTGATCTTTCTCACCATGTAAATTTTATTTGATCCTTTCTTAGTGTTAATTAATCTCTCAATTTCTCTCTCTACCAAACATAAGTCGTTCATTATCATTATTGTTTTTATTTTTTTGCAGCCAAAATACTTGCCTAGCTTCATAAGGTATGAAATTTCAGAGTTCTTTTATAAATTCTATTAACTAATGACCCGCCCTGCTCACATTGTCTTTCGAACAGTAGATTAAGTCTTGTCTCTTTCCTTGTGCTTAATCATGCCTAAACTAATCAGGAAACAAAAGGAAACAGGTGCAAACATAGTAACCGGGACCCGGTATGTCAAAAATGGAGGTGTACATGGTTGGAACCTCATGCGCAAATTGACAAGCAGGGGTGCTAATGTACTTGCACAGACTCTTCTCTGGCCGGGTGTTTCTGATTTGACTGGATCTTTTAGGTACATGACATAATTTCAGTTATATTAATTCTTCATAATGTATGTTTTTAATTGCTTTTAGTATGTCAATTTACTCCATTGTTTTGCATAGACTGTACGAGAGGTCTGTCCTGGAGGATTTAGTCACGTCATGCGTTAGCAAAGGCTATGTATTTCAGATGGAGATGATTGTTAGAGCTACAAGGAAGGGCTACCATGTTGAAGAGGTAATGTACTAGTGTTTTTTATAGTATTATACTTTTTTTTGACATTTTGTAGATATTCTTTTTCAGTATTTACTATGTAGTATATTAAAGGACTTACAATATTGGTTAGTGTACCTTTTGGTCTAGTGGGCACAAAGTAGTTGATACTCTCTGTTTAATACTACTTCTCTTGCCTTTTCTTATTGCTAAACCGAGGACAATGTAAATTGGAGGCAGATTAGACTTAATTGCACCATACATTAGCATAACTAGAACTTTATATAACAGTATTCAATAAAAGCTATTTTACAATAGATGTGAATCATATTTGTAATTGGGTATTAACTTTCAAAGTTACATTATAGAAACTGAATAATTGATACATATGCCTTTTATTATTTAAAGTTTGGGTAAATTGAATTTCCAAAAATTTCATTGGATCCGTCCTTTGCACCACACACATGTACTGAAGCCTAAAATAAATCGGTCAATCCGAGCTTCTGTTAATCGAGGTGTAATCACACTAAATTCTAAGCGAGGGTTCAGTACCTTTCCGGTTCTGCCATGCTGAAACTTGTAGAAACTTCAGGTTACCAGACAAATTTTGCATGCATATACGGAATGAATGGTGCAACGTACCTCCCATTATTTAGGATGATTTTAACCATATTACTTTTTCACATCTGTTTTTTACTTTTGGTGTCTTTTGTGTTCTTTTGCAGGTTCCAATAACTTTTGTTGACAGAGTGTTCGGAAGCTCAAAACTTGGAGGGTCTGAAATAGTAGAATACTTGAAAGGCCTTGTATATCTTTTGTTCACTACATAATGATAAGCCACATTATGTGATCCTTCATAAAGTATTTAAAAACAATTTCCGTCAGACTCTTTGGGGTCTCGGATGTAAGGTTGACTGCTTGTTTTGGTTCAACTTGTAATTTGGCAAAGAGTATACCTAAAGCTTTTGCTTTTGTTATTTTTCCTTTTTTTATTGGTTGTGGTGATAACTGACTGGTAGGGATTTAGGAATGGTAGAATGAGAGAAATACAACCTGATTTCATGTAAACAAACAAATCAAATTGATAATGGATGTTAAAGAGATTGTAATTCTTGGCTGTGTCATTTATGTGGTCAGTGTTGTCATGGATGTTGTTTGGAATTATTTTTTTTTTTAGATTTAATATTTGTTTCAAACTCAACTGAAGCTGCTGCAGTTGCCTGTGTGTTTCTGTTGGATATGGTTGTTCTTGCTAAATTTTATTTTTATGACGTGTGACTTTTGGTTGCTCTGGTGATGTTACTAATGATAAGAGTGAGGCTATGGTACTATGCACAGACCAATACTACAGATCTATATTTTCGTTTTCAAAGTCCAAATAGTGGATTTGAACTGTTCAATGTGATCTCCATATGAAAATGTATTTCAGACTAAAATTTATATTTTTTAGAAATTTTTACTAATTGTTTTAGATAGGTAGAAAATTATGGTCTAGAATTTTTAGATCAAAGTGATTTTCCAACTATCTAAAAAAAATGGTAAAAAAAAAAACTACAAAATGCAAAATTTGAGCTATAAGTACATTTTTATATGGAGATCATGTTGAATGGTTCAGAACAAATTGTTTGGACTTTACAAATAGAGAGATTGATCCAAAGTACGAACCATTATGTGCCATACATAGTTCCATAGCCACAAATGATAATTGAAAATAAAAAATCTCCTATGAAAACGTTTTCTTAACGAGTAAACTATTACTAAGTCGAATTTTTAATGCTTTTAGCAATGTTTGCTTTAAACTGATTTCGCAAGGAAAGATCTCCCTGGGTTCATAAACACACGTTGGCCTCATTTCGTCATTTCCATCAAGCACACAGCTCAGTAAACATCTGTTACATCCGTTGGAAGGGAAGGCTAACAATAAAATGAGCCTATGCACTGGGAACCAAGGAATATAGTATAAACCACCTTTGAACCAGGATAACTTTAATTTACAATTCTTCAAAATTCATTTACATTTAGGGGCTTGAAAATTGACATGAGAAATCCATCTAATATATATACATACTATAATTTTATTAGCTCTTTGTCAAAGTCTTTTACTTTATTTTTTTGATGAGAAGTCTTTTACTTTAGCTAATTCTCAATTGCCACAATTTAGCGGTGCCTCTTTCACAAACTAAAAAATCTTCTGGTCTATCCTCTTCAGATAATTAAGAAGGCTTGTTGTCTTGATAAATGAAACCAGATGCATCTGCTAGAGTAGAAAGATCTTGTTCACCGCTCAGAACCTACAACAGAATGCCAATATAAGTATAATTTTAAAAAAATAGTAAAGAAAACTCAATGCATATAAGAGTAGTCTACTTTTGTAAATATCTCCTAGCTATACTTGTCGACTTATCTAATTAACCTCATTTTCAACTTTTGGTTGATATAGCTAAAACAGTTTCAGCTAATTTTGTTAGTCTTTTAAAGGTGCACTAGGTGTAATTGAGGGTCACTAAAATCAAACTGATGCATGAAATTAAGATAATGGCAAACAACACTACCCTGGAAATGTATTCTGGAATTTCTCATACTGCAGCTAACATTGAAAAACTGCGAGCCACTTTAGAAAAGGTACTAAGCTGTAACACTATAGTGATGAAAGGTACTTTTAAATTTTACAAGTTTGACTTACACCTAATGATGATAATCTTTTCTCTAATTAAAAATAGAAAAAAATAACCAGCAGAGTACATAATAATTTATTTCCAAATTCCAACTATTAATTCATGACAGGTTCTGATAAACTTTGGTCGACTGGGGAAATTCAGTCATGATTTGCTCATTTATCTTTATTTTAATGGGTTTTCATCATCTTTTAATCACCCCAACTGGTACAGTTCTATTTGGAAATAAGCGGGTGTTACTTATAATTATGATTTATTAGTTGCTATAATTTGTAAAATTCAATACCTGATCTTTTATGACCCATGTAGGAAAGCCCTCAATTCCGACAAGAGCACAGTCAAGAGACATTGTTCTTCCTTTGCCAGCTCCATTAGGAAAGCACTCCACATAGTCCAATATTTTCATGGCCTCTTTTCCAAACATCTGTCACAGAGTAAAATACATATTTTAGTGTACCCTATATCATCAAATAGCTTCATAATTATTTTTCATATGCTTCAATTATCTGTTTATCTCAATGTCAGCTTCGCAAATTTCACATCACCTTGTATACAAATAGAACCTGTTTTGCTAGAGAAAAACTTTGGACTCTCAGAGCCACATTTTTTTTTTTTGATTAATATATATTGAACTAAAACAGATCAGCTAACCTCCTTCTGTTCGTGGCAATGGGAACACCAAAATGCCCCATACATCTTGGCACCAATGGACTGCAAGTGTTTTGCCAGAGCAATTGTAAATGGTGTTGACTCTTTAGTTATTTCAGTTTCATACCGTTCCAAGGTGAATTCTTCTGCACTGCACAAAGCGCCAAAAATGAATGCATAGTAATGTTTAAGCTTTTAAAAACCAGATCAATAGTGGCTTTTGTGGTGTGCATCCAATAGTAAGCCTCAATCAGTCCAAGTCATGGTTACAAATAAAAACTTTCAGATGAAAGGAGCAAAAAAAAATGAGAGTAAATATGATAATACCATGAAATTAAGATGTGGTTAATACTTGATACCTTGATTATGCTGTTAGGTCATGCATACCAGTACTGTATCCAAATCAATGATGAATCTATTTCTATGCTAATATTATGTCACCTTTGTGATTGAGGAACAATTGATGAATATGTGCTGGTCAAAGAAGCAATAACCACACCAGCAACAGCCAACTGCAGTCCAAGCAACTTCCCGATTTTCTCCAGTCCATAGTCCTTTAATTATTTGGTAACCAAATACTTTATTATTACTTCATAGAATTCCCAACTTAAAAAAATAAATGCACTTTAAGGGAAACAACAACTGATATTAAGTTATTCTGCAAATAATAATCATAATCCCCAACTACAGTCAAATCCACAATACCGACTGACTAGGAGTCAAATTTCCTCAGATAATAGCCAATAGACACTACTCTATAATTTTTTTTTGTTTCTGTAGATGGATTCAAAACGAGACCAGGATGATCAATATATCGGGTCAGCAAAGTATATGAATTATAAATGAAGTTTTGGGCAATGTATTCATTTTATGCTTGATCTAACATTAGTTTTGATAGTTGCCAGTTTACTTACAAACACCTCAAAATATGTCAGATATTACTGAGTGTTATTTGCGAATACTGTGAATACTGGGTTTATTTCTCAAATACTTCTTTGATAAGTACCTTAAGAGTAATGAAGAATAGGGTAAATGATAGAATGGCTGATGTGAGACAGTATGAACAGCTTGTTCCTGCAAATTTCGTACTTAATAGGTACAAGAAATAGGCACTTGCAGTTGCCATCGATGTGGTGGTCCCAATCAGGAGTAATCGACCATCAGTTTTGTTGATTCCAGGGATAGAAAATATTCCCAATTGTTGCAGAGAAAGTAGTGTAACTGCAGTGTATGCAACCGTTCCAACAAATGGAAGGGGGATACCTAGCAATTAAAAAGAAGTTGGTACTATTGTCAGCTCATTGTTCTGTTAAAACAGAATCAGACTCTGAGATCGGACTAATATAAAGAAATCATAAACACTAAAAACAAATGACTATTATAATTAAAGAAAGATAGCAGAACAATAGGTCAAATACCAGCAACAAACTAGTGAGAAAAAAAGAGTAAATTTCACCAGAGATCACTGAAGTACATCTCATTGTTTTGAAATTAACTTTAATTTGCATCAGTCCCACATTTTCATTTTGTTCCTATCAGGTCACTACATTTGTTTCAGATTCAAAATATAAGCAAAACAGCATGACTTGATATATCAATTATGAAACAACTGGACTCTAAAAAAGTTTGTTTTATGAAGAAATATTTTTTTCCTATTGTACAGCTCATCTGTGAGGCTGGGAAGTGTTGAGATATTTGTATGTTTCAGGTTTTCGGGTTTTCTAGGGGCCTACGGGTAAATAGGCCATTATGGAATAGTCTAGGGTGTTATTTGTAAGAGTGCGTTGTAAGGCTCTATATAAGCCCAAGTCATTAATCAATAAAGCTAAGGTTTAAAATCCAATTTGGTATCAGAGCCTAGGGTTTGGCCGCTGCTACAGAACCCGCTTCAATATACTAATATAATTTGATTAATTACAGATATCAATTTACCTTTCAGCTTTCAAATAAAAGGAGTCGCCCAATTCAATAGAGTGGTTCAAGTGACTCAAATCAAAGTTGTTTCATTGAGTGGCCAATTTGAAATATGAGATATAGATGACTGATCTGCGGTATTTACCCTAGGAAATGAGTTATGTATAAATTTGATGTCTACTGTAAAACTTCTCAGCTGCCTGTCATGTCTGAACTGGTATCGATTCCAACAAAATTATATGTCTACTGTAACATCTTTGTTCTAGCGTTATTCAACTGGTACAAGTTCCTCATTATAAAATCATTTCTCTAGCTGGATACCACTAGAGTTAAGCATGACGAGTTAAGCATGACGACTAGAAAGGTAGCTAAAACAATGTCATGGCAAACAAAAAGGACACATCAGCAGTGATCAATTTTTTAACACGAGTTGCTTGGAAACCAAACCATGTGGTCCAGAAATGCATTTGGTATTAAATTATGCATTCTTTTATTCAGAAGACAAATTTTTAGTTATCCACTTGAGCATAGACCTACTGAAAAGATTTCTGCTGGCACACAAGAAACAGGAGATAGTAAATTGAATCAAAATAGAGAAATAGGGCAACCCCTTAAACTATAAGAGAGAACAGAGTAAGTTATTTTGTTTTCCTGCAGTTAACAAAGAGATAAATGGCCAAAGAAAATAAGCATATCAAAATTTCCAAAACCTGGTGAAAAATATACCAAAAGCTTCCTGGAGGTAACAACGGGATTGTAAAATAAGGAAAAGAGACTTAGTTGCCCAATCACTATCTAAAAGTTCTGTGATTTATTAAGTTCATGAACAAGGATGATGTATCTAAAATAAAATAGAAGACACTACCTAAGAAAGCAAGAATATTCTAAATCTGACATGGTGCAGGCCATGTCAAAACTCAACCAAATGACAAATTTATTACAAAAATCAGAAAAGGAAAACAAATACATCATTAGGACTTTATCTGTTGCAATTTTCTTTATCAAAGTTAATAGGCTTTTCTTTGGTGGACAAGCTGGATCAACTGATAAAGTGCAAAGTGACACCTTTCATAACTAACTAGAGAAAACTATAACATTTCTTTGTGGCTTTGATACAAATAAGTGATACCACCATGAGCTATTGGTCGACACTGGTTTGGCACTAACATTAAGTTATAACTATTAAAAACCAAATGGTAATTAATTAAGCTATGATGCTGATTACAAGATAATTGTACCGAAAGAGTCCAAATTTGACTGGATATGAATAGATGAAAGCACCAATGAGTTGCCTTTGTCCTTTTGTAGAAGTCCAATCAATTTCGCAAAGAGAAGCACACTTTAGAATAAATTAAAGGAGACAAGCCAAAAGGTAATTACCAAAAACAAGGGAGTAGTCACTATTGAGTACATCACCACAGTTCCCACCTCCAATTGGGCAAAATGCATTGGAATTGGTGAGCTTTAGATAGCTAAGATATCCTGTCTCGAGTAAACCAAGACCAGCCAGCCCTGCAGATAAGGTGTATGACGAAATGCCAGAGAGAGAACCCTTCTGTGTCGAATCAGAATCCATCTGGGGCGAAGACCCCGCTTCACACTTGAACCGTAACCCCGCAAATCTCTGAAAATGACAGAAATTGCAATTAAATAGAGAGAATTAATCGCTGCGAAGAGATGAGAGTGGTAGAAAGAGGTAAGAACCTTGAAGCGAAGATGGGAGGTAAACGGAGACAGGCGGTAGATGGAGAGAACAGATGAGACCCCCGCCATGGTTTCGTGCGTGCGAGAGAGAGAGAGAATTTACTTTTCACTCCCTCTCCAAACAAAAAAATGTTGTTATTCTCTCCTCTCCCGGTATCGGTGAAGAAGTAAATTACTGAAGGAATCAGCACGAATATTAAAGGGGATTATGCATTAAATGTCGGGCCGGATTTTCCGGGATTATGATCGGACGGTCGTTCTCTAAACAGAAATATTCTGTTACTTGAGAGGATAGGAAGGGGGAATAAAAAACACATCAATGCATCATGTTTCTTCCAGGCCGTAATAGGACTTGGGAATCATTAAAAAAAGTAGGCCTATGTATGAACTCTTCTGATATCTTGTAAAATTAATATCGGGTCAAATGGGCCTTATCTAGGGGTGTAAACGTAGCGGATTCGGAGCAGGCAATACTAATACCAAATCCGTATCCGTCTTTCACTGAGCGGATACGGATACGGATAATAAACGGATATCAAAACTCAAAATCATATCCGCCTTAACCGAATACGGATACGGAGCGGATAATTTCCGAATACAGATACGGAATGGATTGTCGGATATTGAGTCATATGTATTTTAAGATACAAATACCAATTAATAAAATTCAAATATGAAATCTTTTCAGCATATAACACGTTCGATTTACAAAATATAAAAGATATAAGGTCCGGATCTCTACTAAAAGTTAGTTCCACGAGAGAAAAGATATAAAAGTGAGTCATCATATATAGAAATCGCTCTGAATTTTTGTAATTTAAAACATCAGCAAAACTTGAAAGTGGAAAAGGTTCAAATCTTTCATTAAAATAGCCATTTTCTTAATTTTATGATTGTAAAGGAAGGCGTACTATTAAATACTTAGATTTGTAATGAAAAGGTGAAAGTAAAACAAAATAAAAGTAGGTCCAAAAGTAGGCAAATTGCCTCCTCCTAGTGACTTTGTAAGGACCGGGTACACTGTATGCCTTTTAATTAATTTTATACAAACAAAACGCCAACAGCAGTATATAAAAAGCAACAAAAGATGGTTCATATTTTTCTTGTACATCAAAATAAGGCCTACATATAGGATTTTTTTTAAAAATCATAAATAAAATAATTAAATTTACGAAACCAACATGATGACCTAAAGATTTACAAAAACCATCAGACCCGAGATGCCAATTCGGTCCGAACGAATTTTTTTTCTCCGGACCGAATTGGCATTTCGGTCTGGCTGTTTTTTGCTGTTTTTTACCGGTTTGTAAAAAGAACGCCACAGAAAATCAAAAAACAGGCCAGACCGAACTGGCAATTCGGTCCAGAGGCTTTTTTGGCCTGGACCGAATTGCCAATTCGGTCCAGTTTTTTTTTTTTTAGAATCTGCTTATTAAATCCTCTTTTTAGTAATTTGACCATAATCAAGATATTGGAGCCAACCAAATTTAATGCATTAAGACTTAATGAATTTAAAACTTATTTTTGTATATATAAATGTTTTAATAACGATGGAGAACAATTAACCTTTTATATACATGATAATCACAAAAATCATAAGTATCATAAAATCAATAATATTTTTTATCTAGATATTTTCTATTTACTCTCAACAATTTTTTTTTATTTTGTAACGTTTTATTTTATTTAGTAATCCATTTTTTTATACTTGATATTAATAATTTGATATTAGCTTAAAATTGACTATATTTTATTCAAGAAAACTACAATGAGGAGCAAAATTATCAATTAAAGCAATGTCACATCTTAAATTCGCATACCGCTATTTGTCTATTTTAGACAATTATATATAATTTTAGTTTCAAGTATATTTGTTTATATGTATTCTTTTCTACATTCCAATTATAATATCTCAAATATTCACTTTAAAAAAAAAAAAAAAAAAACCTGGACCGAATTGGCAATTCGGTCCGGGCTAAAAAAAACCTTCCCACGGAAGGCAACACAGTTTTATTGTGAATTGAGCTGGACCGAAATGCCAATTCGGTCCGGAGAAAAAAAATTCGTTCGGACCGAATTGGCATCTCGGATCTGATGGTTTTTGTAAATCTTCCGGTCATCATGTTAGTTTCGTAAATTTAATTATTTTATTTATGGTTTTTAAAAAAAATCCCTACATATGACTTCAATGTCGGCTAAAGTATTCCTAGTTGAATCACCATATGGAATCTAGCAAATTTTAGTATTACTACACGAGCGTGGTTGGTCTTGATCCACGATAACATCCACATATTTTATAACATGGTTAGGTTGAAAATTTGGATCTATCTTTGCCAATTCCGGTTCCAAACAAATGAAAAAATATATAATATATATATATACTGGCACGATCTATATATGCTAATGCCCGTTTTCACATATATATATAGAATTATAGATACTGAAGAAGGCCGTAATTAATTGTAGTTTTCAGCTCTTTGACTTATTAGTTACTCCGGAACTCATTTATAATTTGTGAGAAATGTGACCCGTATTCAAACTAGGGTTAATTTTCTATGTACCCTCAAAGAGTTATTCAATTTCCTATTTACCCTATACTCTTTGTTATATTTAATATATTTCTTAACTCTTGTTATTGTTATTTACTCATAAGATTAATTACTTCTATTTAAATATTATTAAGATCTATTGTTTCCCATTATACCCTTGCCCTTGCTTATAAGATTTTATCAGCTTGAATAAAATTGTAGAAGTTTGAATAACTTGTTTATGTTGCTTAGTTGACAATTGTTAGTGTGAAATAGATTGTTTGGTTAAACTTTTGTATAAGATAGAGAAAATAAAAATCAATTAGAAAATAAGAAAAATGTAAGAGGGAGGAGAAACTGTATAGACATCTGAGAAAAGTTTCAGTTAACGGTGATACAACTTTAGAATCTCATCCCGGTTCATTATATGGTTGCTTTGTTAATTTTAATAATTTATGAATTCATATCAAAATTGTGTTAAGTTCCCGAAGAAAGGGAAGATTTCGCAGAAATTTTGGGGGGAAGCCAAAGAAAACAGAATTATTGAGGTTCGTCCTCAAATGGCGAAGCTTGGTGAAGCGATGGTATTTCCAAAGTTGCGTATGAGGCAAATGCAATTTCAAAATTATTAGACTATTTCAGCACTAGCAAAAGTCAAACTCTAACAATCAAAATTGCGTACGAAGCTATTTCACCTCTTGCCCATATATCTCTGACAATCAAACGGTGGTAGAGCTGCTCCAAATTGGAACCTCCAAATGAAGGAGATTGGCGGCTATTTTCTGAATTATTTGAAATCTGGAAGAGGCTTGAGGAAAATTCAGCCTTTCAAATGTGTTGACGTCAAAAGGAGCCAAAATGAAATTGTTGATGAACTGGCAACCTCCAAGAAAGGATGCGATTTCACTGGCTTAATAAAACTCTTAAGACAAAATTTCATTCCACTGTCGGATAAAAGCATAAAAAACTTTATAAGTAATAGTAAGGGTATCATGGGAAAATATAAATTTTAATAACATATAAATGTGGATAATTAATTTTATGGGTAAATAGAAAAAAATAACAAGAGTTAAGGGATATATTAAATATAACAAAGAGTATAGAGGTAAATAGGAAATTAAAGAACTCTTCGAGAGTACATAGAAAATTAACCCTTCAAACTATATATGTATTAGATTAGATCTTACCATTTTTTTTGTTACACATATTTATTCGTGCCTCACATTCTTATTTTTGTTTTTAAAATTCAAACAGTCAATTCGAACTTCTCAACATAATCTTCATATTAAAATATGTTTGGAGATCAAATTTTATATTTTTTTTGGATTTTTTTTACTACTTTTAGATATATACAAAATCACTATTTGAGAAGATTCTGGACCATTAAAAAACAGCCATGAAAACATGTTACTCAAATCATACAATTATACAAAGCTCATTCCAAGGTTAGGCACAGAAAGAAGTACACCATGTCAATGCTCAAAAGTGATCTTATGATTTCTAAGAAATACAATTCATCAGACCTTGATCTATCTAAAGCTTCATGCAAAATAAGAATTTCATAAATTGGTTTTGGGGAGCATGCTCCTCAAATTATAACACAATAAACACTTAAACAGTAAATTTCAATTGTTCTTTTACACATTGGAAAGCAGTCAAGCACATCAATAGTAAACACAATATAAATAATCAAAGTTACACCAATCACGTTTATACCAGTATATATTTAAAGCTAATTAGTTTTGCACAAACAGGAACACCAAGCAGTGCAAATAATGAGATAAATGTCCATCACTGAACTTCAGGTTGAGCACCAAATGCAATCAATCAGATCTGTTAGACACTCCGCCTAGGCCTCGCTGTAACCTCAAGCGGCACTTTCATTTCACACGACAGCCTAAGGAGCTCCGACAAATCCACGGCTTTGCCTTCAACTGGGAGCAACTCAAACTCATGCAGCAAGGATGCCATCCAGTATCCAACTGAGGCAACTGCCATGCTCTTACCTGGACAGCTTCTCCTCCCGGCGCCAAACGGAGCGAGACGCAAGTCGGTCCCCATGACCGAAAAATCAACAGATTTAGTACCATTAGCGTCACTGATGAAACGCTCGGGTTCGAACTCATTGGGGTTTTGCCAGATTTCTTGATTATGTGTTATGGCCCACATGTTGATTATAGCAGTGGTGCCTGCTGGAATGAAGCGGCCATCAACAAATGTGTCTGATATCGATTCACGGCACCAGGCTAAGAGCGGGCCCGGAGGGTGCATCCTGAGCACCTCTTTGATTACCGCTTGTAGATACACAAGGGAAGAAGAATTGGATTCCGTAACTGGTTTGGATTTCCCTACAACTTGGTCAAGCTCGGCTTGAACCTTGGCTTGAATTTCTGGGTGTAGCACGATGCGAGCCAGTGTCCATTCCATCTGCACAGCCATGGCATCGGTTCCTCTAAATATCATCTCCTGTTAAATTTCATGGAAAGAAAATTTAATAAGAAAACTATCAACAAGTTACATCAATTAATCAGTATATATATTGTGAAATGTGATCCTTAATTACGCACCCAGAGCACGGCAGCAATGTCGGAGTCAGAAAGCCCCTCGCTCTCCTGCAGAGAAAGCAATATATCCACGAAATCTCGATCTTTCCTCGAGCCAGCATTGGCGCGATGCTCTTCAATGATTGAGTTCACGAGTTGGTTTACCTTCGGCATGAGGTCCGAGCATCGCGATTTAATGCGTTGCAGATCCAACCCAGCTAGGAGAGGAAAGTAGTCAGACCAGTTGCTCATGCCTAAAAGCTCGTACCCTTCATCGACCATCCACAACAGTTGCTCAACCTCAGGATCAGATGAGCAGAGATCATACCGCTTCCCGAATACAGATTGCATGATATAATACAATGCTGCTCGCCTAAGAACTCCACGGGCTTGAAATGTTTTGCCGGGAGTTGAATGGAGATAGCTTGTCATCTGAGTGGCAATCGATGCACGGTGGCAAGCAGAGACCTCAATTTGGCTAGGACAGAAAAGATGACAAGAAGCAATTCTACGCAAAGTGCGCCAATAGACTCCATATGGTGCAAAGCCGATTGCACGATGGAACATGAGGCCATAGGCCGAGTGGTTCACGGGCCGGTCGGCAAAAACCGGGCTGTTTAAGATTTCTTTTGCCACGTCAGGGTGAGACGACACTATGGTACGTGTCTCGCCTAGAGAGAAAGCCATGAGTCTCTTGGCACCTAGCCGGTTAGCTAAGGTATTGAGTGTATGGTGAGAAAGCCCCGACTTGAGGCACATGCTCCCGATAAAAGGGAGGCCTCTGGGACCCGGTATGGCCGAGTAAGAGGAAGGGTTGCTTCCCCTCCAGTATCTTCCCCATGCTGGGCCACCTGGATGGGTCCAGTGGGAGAGAGAGGTGACAAGCCATGTAATGATGGCAAGAGTGGCAAATGAAAAAAGAGCGGTTGTAATGGAAGGAAGAGAGAGAGAGAGGTTAGCATCAAGGGTTCGAGATAAGGCCAAGGGAAAGACCCACCAACTTTGAACTGTGTTATCCATGAAAAGATCTTTGTGTTTAATTTTAAAGGTGTTGTTAATAGGAAGAAGAGATGCTGAGGAGTAGAATGAATGAAGATAACATGGCTATTTATAGAAGAACTTGCAATTCTAATCAATTAAATAATACAATCGTTGGTTATTAGTGTCGGAAAACTTGCAGCAGCGTTGTACAAGTTAAATTTAAAATAGTTCTTTTCAGTTTTCAACTTTTCATCATTAAGAAATCATCCCCAGCATGTTATCTTATTCTTAGTAGCATCTAAATAATTGAAAATCATCAACGCTATTAATAGTATGTATATTAGTAGTATGTAATTGAAGACAAGTAGACAACAAAAGGCTCTCAATAAATTTAATTTAATGTTGTGAAGAATGTTTTAATTGTATTTAAATTAAAATTTACTTATCAGTGTATTGTGCATTCCTTTTGATTAGGAGAGTGTGTGTGTGTGTGTATATATAACCAATCTGAAAGACCCGAAAAATTACGGATCTAGAATTTAATTGGTTAAATCTGGATTAAATCTTGATTAATTTGACAAATAATTTTTAAATATGGAATTCATAAAAAAAAAAGTTCGAGTAAAAAACTCGACCCGATTGTTAAGCATTATTTTTCTTATTGTTGAGAATTATAAGAGTTATGAGATTTAAGAGACAATCTGATTCTGAGGAGAAAAATATTATTTCTTGTATATCTCTGTTATATTTGTTACAAGGTTCCTAAGTTCTATTTATACAAAGCTTATTCTAACGGTAAAATAAAGAGCCGTTGGTACTGTACAGTACAGTGTTCCTATTCTATTTTAATTGATCAATGATGTGTGGCTGAGATCAATCCCCTCTTATCATCTTTTATTTTCAACACTCCCCCTCAAGCTAGGAAGGTATATATCATACAATCCTAGCTTGCTAGTGATAGTCTCGAAATGCGTCGGGTCCAAGCCTTTGGTAAAAACATCCGCTAGTTGTTCTTTGCTACATACGAACGGTGTCTCTATTTCTTTGGCTTGGACTTTTTCTCTAATAAAGTGGCAATCCACTTCTATGTGCTTCGTTCTCTCATGAAACACTGGATTCGATGCGATATGACGAGCGGAATTATTATCGCAATACATCTTCATAGGTTGATCACTTTTAATGCCCATGTCTCTAAGTAGTTGTTTAATCCATATTAACTCGCTTGCGGTGGATGCCATAGCTCGATACTCCGCTTCCGCACTTGATCGAGCCACGACATTTTGTTTCTTGCTCTTCCATGTGACTAAATTCCCGCCTACAAATGTACAAAAGCCGGTGGTGGATTTTCTATCAAAGCTACCGGCCCAATCTGCATCGGAATAGCCACATATTTCGTTAGAATTATTGTTCATCATTTTTATGCCTTTTCCGGGGTTTCTTTTTAAATATCTTAATATTCTATTTATGGCTTCTAAATGGGGTGTTCTTGGGGAATGCATGAACTTACTAATTTGACTTACCGAAAAGGAAATATCCGGACGAGTTACCGTAAGGTAAATTAATTTTCCTACGAGTCTTTGAAATTGGCTTATGTCTTCTAAAGGTTCACCATCCTCGGTATTTAATTTATATTTAGTGTCAATTGGTGTAGAGGCCGGTTTACAACCTAATTTACCGGTTTCTTTTAACAAATCTAAAGTATATTTTTGTTGTGAAATGAAGAGACCCTTTTTTGAATAAGCTACATCTATTCCTAAAAAATATTTTAGATATCCTAGATCTTTAATGTCAAAATTTTCTTTTAGTTGGGATTTAATTTTTTTAATCTCCTCAAAATTGTTTCCGGTAACTATTAAGTCATCTACATATACCAAAACAATGGTTACATTTTTTCCTTCACTTTTGGTAAACAAGGAGTGGTCGGCACTACTAATTTTAAAGTTACACAAAAGTAAATATGAGCTAAGTTTGCCATACCATGCTCGAGGAGATTGCTTCAATCCGTATATCGATTTTTTTAATCTGCAAGCTAAATTAGAAATATTTTCCTTTTTGTGACCCGGGGGCAATGTCATGTATACTTCTTCTTCAAGTGTTCCTTGAAGAAAAATATTTTTTACATCCATTTGGTATAAATTCCAACTATTGTTTGCCGCGATAGAAAATAAAATTCTAACGGTATTCATTTTTGCCACCGGTGCAAAGGTTTCATTGTAATCTATACCGTAGGTTTGAGTATATCCTTTGGCCACCAATCGAGCTTTATACCTTTCGAGGGAACCATTACTTTTAAGTTTGGTTTTGTACACCCATTTACACCCAACGGGTTTTTAATTTTTGGGTAATGGAACAATTACCCAAGTATTATTTTTTTCAAGAGCCTTTAATTCTTCTTTCATGGCCTTGCACCATACCGGGTTGGTTATAGCCTCGTTATAGTTGCTTGGCTCAATCTCATTTTCAATGATGGTAAGAAATGAATTATAATTAGATGAGATATTTTCATATGATACAAAATCTTGTATGGGGTATTGTACCGTATATGTTACAAAGTCTCTAAGTTTGGTAGATGGTTGCCGAACTCTTATGGACCTTCGTACCATTGTATTTTCTTCTTCCTCATTATTATCATTATCATTATTATTATTATTATTCTCATCCAATTCTTCTTCATTATTATTAGGCTCAATTTCGCTATCCATACTTGGTATAAACTCTAGATCATCATATATATAGGACATACTTGGCCTTATTCTATTCTCATGTGTATATTTGGTAATTTTAATTTTTTTAAAATATGGTTCATCTTCACAAAATATTACATCTCTAGATATGAAAACTTTTTTATTAATTGGGTCGTAACATTTATAACCCTTTTTTGAGGATGAATACCCTAAAAAAATAGCTTTGGTTGACATATAATCAAATTTGTCTTTCCTTTTAATATGAACAAAACATACACAACTAAAAACTCTCAAATAATCAAGATTCTTTTTTTGTTGATAAAGAATTTCGGTTGGACTTTTATTTTTCAATATAGTACTAGGTAGCCTATTAATTAGATGAGTGGCACAAATGATTGCATCCGACCAATATAATTTTGGAACGTTATTTTGAAATAATAATGCACGAGTCATTTCTAATAAATGCCTATTTTTCCTTTCCGACACTCCATTTTGTTCGGGAGTGTTTATGCATGTTGTTTGGTGTATAATTCCTTTTTCTTTAAAGAGAGTTGTAAAATTTTTATTTATAAATTCTGTTCCATTATCCGATCTAAATATTTTAAGTTTAGCATTGAATTGATTTTCTATGAGGCATAGAAATTCTTGAAAGCAATTAAAAACTTCATCTTTAGATTTAAGTAAATATAGCCAAGTAGCTTTTAAAAAATCATCAATAAATATAACAAAATATTTAAATCCATTATAAGAATTAATTGGGGCCGGACCCCATACATCGGAATGGACTAAATCAAACAAAGCTTCACTTTTACTATTAGAAAGTGAAAAAGGAAGTCTCGTTTGTTTTGCCATTCTACAAATATCACAATTAGTACAATTGTTCTTTGGAAAATCTAAGATGCAATTTAAAACTTTGTCGGATAGATATCCAAATCTCTTATGTCATATATCATAATTAATTGAGCTTGCCGAAGCACAAAAATTTAGTTCTTGTAAATTCAAAAGGTAGTGCCCATTTTCGAGAAAACCTTCACCAATCTTCTCCCCGGTTACCCGGTCCTGAAATATAACATTTTTACAAGAGAAGATTGCTTCACAATTAAATTCTTGAGTTAATTTTCTAACCGAAAGTAGATTAATAGAAAATTTTTTTAAAAATAAAACATCACTAATTGTTTTATTACACAAATTAATTGTACCTATACCATTTATTTTTTCTTTCATACCATTGGCAACTACCACATATTGTTCATTTTTTGGCAATTTCAAATTGGTAAGGAATTTTTCATTACCGAACATGTGATCGGTTGCACCACTATCAATAATTATTTGATCAATTAAATTAAAAATTTTAGAGTTAGATACAATACCACAAGAGCTTTGAACTTGATTTTGATTGGAGATCAGCACAGAGAGCTGCTGGAGCAACTGTTGCATTTGATCAGCTGACCCGGTTGACCCGCCAGTGAAAAAACCTTCATTAGCCCGGTTTAGACTTGGTTCGGTTGAACCAGATGCGGTATTGGGTCCGGATCCGGATCCGGGTTGAGATGAAAAACCCCCAGCGCCCCTTCGCATAGCCTCTCTGTCTTTCTCTTTTCTTCTTTCATCTCCGTCGCCCCTTCCCTTCTTCAATTCTCCATCCTTCCACCACTTCGGTTTGAGGTGTGGGTGAAGAAAAAAACATCTCTCAGCCGTATGACCATCTTTCTTGCAATGAGAGCATTTCTCGTTCTTTTGATTTTGCCGATTTGGGTGAGATTGAAAGCTAGGGTTTTGGAAATTTCGGACGGCATGGCTGTGAGGCTCTTGATTTCTGACGGTATGGCCGTGGGGCTCGTGTCCTTCGCCACTGCTGGCTTGTGGACCCCCCATGGCCTCCCGTAGGGAGTCTTCCCGTTGGATTTGGCTTACAACCTCGGAAAAGGAGGGAAGGTCGGGAGCTCTAATAATTTGTGACCGAATATTCTCATAGCTTGCATCAAGGCCTGCGAGGTACGAGAAAATTCGATCTTCCTCTTTTCTTTTTTTGAGATCTTTCGGGTCGGTTGTGAATGGCCGATAGATATCAAGTTCATCGTATTTCTTCTTTAAAGATGCAAGGTATTCTAAATGGGTTTTTGTTCTCTTTTTTTCTTGCTGGATTTCGAGTTGCAAACGATAAACATGGGAATGATTTTTTCGCTGCCCATAGAAGGTTTGAACTTCATCCCATATTTCTTTTGATGTATTGCAATTTTGGAGAAATAAATCGAGAACTTGCTGTTCCATTGATCCAAATAGGAGAGACATTACATAGTGGTCTTCTTTTTGCCATTTTCTGATTTGGATTTTCTCGGCCTCGGTTATCTTTTCTGGATTGAATGGTTCTGGTTTTTTGTTGTCTCCGGTGATGAAATCAATTTTGTCTCTACCGCTAAGGGTAATTGAGACTGATTTGGCCCATGAAATATAATTCGAGCCATTTAGCAATTGTGGAGAGAGTTTCGATGGGTTGGTAGCCTCGTGAGATTGCTGCCCCCATTGATCCATTCTTGCAATGCTTGAGAATTTATCGGAAGCTTTATCGGGTTATTGGATATTGATTTATCAGAATCGAGCTTGAAGCTCTGATACCATGTTGAGAATTATAAGAGTTATGAGATTTAAGAGACAATCTGATTCTGAGGAGAAAAATTCTATTTCTTGTATATCACTCTTATATTTGTTACAAGGTTCCTAAGTTCTATTTATACAAAGCTTATTCTAACGGTAAAATAAAGAGCCGTTGGTACTGTACAGTACAGTGTTCCTATTCTATTTTAATTGATCAATGATGTGTGGCTGAGATCAATCCTCTCTAATCATCTTTTTATTTTCAACACTTATAAAAACTTATTTATATAGAACTATAATATATAGCAATAATGTAATGTAGATATTAATGAAGTTTTGTACTTTTTTATGTTAGAGTATGTTTTATTTATTTAATACTGAAAAACCATTATTCAAGAGCCAAGAGGCCATGAATATGGAAGTATAAGCTATATACAATATTTTAACTGAAAAAGGAATATAATATGTCATCGTGAATATGTTAAGAAAATAAAATATAAATAAGAATTTAAGAGATATAATATAATAAATATTTTATTTCACGAGTAATAATCATTGCATCGAGTATGAGGCATTTAAATTTCACCATAGAAGAATTTAAGAAAATAAGGGATCGATGGCATTCAGTCACTCAGTGTACCAAATCTAAATATATAAAACGTGAAGAGCTATTTTGCAAATGAACCCAATTTAAACAAAAATGATTAGGTGAATTCTAATTTAGAAATTAGAAGTACTGGATCATGCACCTGGCTGTTAGAGCATCTTTATTAGGCGTAAACTAATTAGGTGGGGGAGCATATGATAGACATAATAAAACATGACGTGCTTTTACAATTAGAAACACGTAATCTAGAATCCGTAAATCCAAAATAAAATAGCAAATGAGTTTAAATCTTACAGTTCTGAATTGAAGACATCTTTAAGCGGAAGCGTTAATACTGAGATCTTCAATGATTTTCCTGATAACTGATGATGGACACAGCGTTTTCTCTTAATAGCGTTTTCTCTTAATTCAGTAGTAAGAGATAGAGAGACGTTATTCTGATTAGTTTTCTGTATCTTATCAGGCAATCAATTGGGACCAGTATCTATTAATAGCAACAGATTTTTCCATCAAAAATGCTGAAGCCCTTTCGTTCATTTCTTTGAATGAACCTGGTGCATATTAATAACATAGGCCATAACATAATAAAATAAAACTAACAGCATATCCTATACATTTTATCAAATTAGACAATCTGCAATAGGTTTGAACTACAAATCAATTACATGTATATATATATATATTAGCCAAGAACCTACCGGCTTGGAGATTCTTTCACGTAATGTATTTCACATGATTATATAAACAATTGGAAGGTGTTTAGTACAAAAAAAAAAGGATAATTATAATATGTGCAAGAGATCTTAATGAGATTCTTTAGGAGAACTTAGTAAAACAAAAGATGCAAATAATCTCCCAGGATAACTTTTGTCAACCTAGATATATATTTAATTGATGATATAACAATATTTAACCACTAGCATGTACTTTTTTCTCTTTTAATTAAACATAACAGGTGTCTTTCTTTGTACTTCTATTTACTAGACCTTGTAGGGTGCCATTATGTTAAAGGATATATACAGATGTCTCTTGATATTATGAAATTAAAGATTCTACTATACAGTTTCTTGGAATGGAATTGAGATTCTGAGATTGGATCCTGAGATTTTGAAACCTTATAATGTACTAGTCTTATAACTAATGAAGATTTTCTGGCAATTAGAAATAATATACAGTTTTAAGATTGACTGGCAGCTAGAAATTATACAGAATCTTACCCCTAAAAATAATTATATACTGTCAGATGATCAGATCTCTTTAGTCTAATACTGGGTAAGCGCTATGCAATGCAAATTAAGAAAGAAAGGTGTTACAAGTGTTGCCACCTAATGTGATGCTGTCCCTCTCAAACTGGGGTGAGAATCTGCTGTGATCCGGGTACTGTGAACAGTACCCTGCAATTTCTGTTTTTTCAAATCCAGCTGTCGAATTGTTTCGAGATGCGTGCACAGAAAAACCAGCTGTTTTGAAATGCGTGCACTAAAAAGTTGGACGGCTGGATTTGGAAAAGCAGGGATTGCAGGGTTACTGTGCTCAATATTCGGATCGCAGCAGATCTCAATCCCTCAAACTGAGGCTTCTGTGGCTGTTAATGGATAATTCTGAATTTTTGGAGGACTTCTTTGCAAAAAAAGAAAACTAATCCGTACTGGAACTGTGTTCCACTGTAGTTGTTAGCATTTCGTGTTTCAATGAAGCCTGTCGTTGGATTCTTAGATATTATGGTGTGTTGAAGGGCTTTATTTCGGATTTATTTTGGTTTTCTGTGTTGAAGTATTAATTATTGACACTAGTGTAACTACTTTTGTTAATCAAAACATACATCAATACATCATTATGCTGTTTTTTAAGAAAAAAATTCGAGTTGCTCCTTGCATTTTCTGGGTACTTTCTTTTTTATACCAACATAAAAATTTGCTGATATGCCTTTTTTTTATTCTAAGATGTAAGATTTGGGTTTTTTTTTTTTTTTAATGGAATACGAGTACTGAATCCATTAATTTGCAAAGGCTATCGATATGCCCGATTTATTTTTATTTTTATCCCATTTAACTGATTTTCCTTCAAACTGTTCTATGATTTATATAACGCTTTACATCGTTCTATTTAATTAATTTTTTAAATAATAGAATTAATATTTTTTATATTATATAAAAAAGTACATGATGTGTTAATATTTATTTATTTGTTATATATTTTTGTATTAGATTATATAAACTATCAATCATTCAATAAATTATTTATATTCATTTATTATCTATTAATTTTAATGGATAAAAATAGAACACAAATAAAACTACTATTTAACATATAATAATATGATACATGTAACACAAATTTGATACATCATGAAAATGTTTTCGTCCAATTCATTCATATATATGGCGTATTAATGGAAGGCGCCCCTACTTTCAAGGCCATCATTTCTTGGAATTTTTTTTTTTTTTTTGATTGCAAGTCCGTAAGCGATTGCATTGATTTAAAAAGGTACAAGATAGTTGTTATATGATATTAGACAACGAGTGTCTTTGAAAGTATTCAGCTGTAAAACAAATAAAAAAATACACAGGAACATGAGCATTCTGTGGATACAAATTTAATCATCATTGCTTAATTGTAATTATAGGAACCTAGTGATTATTTTCTCAGTGCGCTTATTTGTCTTGTTTCTTCTAGCAGACTACACCTAAATTATACAATCATTTCCTGGAAAATCATTAGGCAAAAAGTCATTAACAGACAAAAAAAAATTATGCAATAATTACGCGACTAAGCATGCACCTAAAGATTCCTCTGTTTTGCTTGACAAAAGTTGATATACTTTTGGGGAAAGTCAGTACTCCTCGCTAAACAACTGCGCCACCGAAATTTTTATTAATAGGAATTTAAATAAAAAATATTAACAATGAGGAATAGTTTTGTTGGATTTTCAAAAATAGAAAAAAATATTATGGTTTGTAACGTCCAGGACACTGTAGCTACATGTTATGGTCGATAACGTCCAGTTAATCTGATCGCTAATGATCTCTAATTAACAAAAAAACACTGTAGCTGGACGTTATGGTCCATAACGTCTAGCTACAGTGTTTTTTTTTTTGCTTGCTTCAGTTTGCAATTTTTTTTGAAAAAAACCACTGTACCTGGATGTTATAGACCATAAAGTCCAGCTACAGTGTTTTTTGTTAATTAGATATCATTAGAGATCAGATTAACTGAACGTTATGGTTTATAACATTTTTTCTATTTTTCAAAATCCAACAAAACTATTATCATTGTTGATTTTTTTTATTTAAATTTCTATTAATAAAAATTACGGATTCTCATGTCCGACTGCGCATGGTGGTTTTAAAATGCACAGCGGTTTCAATTGAGTCTTCAGTTCTTCTGTGGTTGCAAATAGTGTGGAATTGTATCAAGAGTAAGCAAGCAAGAAAATGAGTTGGGTTGAAAAGAAAATAAAGTTGAACTGAGAAGGAAATGAATTAGAAAAAAAAAAATTTAACTTATCGGTAAGGAAATTTGTTCATCATAAATAGATAATAATTGAAAAATACATGAGCTAAAATTATTTTTCAAAATTCAGGAGTCTTACTGAATCTGCTCCTGATGAAACTTGAATGTACACTGGACTCAACTCCAACCTGATTAGTTACTTTCATTTGTTAATTATTCGCTGCCAAGGTGTTCGGCAAGACCCACTTATGGATTCTTAAGGGTCCTTTAGACTTCTTAGCCTCTTAATCTCACCAAATAAATTTATCTAATTTATTGTCTTTTCTATTAAAACTCATTTTAAATTTATAAAATTTTCATTTCACCCTTCATTGAATAAATTTAAAAATTTAGCAATATAAAAAATCTTGCACAATAGATGACGACAAGGTGATTACATACTTAGAGAGTTAAATATTCCCTTTTATGATTAAGCTATCTTGATGGAGATGAGAATTATTCTTCAATTTAGTAGTTATAAATAACACTTTTTGAATTGATAATGCATGTTTAAAATTCAGTGGAATATGTCTTATGAATATTAAATTTGTAACGTTTTCATCATTTATCTCAAAAAAAAAAAAAATCAGGGAGATCATTTCAATACTATCTCCCCCCAAGAAATTTTTTATTGCACTTGTTGATATGTTCCTGTTCAAATTAGTCTAATGGAAATTTTGGATAAAAAAATATTCTCATATCTTATTAGCTAGCCAGCTAGCCTCGGACAAATTAGTCCCCTTATATATTCAATTTACAATGGATTGTGATTTAGCTCGATTTATATATTGGCTATTTTTAAAAAAAATCTCTTACGTTGAAATTACAAAAAAATGGCGCTGAATTAATTTGCACATCTGCTAAGCACAGAGAGATTAATTACAAAAAAAGGGGGAATTTCATGTTTACCCCTATGTTTACCCCTCGAAAACTTTGAAATTACGTATTTTCTCCTTTATAATTCTTAATATCATATTTACCCTTATGAACTTCAAAAACTGACAGATTTATCCATTTTAATATCTTTTCTGTTAAAACTCATTTTAAAATTATGAAGTACCCATTTTACTCTTCATTAAAAATAAAAAATTATGTAGCATGTTTTAGAAAAATATCAATCTTCTAATTGGACGGTTTTCGAAGGCAAATGTGTCACTTCTCTACTTCTTACACTTACACAGTGACATTTAGGTATCTGCTTATGTAAGTGTCATGAGTAGACAAATGACACATTTGCCCTCGGAAACCAATCAATTAGAAGACTGGTGTTTTTTGAAACATGCTACTAGTTTTTATTTGATAATGAAAGATAAAATGGGCATGCAGTTCATAAATTTAAAATTAGTTTTAATAGAAAAGACAATAGGTAAATTTGTGAGTTTTTGAAGTTTAGAAGGGTAAATATGATATTTTGAATTTTAGAAGGAGAAATACGTAATTTTCAAGTTTTTTAGGGATATACATGAATTCCCTCTCCTCCATCCCCACAAAAAAAATACAATATAATTAAGTGCTCGAAATATTAATTATAAAAAATACAATATAATGATTAGAATATATCTTGATTTGGACTTTCAAGTGGGAACACTTTCGTTCAATCACAGCAAGGATTTGTTTCATGGATATAATATCCAAAAAGGATATTGTGTTATTCCAAACAATGTTTGTGTAATAAGAATATTTCATACATAAAAAAGTGATATTTTAAGTAACCTTCGATGCCAGAGGATGTCTTTCATCAATTTAAAATAATAAAATGTTATTTTATAGAAAAAGAGATGATACGAAATCCCTTTCTTGGATATGCAATTGATTTGGTAAGATTATTCATCAAAGCCTACTTTGTACACACCATAGGAGAACAACACTAGGTTAATTATATATAACCATAGACTTAAGTGGTTATTTAGTATTTATTGTTAAAACAAATATTAGTTTACTGTGAAATTATAAAGTAAGAAACAGAAATGATCAGATCAGTACTCCAAATCTAATATATATTTCTTGGTTCCTTTTTTATATATAGTAGCCAGACAGCTAGATTTATTATTCTTTCATGCTTTGTCGTATATCTTCTTTGGAAATATTTTACTACATATTAAGTTGAGATATTCAAATCACAAACATCCATGTTATAATGTATTTAACCAGATCAGATCTAGTTTCTTAATTAGGCCGGCTGAACTGCTGGAGACTGGAGTCACAATTTACAAATTGATCATATTTTCTTTATTATTATACAATATTATGCTGCATAGTTCATAATTTTCATTCCTAGAAAAGAAATCATTCAAGATGTTGCATGTGCACCACTAGTACGGATGACATTAATTATCAGTGCTTTGTTAAAATGCTTTTTTGATTATGTTTGGCTGTAGGGATTTATATGATATTCTAGACTGTGTTTAGGTAGTTTTCAGATGTAGTATGTGATGCTTACACTTCTGTGATATGATGTATGTAAGTGGTACCAGTATCCGGTACCACTTTTGTAAAGAGCTGTCACTGATAAGGCAATCTGTAAATAATGTGGATTTATCAATAACAGTTGCTTACTATAGAACCGTCACTTATAGGTTTATACTATCAGTGAACCGTCGCTGATGAGTCACTTACAGGTGCCTGTCTTTTCCAATATTATTTTGTCCTCATATTCTATAACAAATCAAAAGTTTTGTCAGATTTTATGAGCAATAAATAAGTGATGCAATTCTTTGGTCTCACTCTTTCTGTATATATGCATACTGTTTTTGCTAAGACCTAAAATCCATTTTGAGTTTTTAACAGAGGAAATTAACCCCTGAATGATGCCATTTAAGGGGTCCAGATCCCCTAAAGTAACTCAAATTTTGAGTTTGAATCCGGACCATCGATCAAAATCTGAACCAATTCGATTCGAGATAGAATGTACGGAGTCATTTAATATTCGTACAGATTTTGATTGAATTGCCATTGAAGGACATGTACATAAATTTTGTTACAGTAAATCTGATCTAAAAGGAAATATACCGGTTCATCCAACAACTTTCCTTCTGACATGGAGAAATAAACTAATTTGATCTAGAACAAAATTGACAAGTTGATTAAACAATATGATTCATGTGAAGAAACAAACTTAGGATATTAGAAAGCAATTAATTCGTAATTAACAAAGAGTGAGGCTATGGTGCTATGCATAGCACCAATGGCTAGTGTACTACGGCTCAATATCGTACTTTTTAAAATCCTAACGGTCGATCCGAACCGTTCAATATGATATCCATATGAATATGTACTTGCAAACTAAATTTTATATTTTTTCGAATTTTTTTACTATTTTTTTAGATAGGTAGAATTTTGATGGTCCAGAATTTTCAGAAAACACTGATTTTTCTACCTATCTAAAAAAATAGTAAAAAAATTTGAAAAAATATAAAATTTAGTTTGCAAGTACATATTCATATGGTTATCACATTGAACGGTTCGGATCGACCGTTAGGATTTTAAAAAGTACCATATTGAGCCGTAGTACACTAGCCATCCGTGCTATGCATAGCACCATAGCCTCACTCATTAACAAAACCATGTACTGCTTGCGACATGGCCACAGGATTACACATGGTATTACAGCTAGGGCTGCTAATACACATTTACACCTAATCATATACAATCTGTTCTCTTTCTTTATTTCTTTTGTTTTCTCCCTCTTGCTTTCACCTCTTTTTTTTTTTCTCTTTGTGATCCATTTTTTTTAATAATATGAGCTAAGAACCTAACCTTATTTTTCTTAGCAATATAAATAAGCTTGCACAATAGATGAGGACAAGGTGATTACATATTTGGACAGTTAAATACTTTATTTTTATGGTTAAGCAATATTGATGGAGATGAGAATTATTCTTTAATTTAGTAGTTATGAATAGCACACTTTCTGAGTTGATGATGCATGCTCAAAATTAATGGAAGATCAATACTAGCTTCCCCCCACCTCACAAGAAATTTCTGTTGTACTTGTTGATTTGTTCCTGTTCAAATTAAATTAGTCTAATGGAGATTTTGGAAAAATATATATTATCTCATCTTAGCTAGCCCAGCTAGCCTCTGAAATATTAGTCCCCATATTAATTCAATTTACAATAGACTGTGTTTAGCTAGGCCTTTTAGGTCCCGGAGAATAGTTCTGTATTGATTGTTGAATTAAAATATTGAATATAATAAAAACATAAATAGAAAATCGAGATGATAAATAGCATATTAGTGAAAAATCCATAAATAAAAAATTAGAAACTATTAAGGAAGAGAAAATAAAATCCAATACATAAAAGGAGATCTGTACAGTGCTAGGCTGAGGAGTTATTTTAGACTCTTGTAATAATTTTTAATATTTTATCAAGAGTGAGTCTATGGTACTATGCATAGCATGGATTGTTCCGTACTACGGATCAATATTTTCGTTTTCAAAATCCTAACAGTCGATCCGAACCGTTCAACATGATTTCCATATGAGAATATACTTGTTGGCTAAATTTTCTATTTTTTAAAAAAAAATTACTATTTTTTTAGATAGATAGAAAATCACTGTTTTTGGATGGTCCAGAATTTTCGGATCAAGTGATTTTCTACCTATCTTAAAATATAGTAAAAAAATTTGAAAAAAATATAAAATTTAGTTTGCAAGTACATATTCATGTGGGGATCACGTTGAACAGTTCGGATCAACCATTATGATTTTCAAATGAAAATATAACTCCGTAGTACAGACTAATCCGTGCTATGCATAGTACCATAGACTCACTCTTTTATCAATATATTTGTTAGCACAATTGTCGCTGACCATCAAAAAAGAAAAATGATATATGTAAAGCCAAAAGTAAAGAAGAAAAATCCGTTGTGACATCCGCCAACTTTGCAAAAGACTGAGACGCCCCCAACCATTTTTTTTTAGGAAAAGTAGGGATCTAGTCCCTATTTAAATAGAGCCGCCCCAATTGTTTTTAGGCCAAATTTTTTGTTTTAATAATTTAGATAATAGTTAGAGACTGAATAATAACCAAAATTCTCAATCAAAAATTTTCATCTCTCTTTATTTTAAGAAAAAAAAAATACTCCGTTACACTGATTTTAGAATAAAGATTTTGGTACCCGCAGTTGAGTACCCGCATTATACCCGCACTTGATTCCTTTCCCAACTAACTTTGTCAATCATTAAATCACCTTGAAAAACGTGTAAAAGATGAGTCCAGTTTTTTTCGGTAAATACTTGATATCTTAAGTATAAATACTTGATGAATTATATATCTTAAGTATAAATACTTGATATATTAGGTATGAATACTTTTCATATTTGAATATTTGATACTTTGAAAAACGTGTAAAAGTATGTCATCATGGATCTCATTTGAAAGAGAAAAAAAAAATAGAACACGTTCGTGGTTTTAGATTTGCAAAATTCCTCATAGATCGTCCAAAAAATTGGTTAGATTGAACGGAGAAAAAAAAAACCACCTTGAAAAACGTGTAAAAGATGAGTAGGTATTGTGTCCAGTTTTTTTTTAAATACTTGATATCTTAGGTATGAATACTTGATGAATTATATATGAATACTTGATAATTTAGGTATAAATACTTTCCATTTTGTATGTGAATACTTGAAAAACGTGTAAAAGATGAGTCCAGTTTTTTTCTTTAAATACTTGATATCTTAAGTATAAATACTTGATGAATTATATATGAATACTTGATAATTTAGGTATAAATACTTTCCATTTTGTATGTGAATACTTGAAAACCGTGTAAAAGATGAGTCCAGTTTTTTTCTTTAAATACTTGATATCTTAAGTATAAATACTTGATATATTAGGTATAAATACTTGATATATTAGGTATAAATACTTGATATATTAGGTATGAATACTTTCTATTTTGTATGAATACTTTTCATATTTGAATATTTGATACTTTGAAAAACGTGTAAAAGTATGTCATCATGGATCTCATTTGAAAGAGAAAAAAAAAATAGAACACGTTCGTGGTTTTAGATTTGCAAAATTCCTCATAGATCGTCCCAAAAATTGGTTAGATTGAACGGAGAGAAAAAAAACCACCTTGAAAAACGTGTAAAAGTAATGGTCCCCAGTTTTGACAGTGTAATGGTCCCCAATTCATATATCATATATGTAGTTCATTGTATAGATATAAATACTTGTCTTGTATAGGTATAAATACTTCACAATGTTACTATTAATACTTGTAAAATAAAATTACAGTTTTGACAGTTTAGGTCCCCAAAACAGTTATGACAGTTTAGGTGCGGTTCCCAAAAACAGTTATGATAGTTTATGTGCGGGTATAATGCGGGTACTCAACTGCGGGTACTCATATCAGCTTCCCTGATTTTATTGAATGGTTCATATTTATTTTATAGGATGATTATTTTATATTATTGAGATTTATTCGTATAGCAAGTATATAAAATAAATTTGTAGGAGTTTATTTTATTAATGAATACTTTCTTAATATAAAATTATAAATTATGAATGTCTAAAAAATAAAGCAAACATTTCATACATACGTGCAAAATTTAATGTTACACTTCGTAGATAAATATCACTTATCGTACATTGTTATTATAATTCATATAGAGATAGCCGTACATTATAACGGTAGAGCGTGCCTTTGATCAGATACATATATCTTCTCTACCATTTAGATATATTGAATAGAGTGAGGCTACGGTGCTATGCATAGCACGGATTGGGTCCGTGCTACGGCTCAAAATTTAACTTTTTAAAATTCTAACGGTCGATCCGAACCGTTCAACATGATTATAAAATGAATATGTACTTTCAAACCAAATTTTACATTTTTTTTGAATTTTTTACTATTTTTTTAGATAGGCTGTTTTTGGATGGTCCAGAATGTTCAGATCAAGTGATTTTCGAAAAAATAGTAAAAAAATTCGAAAAAATGTAAAATTTGGTTTGCATGTACATATTCATTTTATAATCATGTTGAACGGTTCGGATCGACCGTTAGAATTTTAAAAAGTCAAATTTTAAGCCGTAGCACGGACCCAATTGGTGCTATGCATAGCACCGTAGCCTCACTCTATTGAATATTAAATTTGACGCAATTTGAACATTTATTAACCATCATCAAGATTTTTCAATATTAACAGTTCAATTTTATTAACAATTAATTAGTGATCAAAAGAACAAGTCTTTGATTAAGTGACAAAAATAAACACTTTTTGTGTGAAAAGTCGTCAGTTCGAAATCTGAATGAGAAAGTCCTTTATAAACAACTAAATAGAAGTCAATAAGTTTGACTTCCACCTTTCTATTTGAAAAAAATCAGTGAGCAAAGAATTCTTAAATTATACCAAATATGATACACAATCTATCTATAATAGAGATTATATATATTTTAAATTTTGATAACCATTTTATCAATTATCATATATTTTTTTTAAGTTAGTAACTTTAATATCTATTAACAATTCGATTGATAAAAAATTGTATTTACAATGACTCTAATTTTTAGATTTACTTTTTTTACTGGATCTGTTCTTTTATTCTCACAAAATTCTCTAAATTACTCTAATCACCCACTAAATTCTTAGATCTATCCTTTTACTGGATCTACTCTTCTAATTCTACTTATATACACTCATAATCACTCTAATACTTTAATCCCCATCTTGTTCCATGACCGGACCTGTTCTTTCGATTGCCGCCGCTCTCCGATGGTCTGATCTACTCACTGTCGCGCTTCGATCGAGATGAGAACTCTATGCTCTGAGCTCCGACGATACCGCGCTCTTGGCTTCGGTCAGCTCTACTCTCTCCCTTATCAATCATTCTCCTCTCCATTCGAAAAGGTAGAGCCGAGCAAGAGAGAGGGGGAGATGATGTTTCAGAGATCAGACCTAGAAGTCATGAAGAAGGCGGACAGATGTGGGGTCAGAGGGAGGCGGGGTTCATTGGCAGCTCTAGAGTTTCGCTGAAACTTTGGCCTTTGAATCGCTCTAGAAAAAACAGAGCGAAAGTTTCGCTCTGGCAACTCATGTTTCACCTTGTTATTCGTTATCATCATCAATTATCATATGTATAATACGAGCAAAGCTAGGGTGTGATGTGCTCACCAAGAAGGGTTGGTGAGCACAACTCAAAAAGTCTATCAAATTATTTTCAAATAATAAATTCATACCGTTGAAATCCATCTACTTCATGAGTGGTGCATGAACATGAATTTTTTTGGAAGTTTTAAATTCATTTAGTACAACGTCAAGCGGTAAAAGAAGTGAACTTTTTATAAGTTATTTTATAAGTAGTTTTATGTATTCATTTTTCATCAATTTTTTTACCGCTTGATCTTGTACTAAATAAATTCGAAACTTTCAAAATTTTGCATGTATATGCATCACTCGTGAAGTAGATGAATTTCAACGGTTTGGATTCGTCATTTGAAGTTAATCCGATAGACTTTTGAAGCTGTGCTCACCAACCTCTCTTAGTGAACATATTACACCCTAGCTTTGCTCGTATAACACATATATGTGTTTATATATCCATTCCCAACTTAAATTATTAGTACATTAAATGTTGGAAAAAAGAGAAAAAATAAAAACAAAGGCAGGCACATGAACAGAAGAGTAAAAAAGAGCCAATTTACAATTTTTATGGCCGTTTGTCGTTCGTTAAGACAGATAAAGCTTCTTGTGAAGTTTGCTGTCTTATTTAATTCGATTTCATGCTGGTATTTGGAAGCTGAAGTCAGTAAGCACAGGGACATAAATTATAAAAATTAATTATGGATAATTTTGACAAGATATTTTTATGGAGGAACCAATTCATGTGACTCTTCCAGGCACTATCCTTTCAAATACACTGTGAATTCAGTGGAAAGTCCTGCTCAACGCATTATACCATGCATGTATCATATTTGTAAGTCAATTGATTCGTTATGACGCGCGGTATATTCGTAATGCCTTTATTCCATCAAAACAAAATTAGTTGTAAATTCTTAAGATATCTGTACAAACGAAGTAAGATCAAGTTCATGTTAGTTTTATTTTATTATGTGGTCTATGTTATTATTGTGTACTAATTTTATTTATATAAATTAATGAAAAAGCATCTGAATTTTTGATGGAAAATTTCAGATTGCTATTTATTAAATATACTGGTTCCAAAGGTTGTCTTAGAATTATTAAATAGACCTCTTCTCTTATTTGGACGGATCCCAATTTTTCCTGAAATTTTTCCGTCCATAAAAAAGTTAAAGAGAAAAGTAAAAGAAAAACGCCTAAGGTCTCCATCATCACGTCTGAGGAAAACCGTTGATGATCAGTATTTACGCTTTCGCTTAATGATGTCGTCACTCTAAAACTATAAGTTTTAAATTCAGTTTGCTATTTTATTTTGGATTTACGGATTCTGAATTGCTTGTGTTCTAATTGCAAAACACGTTATGATTTTGTTAAATTTCTATCAGTTCATGCTAACGCGAAATTAACTTCAGGAAAGATAATGCGATGCAGAGAGGTTGGATTTTGTAATATTTTTTTAAGTAAAGATTGGAGGTCAAGATACCAAACTATTTAATATCTACAAATAATTATTTTTTCAGATTTTAAATGTGCGACCTCCCACACATAAAATATTGCCTTTGCTTCTAGATCAAATGCTAGTTCTCTGAATTTCGTAATATTAATTTCAACATCATATTTGGGAGGAAAAAGATGGAAGTGTAGGAATGTATTCTAGAACTAGTCTAAACACTAACGTAAGTTTTCGTCTGAATCTGTTGTTTCTTTTTTTTGAGAAAAATATGTTGTTGTTTTTTCTCATCCAACCGTTTAATTTTTTTCATGCATGAATCTTGACAAAAATTAACAATTAGATTTGAAAAAACAGGTTCCTGCAGCAGATTTTGTGTGGCATTTCTTTTGTATGCAAGTATTAAGATATTTTGTGTCTGCTGATGTTAGGCTATAAGAATTTTTTTGTGGTTTAATGACATGGTATGTAACTAAGAACTACTGTGATATGAGGCGGATCCAGTTGAGAGGAATGAGAGTCAATTAACTTCTATTATATCTTAAATAATTGTATATTCAGTGGCGTAGCAGGATTTGAGTCGGAGTGGGCAAAAATAGTAACAATTCAAATTTCATCAAAATATTAAAGTACAAATTCAAAAACTGCAAATTGTATCATGCGTTGGAAAATTTGAACTTCACAAAATAGGGCAAAAAAATTTTTATAGTAAAATTTCAAATTACAGAATGGGACAGATGTCCAACTACGGAATATAGTGACTCCACCACTGTATGTGTTATTTATAAATTTATAAAGAACTATTATAATTTTTAGAGTGAGGCTACGGTGCTATGCATAGCACGGATTGGGTCTGTGCTACAGCTCGAAATTTGACTTTTCAAAATTTTAACGGTCGATCCGAATCGTTCAACATGATTATAAAATGAATATGTACTTGCAAACCAAATTTTACATTTTTTCGAATTTTTTTACTAGTTTTTTAGATAGGCTGTTTTTGGATGGTCCAGAATGTTCAGATCAAGTGATTTTCAAAAAATAGTAAAAAAATTCGAAGAAATGTAAAATTTGGTTTGCAAGTACATATTCATTTTATAATCATGGTGAACAGTTCAGACCGACCGTTAGGATTTTAAAAAGTCAAATTTGAGCCGTAGTACGGACCCAATTGGTGCTATGCATAGCACCATAGCCTCACTCTAATTTTTATCATAATTGACCCCATATTATTTACTAATTAAGTCTACTGTACCTTCCATATTATATAGTTTATTCCTCATTTTTTTACTATAAGGTGGAAACAAGTAGGATACAGATACCAGACAGGATAACTTTTGAGGGGAGAAGAACAGAACAATTAATATGAGTAGACTAGAACCGTATCATTTTAGTGAAACGGTCAAACTTGCCTTTTATTCTAAAGAAAAAAAGTTTCTACATCACATCAGCTTGTCAATTTATTAAATTAAAAATATTAATTTCGTAGTGGCAGAATATTTGTTTTGACTGGATTAAATTTTATTCATCTTGTAACCCTTAATTATGAGGCTAATTATGGTTAATTAAGAGAAACTTTTTTGAGACTAATTAAAGACAGAATCAAAGCCTTTCAATATTAAATATTTATAAGAATTTTTTCTGTCGAATGTTAAATATTCAATCTCTCATACAGAGATCTTAACTAATAAACCAAAAACTGATTCACATAACATAATGATTTTATTTTGTAGTCTATTCTTATGTCCAACTTAAATGAATGAAAATCCTTTTTTGAATCTCATTTTTATCTAGTTTATTTCACAAACTTTTTTTAATTTCGTGCACCGCTCTTCTCTTTAATTGTTCTAAACCTCTATATCAATATATGCATAGAAGTCAGTATATGCATAGAAGTCAGTGGTGGAGTCAGATTTTCAAATTATAGGGGTCAAACGTAAATAGAGATCAAACATATAAAATTTTCCTACTATGAATGATGATTAATTTCACACTATCCATAATATTTTTCTTTAAACTATATTAAAAATAAGATATAAATATAAAAATTTGAAAATGAATGGAGTCAATTGACCCCATACAATCAAAGTAGATTCGCCTCTGAGTAGAACTAGGGTGTTCTTAAGTTTACCAAGTCTCTTTGTGAATTCAATTCTAAACCTATCAGATTGACTTCAAACGACGAATCCAAACTATTGAAACCCATCTACCTTACGAGTGATGTGTCGACATGCAAAAAATTTAAACTTTCGAATTAATTTACTATAAAGTCAAGTGGTCAAAATTAAAGATTTATAAATTAATTTTAATGCATTAATTTTTGAACGTTTGATCAGAGTCAAAATAATGATGATTTACGTAGGGTTTTGGCTTAGGTTTTACATATTTTCTCACACTTATGTTTATTTATTTAGAGAAAAAGGCTACTGTCACCCTTCTTTATGTTTTATTGTAGAAAACAGGTTTTGGGACTATTTTACACCAAATGGAGCAAGAATCGGGTCAATCGGATCAGCGACGCTCATCGACTAAGTCCCTGTTACGGCCAGTATTGACCAATACGGACCAGGCCTAGCACAGACCAGAAGATAGCGCTGGAAGCATTAAACCCTAACTGCCAAGGTCCTAATACGGACCGTATCACCTGATACGGCCCGTATCCGAAGGCACATCTTGGGGAATAACTGCCACAGCTGTTTCCAGATCAGTTTCTTAGCCCCTACTCAACCTCTACACGTCCCTACACTCCTATATAAGGCCCCTGGGCAGAAGGAATAATCATCTTTGTAATTAGGGTTAGATTTGATTAAAGTGAGAAGAGAGGAGTGCCTGTAACCATGCCGTTCCGCGGCTAAGTTCCTTTTCTTAGGGCTAGGCAGTAAACCTTGTTACTCTTGATGTTTTGATATATATATTTCTGTTGATTATGATTTCTTGTTGTTGTGCTAAAATGCTTTTGTGATTTATTATCTCTTCATCTAATTTCAATGATCTAGTTTGAGTCCGTTAGGGTAGTGACAGTACTTTAATGGGAAGAGAAACTATTTGTATGAATTAGCCTCGTTGAGATTTATTAGGTTTATGTGAAGAAAACTTTAGCGGGGAAACCATAAACCAGACCAACAAAACGCGTACCAAATTCCATCACATGCGTAAAGTAAATCGCAGTGATCTGTGTAGTAATTTGGGATATTTGAGAGATCAGACATTTGCGTAAGGTAAATCGCAGTGTCCTATGTAGAATCTTGGTGAAAGATCTGTCATTCTTGCGTAACATAAATCGCAGTGACCTATGTGGTGTCTTTCATTAAAACAACAACAGAAAATCAGACGCAACAGGAATATATTGTCAAGGCGGATTGAGTGGCAATGGTGTGCCGAAACCCTAGGAATCCTCATCTCTATCTCTATTTTAATTACTTTTAATTGCTTCCTAATTTACATTGATCAAAACAACATCTCTCAATTTACAGATTTCGTCTAGCCTTTTGAAAGATTGTGATTCGATCGTTCAAAGCATTGAACCAATATTCCCTGTGGATCGACCTCGAACATACTACTCGATAGGATTGTGCGCTTGCAGTCCGAACCGATAGCATTTCCGAGTTTATAAATATTAAAAGAAACATTGCTCTCTTTTGAGTGATCAACGTTTTTTTTACCATTTGACTGTATACAAAATTAATTTCAAAACTTAAATTTTTTTGCCTATAAACACATCACTCGTAAAGTAGAAGGGTTTCAAGGATTCAAATTCGTCATTTGAAGCCAGTCTGATAGATTAGAATTGAGTTCACAAACAAACCTGGTATACTTAAGAACCCCTAAATCTGCTCTCAATATGTAGTTCCTTAACAATACCAAACCATGCAACTTGTAAGCTAGCTAGCTAGCTAGTTCCGTCCCTATGATCAAATTGCAACCGAAAAAGTTAATGACAATTCAGTTGATCACCCAAAACATTTGTGCACTCTACGTAATAAGTCACTAACATATGCTTAACTGTTTTTGTATTAAAATATATTATCTGATAAAAAGTTCATCCGTCAGTTATTTGTAACATAAAAAAACGGAGAATTTATATCAGATTACTACGTACGCTCGGAGTATCAATTAATTAATGGTACGACTTTATTTTCGATTAAATTTACTTATGTTTAGTTCTACACAAAGTATATACCAATACACTCCCATTTATAGCCATCACAAGAATAATAAATTAATCCAGTCCATAGCCATCTGAAACCCACAAATCTTAAGTTTTTTTTAAACTAAATAACAACAATTATTAGAATTATTTAATTTTATCTATATTTAAAAATAATAATAACAATATTCTCGATTTTAAATATTTGACCACTCTATATTTATTTTCTGAAAGCACGCTTCATATTGTGTATCAAATATCTGTAAAAAATGCTCTACAGGTTAAATTATTTGGACCAAAATTAATATATTAATTTTTGAAATTAAATATGAATCAAATCAATTGGGCCGCATAAATTATATATCCGAATTTCTGTATGGATATTAGTAGAGGTGTGATTGCAATTGTTGTGTACATTTGACATGTCTGTGAGAAGGAAGATTACGACTAGAGTTGCAAAGAGCTTCCGTTGCGCTTTTAGTGGTAACTTCTATCTTAACTTTAATTTTACACATGATCCTAATTTGGATAGAAATTAAATTGACTTAACCCAATAACTCTACCCGAATTTCCAACAATATAATTAAGTACAAAATTTAAAGATTCTGAATGCATGCGCTTACAAAAAATACGCACAAACATGAATTTTGGTCCATGTAGAGTTGGATCCGTCTCCCCTAAGTACCGGAGGGATACAATGAGTAAGAATTAAGTCCCAGTCGGGCTAAAAAAAATCTGATGTCTATTGAAAATACTAGTCTATTTTGAGATTCATGCTAGATTAAAGAACGATTCAGATTTACTCATTGTACACTAAGGGTAATTAGAGGGATACGAATTTGGGCTCACGAAGCCATTAAAAATTCTGGTTATAAGTAAACACATGCGTTTAGACACATCTCGTTTTTTTTTGGTGAAAAAGGCCCTGTAGGTTAGCATTAAACAAAAAAAAAAAATACAGTACATGAGAGCTTCAGTACTAGTAACAGCATGCAAATACAGAAAAAAATATATTTGGTACGTACCCAAATTGCATACCCTAACACAGTGAACCTATTAGTCGTAAACCTACCAGTAGACCCACCCACCCCTACTAGTACATATAAGTAGACACTCTATTACAGAAGTAAACAAGGAAAAACAAAGAATTGATACATGCCAATATGTGATGGTAGTTGTTCATGCTCAGATGGAGATTAGTGAGCCATCAATCATCATTGCCCTCAACAAAACACACTGGGTGAAATACAATGTGAGCCCAGTGTATCCAGAAGCAACAATGTATATGTGAAAATATATTATTAGAGAAAGAAGGAGAGAAGAATTAAAAATAAGAAGCAAATAGAAAGAAGAGAGAGAAAGAGGGGTAGATAAAAATAAGAGAGAAATATTGAGAGGAGGACGATCAGGAAAGACCAAAGCACAACAACAAACAACTCACAATCATTATAATAAAGTAAACATATATAATGAACTCGGGAGAAGAGAAGAAAAAACAAACTGTTTGTCTTGGAGAATAAAAGCCACCAGAATGGCAAGAGAAATGAGGCAGTGTCATCACCTGCCGTAAGCAGTAAGCTAGCGTAGCGATTTAGACACATCTCGTTTCGAACTCGAGCAAGAGTGAAAATATGATGGATAAAAAGTTGTGAACGCATGCGTTTAAATATCGTTGTGAATTAATGCACACGTCCAAAAAAAATAGGCATAGTCAGGGGCGGAGCCAGACCTTCAAACTATGAGGTCAAGCATATAAAATTTTTATGTTGCGATTGGAGATCAATTTGACAATTCCATAGCATTTTCTACTATATTATATACAAATTTACCAATAAGTACAAATTTTTTGAAAATAAATGGGGGTCAATTGACCTCTATTTACATTGAGTGTCTCCGTCTCTGAGCATAGTGATGTTAAAATTTTAAATAATCGGAATAGACAGAAAAATATTCAAAAACCTTTGCTTGGATAATATCCAGAAATAGAAGTTGTCTGCTCTCAAATCAAACTACCATGAACTGATAAAACAAAAAATAAACTCAATATTAGTATAAAACAATGTGTGTGTTTCATGTTTTTTGCTTCCAGACAAAAACCTACCGGTCGTAAACCTTTGAGTTATTTTTTGTTGGTCAACAATAAATTGCCCTTGCGTGTTTGTAAGAGCCAGCTAATTTAATCTAGACTGTGTCATCCATTATATATAAAACTAACCAAACACCTAGTTGCATGTATTAATATATATAGATACCAAGACCATGAGGACATGATGTCTCCTATAGTATTACAGAGAAGAGAAGTATGCGGATTTATTTCCTTGAAAAAGGGACATTTAGTCAAGCTAACCGTGTTTAGTTAAACATTAACATATATAATATATATAGAATATGTACTATGTCATGATCTTTAATTTTACATGTCACTACGACACTACTTCATTACCTATATGTCAATGGAGAAATTTTTTCTTTGTTCCTTTGTTTCTTTCTTCTTATAAATTTTTTATTGGGTTCTTTCTCGCCTAACCGGGAAAATGATCCAATAAGAACATTAGTCACGGGATCTTTTGTGGCCGTCATTGGTGGTTGGATCTGTGCAGCAGCTGTTTGCACATGCGCTTAAAGCATAATAACATATTCAAAATTTGAAAATAATTAGGAAAGATCTAAATTTCGTAATTACTGTATAGTATAGATATAATTCAGAATTTTTTTTGTTATAATGCATTTAAATATATTAAAATCCTAAAGTTTTAATTGAAGCAAAATTCTCAAATAATTCTGTAATAATTTGTAAAATCAGTAAAGTTCGTAAAAGTTAGAAAATTTTGGAAATCTGTTTAATTTGGTAATGTGCTGAAAGGAATAATTTGGCAATTCAAAAAATCTTGCTAAAATATATAATTTCAAGTGATTGATTTAATGCAACACATGTTATTACCTGCCAACTCACGCTATAAATTTTTGTTTTTAAAACTCAGAAAGTTGATTTGAAGCATTAAACACCATCTCCATATTAATTTTGTTTTTAGTAACTATTAAATATCCACAAGAGATTTTTCTATCCGGATTTCGAACATGCGACCTCTCACACGAAGAACATTGCATGTTCATATTAAATTGTACTTGTAGATCAAATTTTACATTTTTTAGAATTTTTTACTATTTTTTTTAGATAGGTAAAAAGTGATTGCTTTTGGATGGTTTAGAATTTTCAAATCAAGTGATTATTTATCTATTTAAAAAATAGTAAAAGAATTTTAAGAAAATATAAAATTTGGTATACAAATATATTCATTTTAATATGAAAATCGTATTTAATTGTCCGGATCTACAATTTCAACTTTAAAAACAATAATATAATTTTATAGCGCGGACCGATTCGTAATATGCATGCATATTACCGTAGCCTCAATTTTTAACTATAGTAAACAGCATCAGCAACATCCATTATGAATCTCAAAAGTCAAAACTAACAATCTCTAAAAAGCTGATTACGTGTTGATCAAACGGTCCTCAGTGATTTAGATAGTAAGGATGCAGAACGCACATGATTCACGCGCAGAATCAATTAGGTCAGCGTTGACCTGGTTTCCTCTCTATGCGGAGTAAAATGCTTGATGTAAAATTACTCTTTAATAAATGACAATATATTGACTGGTCAATGTGATTCACAAAGTTCTGGTCAAATGAGAAAAGTATACCGTAAAAGATTCTCCTCACTTTACGTTTGAGATTAACTCCCAACCGCTTTGAGATTCGGGCTAGCGCAGGGGCAGTATTATTAGGCTTTGAGATTCGTGCCAAGTTAAAAAGAACGGTCCAGATCCACTAATTCTAAAAGATTCTCTATTACGGTACTGGAGAGGATCTGAATTGGGTCAAATGACTGGTACACCAATATGAGTTTGAGAGAATATATTGTTGATCACAATAATGTATCTCACTATTCTCTGTCATTGGCAAAGGATTGTGGATAAGTACCGAACTTGGTATTCTTAATTAAATTGCAGTAATTTGATTGACCTTCTAGACCTGTTTTTTTTTTTCTTAAAAAAATATTTTGCTTAACACACATTGATCACGAGATAAGAAGTGTTCTAGCTAGACTTCTAATGAAAGAAAATTAATAAAAGTTATTTTGAAGCATCACACCTTTTAAAATACGCAATATTGGGCACTTAAAAGTCATCTAGAAGAAAATATTGCATTTTTGTGCATTTTGTTTTTCCCAAATGCAAGATGCTTTCACATGTCTAATGTACTTGTTTTGTACAAAACAATTACGGAAATTCCAAAATTCTCTTATAATTTCTCATATAATTAGTACTTTCAGGTAAGTTGTGCAAGAGAAATGTGTTGTTTCGTGGTAGAATAAATTGTGTGAGATTAAATGGGCTACAGTTTCTACTTATGTTGATCCGAAAACATAATTTGGTATTTTTTTTGGAAGTAGTAGGCGAATAGCCTACTTTTGCTTTGAATATGTTTTCAAGAAACATGTTTTCTTAAAAATATTGCAACTTTTTAAACGTGAATGGCATGATAGTATTTAATTAATTAAAGTGTTCAATTTTGGTTCTTGCTAAAGGAGAGGAAAGAACCAATTCAGACACAAATTGTGTTCCTTTAGTCGATACAATTCTTTTCCAAGACAACAAATTCGGTACCAATTAAGACAAACATACATAAAAATGGGCTCCCAATAACAATAGCAGCAAAGAGAATCCCAGACGAACGCATTTTATTTAAAATTGCCTATTTTATTTTTAAGCCCATCATTAAACTAAATTTCGGCCTTAGTGGGCCGAGGCCCAATACTGAAAAGTAGGCCGTAATTAACCCTAAATAATCCAGTCCATTGGACAGAGTCTTTGACAGCTGCAATCAAAGCCCTAGGCGTTGACATTGATAATTAATTGCAAAATGCACATCTTGCTTTGCATTAAATTTAGATAAATTATATATATTTTCTCAATTACAAATAATAATGGCGAAGAGAATTATATATTATTGAACAAAGGGAGAATTTTTCGGTCAACGAAATGAAACCTCTCTTTCTTTTTCTCTCTCTTCAATTTTTAAGATACCTCAAGACCAAGGTGATTTTAAAATCTCTTTTTGAGAATTAAATTTCTGGTCATTACTGGCTACTAGCTAGTAGACTTCGTGCAAGGCACTGAGGCAGTACCTCAATCGGATATCATATTTTTTATTTTATTTTTTGTATTAAGAAAATCCCACACGGTTATCCTGCTAATCTTCAAAGATCAAATTAAACCATATTAATCTTTCTTTTTATAATATTTATGTGCGCGCTTGAGTCCACGTCCTCTGATTGTTGCCTGATGGATCCCAACCGTACATCTACATGATACATCAAGATTCGTACTAGGGAGGATTTAAATCAATCAGAGTAACATCGAACGGTGGTCCTTGTGTTTAGGCTACCTTCTCTGATGTCCCTACTTAAAATTTGAAAGGATCTTAGTCACAACTGCCAATCCGCGTTTAGAATTAATGCCCCCCACGTACTCCCCCCATTGGCACAAGCTCATTCGCTAATTAAAAAATTAAAATTATACAAATGAGGCTATCACATTATGTTATCAATCGATAATGTTCTCTGTATAAATCATCTTACTATAACACATCAAACACCACCCTGCTGCCCCATTCTCAAAATCAAGAGAATACAATTCTCAAGCCATGGCCCGCACCAGCCCCATTTGCTGCATTAGTACGCAGCAAAGGAAGCCGCAGAGAGACGGCGTGGCCAGGCGCGGGTCATCTAAGCCAGCTGCGTGCATTTGTTGTGTTGGCCAGCACCACCAACCCGGCCTTCCACCCCGTACACCCAAGACACCTAAAACACCTATGTCAAAGAATATGTGCTGTACCGGGCGTACTCCACGGACCCCACGCAGGCGGCAGGGACTGCAAGGGCAAGGAAAGCTGGGCAGGTCAAAACGTTGGTTCGGTCTTTTCAGGCGCACCATGTCACGATCTCCGTGCCGATCTGTTCCAGTTATGGATGGGGGAAATAATGAGGTGAAGGTGTATAACCCCAGGCATGTTGAGGCAGCGGCGGCGGCGGCAACTCCATTGAAGGCAGAGGATGGCGACAGTTCTAATGACGAGTATAGCTTGCTTGTCAAGGAGGGGTTTTCGAGGGAGGACGTAGCCGCAGTTACCATACAGACATATTTCAGGGCTCATCTGGTACATTTCCATCCCTCTTCCTGCATTAACATAAACAACAGGGACCCATGCAGAATTAATGCAATTAACCAGGCCAATTTGGTCTGATGATTACTTAAATCAAAATTTCCGTTTGTGTGTTTCCATTTGATTAATTAGCATCTCATGATGCATCACATCTTTTGATCCGGTTACGTACTGAGTACAAAATTTATCACTAATTTACAATGCAATAATTACCCTTCTCATTTATGCAACCTTATGATTAATCATATATACACTGGTACTTTTAGAAATCAAGTAATAAAACAAATAAATTTGTGTATATATATAGGCAAGGCGTGCATTTAGGGCACTGAAGAGCTTGGTTAAGCTCCAGGCAGTGGCACGCGGTGCGTACGTGAGGCGACAGGCAGAAGTAGCGATCCACTGCATGCAAGCACTCGTCAGGCTACAAGTGCGGGTCCGGGCCAGGCAGCTGCTCACCAAGTCCAAGGAAGCACAGCTATTACAATCCTACTATACGGAAAATCCAGATTCGAAAACAATTTCAAAGCTCGGAAGCGCGTAATTAAATGGTGATTTACTGCTTTGTTGTTTAATTTGTTATTGTAATTTAATTAAATCTCGACTCTGCTTACTGATCATTCTTTTTCTATTCATTTGTTAATCGGAATTTTCAATTATTTGTTATTCAATATAGTAACTGTCTATATATATGCACATGGAAGTTTGGCGTGTTGATTTCGATTTGAAAGTTTTCATATATTTTCTCTTAATACATAGTAGCAATTTAATCATATATGATATATCTATGTATGGAGTTAAATTTGCACCCAAAGTAGTAATTAACTAATAGTAACAGCAATAAACAATCTGGCTAATACAACAAGTAATTAAGATAAAATGAGATAAACAGTGCCAATTCTTCCTCACGGGAAGGAATATAATTTATGTATATCTTAACTTCATATTGCATCAACATGAATTTTTTTTTTTAAAATAAAAACGACTGAACTCGAACAAACAAGTATTACTTAACAGACAAACTTTTTATTCTGGCACAAAGCCTCTCACAACTTTCAAAATAAAGAGCGAAAATAGAAAGCATGAACCAAAGGCACCGTGCTTAACAGCAGGAGCAAAAGAGAAGAAAAAAAGCCATCAGATCTCAAACTTCTCCAAGGAGTTGAATGACATCCAATGAAACATTAAACAACCAATTATTAAGCAGACAAAAGTAACCGAAACCGATCAACTTTTCCTTGATCATGCGATGTCGCTCAAAATTTTGGGGGAGGCTCCTGCTGCATGGCCACCACCTTCTGCCACGAGGCACGGCGAGAGATCTCGCCCCACCACCTGTTCACATTAACACGTTTCTCGATCAGAGCCTTGCACCGTTTGTCAGATTTCAGGCGTTGTGTGTTGGGCAAGTGGGACAGGTCGGCAAGCGTGAATTTATCACCAGCCAAGTAGCGGTTGTCCTTGAGCCGCTGGTCATAAATGTCCAGGACTTTGTCGAGCTCTTTCTTGCTGCGGTTGTTCTCGACCCACTGTGCATCAAGCTTTGGATCCACAGCGAGGCTGAAGACAAGGTCGGAGCATGTTGGGTCGAAGCTGTGCTCCTCGGTCTGGAGCCATTGTTCGATGGCGGCACGTTCAAGTGTCCCGGCACCAAGAAGGTTCTTGTAGCACTTCTCAGGGTAGTGCTCGGCAATGTGGCGGCATATCTTCCTCGACTCTGTATCGACATAAAGCGATTATTCATATTACCTTATGAAGACTGCTGTGTGCATTTGAGCTTTCTAATTAAAACCTCAACGGCTTACCTATGTTTTTTTTTTGTTGTAATTTGCTTGATGACATTACATCGATGAAATCAGATTTATTTAAGAAAACTATTTGTTTTTCTTGTAGTAAGAAACATTAGCATAGTATACTGTTGATAATATTTCAATTTTTTGCTGTCATTTTCATGTTAATTAATTATAGGTCTCTACTATGAGAGAAGTACTTTCTCTAACAATTTTAAAACACTAACATTGATACAATGTTGCTTTTATTGCTGTTAGAACTAAGTCATGCAACAACCATATGTTGCATATATATAACCCGTAGCATATAAACTAATTATTAATTTGTAAATTGTAATTGGAAGAAACATCATGCTTTCTTACCAACGAGGGTCACTTTGCCATCTTCGAACGTGAGTGCTTCTCCTCGAGGCTGCATAAATAAAAGTAATTGGTTAGAATTATTTTGCCAAGAAGAATAAATAATTGATAATTCTGGAAAATGTGTATGTTTTCCTTTTTTTCCTTTTTTCCTTTTGTGGATCAAATTTTGGGCCAGATCAAGCCCAGTAAATGATCGGCCCAGTGATATAAAAAGTTGAAATGTTTTAATTTAGATCTACGTAACGAACAAAGAGAAGATGTATGAAACAAAAATAAAATGAAAGCAATAATACTTGGAGCTTAAGGTACTCGGGCATGCGCTGTGGTCCCCGGTAGGTGTCGACACGGATGAGTTGGAACTCGACATCCTTCTCGAATAGACAAGTCAGCACCCTCGCAACCTCAGACGAGGCCGGGGACCCGAATATCTTAATATTAGCCATTGTCTCTTGTGAAGTGTAGAGATCAAACTTGGTTAATTGATAAGTTGGTTATTGTTTCCAAGTGCGCTGAGGTCTTATGGTTTTATGGGGGTGCTTATATACTTGCCGGGATGAGCAAGGAAATGCCTTGCTTCTCAAGTGAAAAATGAAAAAGCAAAAGAGAAAGAACTAAAGTAAAAGAGAAAGAGAAAGGATCAAGTTTGCAATTTTCGAGTTTTATATGTTTAACTTTCTTTTGTGAGAGATTGTTGTTCACTCAGAATCAGATCTGGGCAGTACAGCACTCAAATTTTTTTTTTTTTATGTGAATTGCTATCTATTTATCTGGTCTTCATGATCTCATCTCATTTAATATACTACCTGCAATCTTTTAATTTTTTTTAAGTAATGAATAGAACATTTAATTTAATTTCATATACATTTATTTGATCTCTAAATATATATTGTTTAAATTAGATAAGTAATTAATTGTAGATGAGATCTTCATTTCTTAAATAGCACGCATATTTAATGTGAATCGATTTGAAAAATATTCGGTCTTCTGTCAAAAAAATTAAAAGTTTTGACAGTAGAATTTTAAAGGCTTCATGATCAAATAATTAATCAAATTTTAAATTGACTCAATTTGATACACGTTATATTTAAAAAAAATTAGAACGTACACATCTAAATTTAAATTTATTAATTTACATAGTTTTTTTTTCTAATATATCAAGTGAATATACAAGGAATGTAAAAAAGCTAAGTCATGACTAGACACGTCACAACACAACACACGTGTCAGTCACATACCGTGACCACTTAAAAAAAAATAACACGACACGGCACGTGAATCAACCTAATCATGGTTATGATATAACAAGATACACGACACGTAATCAAACATGACCATAACCACATTAAAACTTGTGTTATTATTTATTTCAAAAAAACAATTCAAATCCATACAACATATTCATTTTTTACGCATAATTTACTTGTTTATTTAATTTACAATATAATTTCGATACAATTTTTGTAAGCAAATTGAAGTTGGAAAAAAAGTTAAACGTGACTAAACGTAATTAACTACGTCGTGTTTGATCACGGTGTGAAATTTGACTTGATCACGAGGACATAGTAGTACAACACAAATTTCTAAAAAATTGAATACCCGATAAATAGTAGTGAAGGAGATGGAGGGGTAGCACAATTGGCTAGGAGAAAAAGTCATAGGACTGTGGTTACCCACAGGTTTTTCGAGCTCCGTTCACGACTTCACAGCTTCTGCGAAGCTTTAGAAAAAAGAAAGCTCAATAGTAGTGAAGTAGTACTATAATAGAGATTTAAAAAATTTAAGTGTTGTTGGATTGGAGCTTTTATTTTAAAGTGTGTGGCTAGAAGCTCTTAATATAAAGTATTTATATTTAGAAGCTCTTAATAAAAAGAATTTATATTTCTTTTCTTTTTCTTTAAAGCAAAGAAAAAGAGAAATAAAGAAAACTCACATGTGTCTCCCATCAGTCCATCAGTACTATTTACTATCCTAGCTTGATGAAGAAGTGTTGAACGTCATAATTACATTATATGAATATCTACGTCGCAATTAATTAATGTAGGGTGTTTGGCAAACTTCACGTATATTACCTTTTAAAATTGAAAAATCAGTACATATAAGTATTTATTTCGGTTAAAATAAGTGTACATCTCAATTTAAAGAACTATTTAGTTCTAACTGAATTTAATGTGTATTCAGGATAAGAGAGAAGGGCAATATCAATAATTGAAAATTTGGTGATGATTGGTAATAATTGTCAAAAATATATATATATTTCCTTTGATCAAATATACTAACTGATTATAAAACAAAGCTAACAGAGAAGAGAATTGGAATTGTGATTTTTCATTATTATTGAACTTCTGATTACAACAAGGCGCCTTATATAGGCAATGTTACTTGTACATAGAAAACTTAAATACACTTAACAAAGACCTTTAGAGCAAAACAAGACTAGAGATGAATGATACACTGAGAAATACGATGAGGGATGCTGCTTGTAATTATGATATGGTCAACGTAAACAAGGATAACGGTTATGTGACCTTGCATGTGCGATATAAAGAGGGAAGAGTCATAGTTAGAGGAGTGAAACCCAAAATCAATGAGAACGGTACTCAGCTTTTGAAATCATGCTCGGGACGATTGTTTGAGGCCATAAAGTGATTTAGAGAGGAGATAAACGTGGTTTGGATGATCTGGATCGATGAAGCCCGGTGGCTGCGTCATATTGACTTTTTCGGTTAGATCGCCGTGAAGGAAGGCGTTTTGCACATCTAGTTGATTAATAGACCGCTGAGAAGTCACAGCGAGAGAGAGGATGATGCGGATGGTTATTGGTCTGACCACTGGACTGAATGTGTCGAAGTAGTCGATTCCCTCAGATTGATTAAAACCCTTCACCACGTGACGTGCTTTATACCACTCAATAGATCCATCGGCGTGTCGTTTGACCTTAAACACTCATTTGCAGCCAATAACTTTCTGATCAGGTGGAGGGGCAACTGTCACGCCCCGGCGGCCGGGCCGGGCACGCGACGCGACAGAACGACATCCTCGCATCCATCCGCCGTCCTGTCAACCTACGTCGCAACAGAAAGAAACAGAAACAATACGTAGTCAGCTACAAAGCCGAGTAACCAGTTATTTAACGACGCAGCTTCTCTATAATTGATTTAATAACAATAAACAACCATTTCAATAGGATTGGATTAATCTACACAATTAAATATCAAATTATGTATGCATATTTAACCGGCGATATCAATTGGGTCTAGGTTTTCAATAACAACAGTTCCATTCCAGTTGGAATCCCTGAAACAGGCGATTCCCAGTATTTCAGTCCATTAAAAACAATTTCAATCTCCAAACCCCATATTCCGGTTAAATATACCATCATAATCCGATTACCCAAATCAGTACCCAATCAACCATACAAATCGAAAACACAGATTATAGAAAAGTCTGGTTACCTGATAGTGATCGATCCAGAAATCCAATTTGAGATGAAATGATTATTCAGAATCAACGCGACGTAGTCAGAATTCCAATCGGATATGAAATCAAATATCAATATATTTATCATAATATTTCCTTTATTTTTCTTTGGATTTTCTCTTTTCTTTTTCGTTTTCGGTTTTCACTTTTGCTTCCTCTCCATGAATCAAAAACGAGAGAGAAAACCCCTTTAAGGGTTACGGGTCAAAATTTGGGGTTTGCATGAGAGCCACGCGGCAAAATGCCACGTTGGCATATATATATTTTTTTTAAGCTTGAATATTTGCAATTTCAACCTTTAACTTTTCTAATATTTATAAATAAGTTCAATACCTTTTAAAAAGAATTATAAAATTTACCGGGATGTTACAGCAACCAATGTCCAGGTTTGATTGAGAGCTAGTGCATCGAATTCGATTGCCATTGCTTGTCGCCACTCGGGAACAGTATTTGCTTGAGCAAAAGATGTAGGTTCGGCCTCAACTGTGGAAACAAGAGCCATGTGATTAGGAAATGTGCGCACTTTGCGAGTGTTATCTCTGGTTCTTGTGACCATGTGGTGTGTTGAAGTAGGGCTGCAAACGAACCGAACCGAATTGAACTTACTTTCAGTTTGAGTTTGGTTTGAATTAATTTCGAACTAAGTTTGGTTTGAATTAATTTCGAACGAACTCAATTTTGATCGAACTCAATTTCGAATCGAATTTTTTACGAACTCAATTTCGAACTTTTACGAACTTTGTTACGACTTACAAGTTATGACTTATGGCTGGGTCATAGTTCGAAATTACAACACTTCAATAAAAACTCAGGCATTCTGAATTCTAATTACACAGTACACCAAAGTTTATATCAAAGTTCATTACAAATACCAAAATTTATATCAAACACCAAAGTTTAGTACAATCAATCAAAGTTCAGTATAATCACATAATCCAAAGTTTTCCAAATAGCCAACAAGAGCAACATCACAAAAGTTTTCAAATATCCAAAGTATTCAAAGTACAATTTAAATATCAATAGAAGTACAGAACAATCACCAAAGTCTTAGAATTATTACAAAGCCAAATATTATCCTAAATAAAATGTAAAGTTCATTATCAGCGGAAATTAACGGTTCACGTTTGAGTTAATTTCGAACTAAGTTTGGTTTGCGAACCTATTTCGAACGAACTAGGTCCAGTTTGAGTTTGGTTTGAATTAATTTTGAACTAAGTTTGGTTTGAATTAATTTCGAACGAACTCAATTTCGAATTGAATTTTTTACGAACTTTTTTGAATCAAATTTGAATCGAATTACGAACTACAAATTTTTTGTGCAGCCCTATGTTGAAGTCCCTACTGATGCATTTGGAGGTGGAGGCGCAGGTGTTTGTGCCAAGTCAGAGAAGACTGGGACATCAGGTGAAAAGGAAGAAGTGGAGATGGGCTGGAAATTTAAATTTAAAGGAGTTGGGCTAATAAGTGGAGAACTGGGCTGCACGTTTAATTGAGGAATTGGATTAGAAGAGTTCGGCTGGGAGTAAGAGCTTGTTGAAATTGGTAAAGGTCGGCTAGGAGCTGATGAAGGCCCAGTACAAATAAGTAAAGGTTGTGAAACTTGCGCATCAGGCTGAGACTCAAGCTGGGATGTAGTAAGCTGAAAGGGAAAAGTTGCTTCATCGAATTGCACGTGTCGTGACACATAGATTTTGTTGGTTGGTAGATGGAGGCAACGATAGTCTTTTTGGGAATGTTCATAGCCGATGAATACACAAGGGAGTGCTCGAAGTTAAAGTTTATGGTCGTTGTAAGGCCGAGTATAAGAGAAACATAGGCAACCTAAAATCCGAAGTAAAGAGTAATCCGGATCTTTATTAAAGAGAGTAATAAATGGGATTTGAGAGGAGGTAGAAGGTAATCGGTTTATGTGACATTTGCAAAAATTTCATCCTAATATTTTTGAGGGATAGAAGCATGGGACATGGTGGCTAAGTGTTAGAAGATTATATTCAGTGTGTATTCAGTTTTGTATAGATTTAGTCAAAGGTTCGGTTACAGTCAAAGTAGTTAGGTAGTTACTGTTAGGTAGTTACATTTCCTCTATACTGCCTATATAAACAGCAACACCTCTGTAATTGTTGATGATAAATAATACAAAGTATTCTATCTCTATTTCTCTCTTCTCTAATACTAAGGCGAGTTCGACAATATGGCGGTGCTTGCGCTCGGAGACCCCGTTTTGTTGCGGGTATATGGGCAAGTCGTTTGACGCACAAATTGGAGAAAAAGAGAGATAATCGGCTTGTATTCTGTGCCGCCATCGGTGCGCAAAATTTTTATCTTGGAATTGAGAAGATTCTCAACTTGTGCCTTAAATATAGAGAAGATGTGAGTAACTTCGCCTTTTGTGTTTCATAAAATAAATCAAAGTGAACCTAGAATAATCATTCACAAATATGATGTAATAACGAAATCCATTATAAAAAACAAGTGGAGAGGGTCCCCATACATCAGAATGAATGATTTCTAAAGAAGTAGTAGAATGAGAAGAAGAAAAAGACAATTGTTTAAATTTTGCCATACAACAATGATGACAAGGTGTCATTTTATGGTCCAGAATTTTTTGAAAAACAATGAGAATCCATCTTATAAATAGTAATAAATTTAAAATTGTAAAATTTGGTCTTCAGGCACATAACAAGTTGAGCGCTTCAGATTGTATTTTTGGACTTTGAATTCAGTAATTTATAGTCCAATGCACAAGAAGATCTATAGTACATTGTACTGTAGCCCAACTCATAAAGAAATGTCAAGATGACATTTTTTTTATTTTTTTAAAGGAGGAGATATTATAGTAATTTGAGAAAAAGCTAATGCAGAATAATTTCTGTTAAACCGGCAGGTAACAAACTGACACAGCACCTAAACAATCTGAAATTCATAATAAAAGATTTTATTTATTACTTGTGTTTTTGTTACAGCTTACAGGGCATTTGACAAAGAGATTCGGTTGAATCCTTGCCCATAATACGACTTGTTGCACTTTAGAATGCATCATTATTATTCAGACTTAAATAAAAGCGATAGCAACATCCCCATGATTAAAAGAAAGCAGCAAAACAAACATGCAGAGATATATAAACCCCACAACAGAAGTACCATTCAACAAATCTTCAGACAGCTCGGCTTATTTTTCGAGTGGACCCGGGTGCTCACTCTGCAGCTCAATAACCTTCTTCCACGAATCACGACCCGTGATATCCTTGACCCACCTTGCCACATTCTTCCTTTCAGTAAACAGCTTCTTTCCCCTCTCACACCTAGTTACCAGATAATGTGTGTTAGGGAGGTGTGACAGGTCAGCAAGGGTGAACTCATCACCGGCCAGGTACTCATTCTCGCTGAGCCTCTGATCGTACACATCCAAAATGTTAGAGAGGCGTTTCTCATTATTTTCTATAACAGCCATGTCATATTCTAAGCCTAGTGGTTTGGAAAAGGCCAGGTGGAAAACAAGTTCAGAGCTTGGCGGCCCGAAGTTCAAGGCTTCAGCTTGCAGCCATTGCTCGATATTTGCCTTTTCGAGGAAGCCGTTACTATAGAGCTTCTTATTTCCATGGTCTGGGTACTTGCTGCATAGATGCCTAATTATCTTCCTTGAATCTGCATTGCAAATTAAAAAAGTAAAAATTACACTATCAGCTCTTCAGAATTTCAGGATTGTTAAAATTTGTACATTACAAAATCAGAGTGGTACAAGCTTAATTTTGGTATTTGCTGAATTATCTTCCACAGATGAAGTTCAAGAAGAGTACAGATTTCTTCTTACCTACTAAAGTGAGGTCTCCCTCCCTGAAAGTCACCTGTCCACTTGGATCCTACATGATCTCAGATAAGGAGCACAGTGAAATACTGAGAAAATACTTAAAAAAAAAACAACAACTAATTTTATTTATAATTAATTAAAGAGCAGTTTAATTTTACGTACGTGAAGCTGGAGGTACTCAGGAATCTTGTGCTCCCTTCTGAATCTATCGACCCGGATTAGTTGGAACTCAAGATCCTTCTCAAAGAGACATGTCAACACCCTTGCAACATCAGTTGATGCCGGTTGGCCGAAAACCTTCAAACCCACCATTCTTGCCTTTTGGTTTTATTGTTATTTTTGGCAAAATATGAGATAGCAGGGCATCAGTGCCATGAAGGGGATTTATGGAAGATTGGCAGGAAGGAAATTCTATTCTTTCTTGCTCACTGGGATAGAAAAGAAAAAGGAAAAAGGAAAAGAAAAAAGAGAACAAAGCAAAGCAAAAGAAAGATTTGGATGCTTGCTTGGAGGTTTTCTATTAGCTTAACAAAACTTTTAACCGTTAAAACCATTGCTGTAAAAGGTCAATAATACACCACTGCATGTGATAGTACTGTCTTGTGCTTTTGAGTTGCTGATCCTGCCCGACAAGAGGAATTAATGTAAGTGAGGCAAAGAAGATACTTTAGTCAAGCTACAAACTCCTGTTGAGGAATAAATTAGATCTTTAACCAAAGTTTAGTACGATGGTTTGCAAGATTGAATTCGACTGATAAAATATACAAGCAAGGAATTATAGAGGGGAACTCTGCTTTTTAATCAGTTATTAGGTCCAAGCGTCAATGATTTAGTAGGATAAACAATTTGCTAATGTGCTTTTGTTATTCTAAAAATATTTCCAGGAACAAAACAACTGAAGTATTAATTACAGCAACAGTGCATCACAAAACCCAGAAAACATTCTTGTACTTGGAGAATACTTCACTTCCACTATTTTAAATTTTCAAGAATGATCATATTATTTCTTCATCGCATTCAAGTCATTTTGATAATTTACTCACCTATGCACACAAGACTGCAGGAAAAACTATAATTATATTGCAGCTCTATTGTAAAGATTGCCAGAGGTAATTGCAACAAGCATGACAATTCTTGAAAAAAGAAAAGTAACAAAGATAGTTATCACATTAGGAAACACACAACACTCAAACCAGCCATAGCTGGGACTCCCAGTGCTGTTATTTCCAATCGGGAAGCGAGATGTCTGCTGTACAACATGGGAACTACATTACTAAAACAAAGACCCACAATCAGCCAATGTGTTTCCAACCAAATCAGTAAAATGCTTAATGAGTAATAAGCATGAGTTTCCAAGCAAAGGAAAGTTTTAGAACCAATGTGCCACACTAGATGAGAGCCAAAAGTGATTGACAACACAAACATATTCCTTGTCAGTAAACTCAGCCGTAAGAGTACTCTGAGACAGAGGCATCCACAAGGAAGTTAACTAAGCCCAAGGAGCATTCTGCATCTCCACGACTTTCTTCCAAGCAGGCCGAGCCGATATCTCCTCCCACCACCTACCCAAATTTTTCCTCGATGTAAATAAATCCCCTTTATCTTTAGTAACCAGAAAGTGCCCATTTGGCAAATGAGCCAGATCGGCCAGTGTATAATCATCTCCCGCAAGGAACTTGCTCTCGCCAAGGCGGTGGTCATACACGTCCAAAACTTTGGCTAGTTTCGCCTCGTTCTGCTCAATTGAGGCTGTGTCTTGTTTGAGGCCCATCATTGGTGCAAACACCAACTGGAATACTAGGGCTGAGCTCGGTGGATTGAAGCTCTGCCCCTCGGCCTCCAGCCATTGGTCTACTGATGTGCGGGCCAGCAGCCCACCATCTCTCCGACCCATAAGCATTTGGTTTCCTTTATCAGGGTATTTGTCGCAAATGTATCTGCATATTGCCCTTGACTCTGCATTCACGGTGTAGTAAATTTCTTATATAATCTTGGGAAGACAAAAAAGATTGAATATTTCTTACTAATGTGTCAATGAAACTGATTGTTTGCTTGCTTTATTATTATTTTGTTTACACACATTATTCTAATTTTTTTTAATCAACAACCTCCAAAAGCTGTCATATGCTTTTATTATATTAGCTCAAGATCTAGTGATATGATATTGTGATCCATTCTGAAGATTAAAAATACTAGGAATTGTAGTGTTCATTCAAGTTTTATGGTATATCCCAAATCAGGATCATTCAGTTCAGAAGGCTAAAACGGTCTTTTTCAGTTTACTACACAAAATATAAGGATTTTGACTAAGAATGCAGTGGGAAGCTAGAGGTATATAGCTCTTCTTTAAATATATATATTTTTTTTATAATGAGAGACAAATACCAAACAAAAATGGACAAGCACTTGCGTTACTTCCATTAACGTACTACACAATACAGACTTGCCTTCAATAGTCCCATAAGAATACAATCAGGTTCTCCAAGAATTTTAGCAAAAAATATTCTTCATAAGAACCCGATTAAATGTATTATTTAGTAAAAAAAAATGATATTTTTGTAAATCCACTGTGATTAAAGTTAAACCAGAGAATGCACTGCAATATGGGAGTACACAATATTTACTTCTTTTTTTTTTTTTTTAAAAGAGGCCGTCTAACAGCCCTGTAAAATTGCATTAACCATAACTATTGTAATTACAGAGATACTAATTAACCCTCTATGTTTAGCAAGCTAAAACCCTCTAAAAAAAAATCCAGGGGTGTCCTTTATGCCACAGTCACACACACCCCACATCATGAACTAGCTAACTGACCCATTAGTTAGGCAGTAGCAAGGTTTCAGCACACCATTATTACACGGGAGTAGGTTATATTTAAATTTAGTCTTATTTTCCCAAAACAAACATAGGTTAACATTACTCAATTTATAAAGCACAAGCACTAATTAGATAGCGAAAAATAGATGAAAAAAAAGGGGGAACAAATAAATTCTAACCAAAGACGGTCGTAAGCTCGTCTTGAAATGCAGGCACCTGGCCGAAGGGCTGTTGATGCATTGTTAAAAATACACAACAATTAGTTAGGTATATCAAATATAACCCTGTAGAGGAATAGAGAGAGTGAGAGAGAGAGAGAGAGAGAGAGAGAGAGAGACCTGGAGCTTAAGAAAGTCGGGGGATTTGTGCTGGCCCTTGGCCATGTCGACGTGAGCCAGCTTGAAATCCACCTCCTTTTCAAACAGACAGACCATAACTCTAGATACCGCCGGCGACAATGGAGTTCCGTACACCGTTACGCTTACGCTCGACATTTGCGCTTCCCCTTATCCGATCGCGTCGCAAATCTCCTTTATTTTTATTTTTCTGAAGGGCGAGTCCCTCCACAATATTGTAAAAGATTTCCTTCACTTTACGGTTTGAGATTAACTCCCAGCCGCTTTGAGATTCGGGCTAGCGGAGGAGCAGTATTATTGGGCGCTTTGGGATTTTTGCCAAGTTAAAAAGAACGGTCCAGATCCAGTAATTGTAAAAGATTCTCTATTATGGTACTGGAGAGGATCTGAATTCCACTAATCCACTGGCCACTGGCCACTGCACATTATCCTTATCAGGAGATTCAGGACTGTAGAAGTCGGTTGTATTATTTCCATTGTGAAATTTGTAGAATTGGAGCAATGATAATTTTTTATGAAAACGAACATTTTTGGATATAAAAATGAAAATATTAATTTGATATTCAAGTTAAATTTTTTTATAATTTTGATTGTAATTGTTTCATGAGAGAGTTTAAATGCCTTCAATTTTTTTGTCTCCATCATATATATATTTTTAGAACTATAATAATTAAAAAATTTAAACTTAAATGTCATAATAAAACTGTTAGATATTATTTACATTTTCTTTATGCATACGTAAAATATCATGACATTTTGATTTTATTTTGATTAGTATCAAGAGCTTGAAAAATATATCGATGTGGATAAATTTTGGACGTTGATTTTTCAACTTATTGATTCATATAAAATTAAAATTAAAAAGTGCTAATTTTTTATGTGCATGTAGAAAATAAAAGATATCACATCCAATGGTTTTATTTTGACATAGAATTATAGAATTTTTTTATTAAAAAATTAAAAAATGAAGACATGATGTACACATTAAAAAATAGAGAAAATTGTTTATTTGCCACTCCAAAACCTTTCAATTTGAAAAATGCCACTCCAAAATTAGAAATTATCCTAATGCCACTCTAAACTTACTTAATTCTTAATTTTGCCACTAATACTGTATTAGTCTTTCTAAAAAAAAATTCATTAATGACTAAAATGCCCTCTAGAGAAATCATAACTCCAGACCAAAAATTTCTAATTTCCTAGAGACCGAACCCTCTCATTTTTCCCCTCTCATTTGTAAGCTACGGGAGGCCAAATCCACCGAGAAAATCCTCCCCAGATCGATCGGAGGCCAAACCCTATAACTTCAAGGTGATCATTTGTAAGCTACGGGAGAAAAAAAACAGATCCACCGAGAAAATCCACCGAGAAAAGCATTTGTAAGCTACGGGAGGCCAAACTCTAGTTGATTAAGCTGATTATTTCTGCTCAAGGTATAAACTCTAGTTGATTAAGCTACGGGAGGCCAAACTGTAGTTGATTAAGCTGAATGTTTTGTTCTATAATTTTTTTTCTTTTTTTGTTATTTCGGCTCAAGGTTCTATAATTAATGATTAAGCTGAATGTTTCTGTTTTTTCTTTTTCTGTTATTTCTGTTATTTCGGCTCAAGGTATAAACTCCATTTTCGCCGCCACTGTGCCTCCACTGTGAGTAAATGACATGGACAAGTCATGGATTCCTATTGGGTAAGTGTAAAATTAATCTCTCTCTGTGTGATTTATCTCCCTGTGGAGTTCGGTTTTTGATTTTTTTTCTTTGTTGTAATCTGATGTGAAGTCATGGAAACCCTTTGAATCTGATGTGAACCTAGAGTCTGATATTTGAAACCCTTTGAATTTGATTTTTTTTCCTGTTTGTAAATTAAGTCATTAACTATAAAAAGAGTTGGTAATCTAACATTTCACTTATACATATAGGGTTGACCCAGAAACTGCTTATAGGATAGAGGTTAAGACCGAAGGATTTTGGAACAAGCAAAATGATGGTAGGAAGGTATATGTCAAGGGAAGGACATTAAAATGGCTTGTGGATTCAGATAGGTTCTCCTTGTGTGATTTGATTAGTGATATATCCGATGAGATCTCTTGGGGGAGTTGTCAAACGCTAAGAATATGGGTATTTGTCAAAAATGAGGGGAAAGATGTGGGCGTATTGTCTGAGTCACAAATACCAGAGATGTTTATAATGTACCAAAAGGAAAGGAAAATCTTACTTGCTGCAGTAGTGTGTGATACGGACAGTAGCTCAAACTGTAGTGGTACTGATCCCACTTATCCATGCACTCCATCCCAGCCAACACCATCTATTGCACCTGGTAATCAAAGCCAAGTGGAGAGCTCTCAGGGGTGTAACACTTCATCCCAGCCAGCAGCACCATCTATTGCACTTGGTAGTCAGGTAGGGGTATCTCAGAATAGTCAGATTGCAGGGCAGCCTGATCAATTTGACGATCCTGATGAATATGTGGGTGTTAATGATGAGCATATTTATTGCCACGATGATGAGGATGTACATGAGGAGCACATTGATCCAGATCCTATTTTGGAGGATGAGGAGGCAAGTATAGATGATGCCGTTGACAGTGAACATGTCATTGCATTTGACCCTGAAAACCCTAAAATAGAGGTTGGTGCATTATTTCCTGATGTTGATGCCTTTAGGAAGTCGTTGAGGCATTTTGCAATAAAAAAATGAGTTTGAAGTTTGTACGGTGAAGTCGGACAAGACCAGGTTCATAGGAAAATGCAAGAGTCCTAGTTGTCCTTGCAGAATTCATGCTTCTAGACTCCAAGATAATAAAACCTTCATGGTATGCATGCAAAATTTAGGCACATACATTTATGATTCAAATATGCGATGAATATATAAATATAACAAAAACTTTTGTTTGCAATTACAGGTGAAGGTATTACCATATGATCATTCTTGCTCATCCACTACCATGGTTGACGAAAATATGGCCTCTAGTCTTGGGTTTCAGATAGAGTGGGAGATTGGTTAAGAAAGAAACCCTCGGCTGGAGCCAAGGAAGTAAAGAATAAGTTAGAAGACGAGTTTCATGTCAAGGTGTCTTATGGCAAGGCTTGGACGGGAAGGAAAGCTGCCATTGATCAGATCCACGGGTCGTGGGAGGAAAGCTTTCAATTGATGTACAATTTTAAGGGTGAGTTGGAGAAAAGATGTCCTGGGAGTATTGTTGAGATAGATTGCACAAGGGTTGGAGATAAGATGGTGTTTAGCAAGATATTTGTGGCTCTGAAACCATGTATCGATGGGTTTCTACATGGATGTAGACCATATTTGGGCGTTGATTCAACTCATTTGACGGGCAAGTATAAGGGTCAGTTGGTGGCTGCTGCAGGTGTTGATGGGCACAACTGGTTGTATCCAGTTGCATATGCAGTTTTTGACTTGGAAACAACTGAAAATTGGGTATGGTTCATGGCTCAGCTGAAAAGGGCAATTGGAACTCCACTGGGTTTGGCAATATCTTCATATGCAGGCAAGGGACTTGAAAGTGCTATAGCAAGGGTATTCCCCGATTCTGAGCATAGAGAGTGCATGAGACATTTGATGTCAAACTTCAAAAAGAGGTTCCATGGTGATATCTTTGCTACTCACATGTGGCCCGCAGCAAAGGCGTATACCATAGAGAAGACCGAATACCACTTGAGTATGGTTAACGAAGCATCTCCAGCAACTATTGAATTTCTCGAGAAGAATCACAAGCACCTTTGGTGTAGGAGTAAGTTCTCTGAGCTAACGAAGTGTGAGTATGTGAATAATAACATATCGGAGAGTTTTAATAGTTAGATCAAAGAGTATAAGGATTTGCATGTCGTTGATCTCGTTGATTAGATTAGGCAATTGATAATGGTAACATTTGACAAAAGGAGAACAATAGGGAGTAAACTTGAAGGTGTTATTCTTCCAAATGTCATCCAACAATTGAATGCAAAGAGTAGGAACGTAGGGAAGGTCAGAATCAGTCGATGTGGTAATAATTGTGCGGAGGTGAGTGGAATAGACTCCGAAGGCAAGCCATGGAGGCATGCAGTGGAATTGGAAAGACAAGAGTGTACATGTAGAGAGTGGCAACTTACTGGCAAGCCATGCATGCATGCCATTGCATTCATTTGCACACTTAGAGGAGCTTGTATGGAGGATTATGTGCACGAGTATTTCTCAATTGCTAAATTCAGAGTTGCATGCGAGGGTGTGATCAGACCTATGACTGGCAGGTCACAATGGGTAAGTGTTGATCCTGGATTCAAAGTGCATCCACCCCAGCTGAAAAGACCACCCGGTAGGCCTAGAAATGAGAGAATTCCTGGTTGTTTGGAGTTGAGGCAAAGAAGACAAAAATGCAAGAGATGCAAGCAATTTGGCCATCAAGAAATGACATGCAAAGCTAGTATTTCCGAGGATCCTGAGGATGCACCAAATTCTGGACCAAGCACAAATAAGATGTAAATAATAGTTTAATTTTGATTTTTTCACCTGATTTCCTTTAGAAATCCAGCACCTAATGCCCTTTAGAAATTCTGGACCAAGCACCTGATGCCCTTTAATTTTGATTTTTTCACCTGATTTTCTTTAGAAATTCAGCACCTGATGCCCTTTAGAAATTCTGGACCAAGCACCTGATGCCCTTTAATTTTGATTTTTTCACCTGATTTTTTCACCAGATGCTCTTTAGAAATATATGATATGGATTGTAACAATTAAAATACGAGTTATTCTCAAGATTCATTTATTGGTGTAGAAAATTCCACCTGATGCCCTTTAGAAATCATGTCATGTAGAAATTTCCTTGATTTTATACTCATGCCCTTTACTGGTACAAATTCCCTCACAAATTTGTTTCCATTTTTTTGCAGGAGAAGAAGATCAAGCAATGTTTAGCCGAATCCAGCCATCCAAATCACCCGAGTACATTAATTTGAGAAGACTAATGTCATTAGTTGGAATTTAGTTGCACTCAAATTTTATTTTATTGAACTCAAATTTAGTGGCTGTGTTTATTGAACTCAAATTTAGTAGGAATTTAGTTGCTGTGTGTTTAGTGAACTCAAATTGCAATGTTGAACTTCATGTTGAATTTCATGTATGTGTTTATTGAACTCAAATTTAGTGGCTGTACAATTCTGAATGTTGAACTTCATGTGTTGTTTTGTATTTCTCAGGTAAATAATGTACTAAAACTATTAAGTAAAGCAGCAGCTGGTGAAGTTTTGGATAAGAGGCGCCGGTTGCGTATGGCTTTGGATGTGGTACGTATGGCTTTGGATGTGGTACCTGTTTGGTATTATAATATACCTGATCTTCTGGGTTTGACTCTAACTTCTTTTAATTGAAAAGAAAGGAATTGCTTTTGTGCGAGTGTGCCAGCTGCAATTCTGTTTATTTGCAAGTGATACTACTATAATTCAATAACTAAAATCCCAATTGCTCTCCTTCTGGCCCTTGTATTCCTTGCCAGTACTGCTATCATATTCATATTCATATTCTTTTTGTTGAAGTTGAAGTTGATCAAATTGAAATTTGAATTGGCTAGTAATGTGATTTAGATTCATGCAATTCAGAATCTGGTATCAAAGTAACATTAAATGCTTATTTTTACTGTGATATCACTTAACATAAGGTTAGCAACTGACCAAACTAAAATCACATTAGTAAAGCAGTATATCACTTAGCAATAGTTTAGCAATTGACCAAACTAAAATCCACAACCATTTAGCATAAGGACTATTACCATGGTTAATAGAAACATGGTAATAGAGATACATTTATATATGGACTATTACCATGGTTAATAGAAACATGGTAATAGAGATACATTTATATTTTACATAATATATGGACTGTTTTGTAATAGAGATACTCAGGTTCTTAGCACGATTTCCTCTCACTGATCTCTAACTGAGGTCTCACTGAGGCGATACCCTTCAGATCTCTCACTGAGGTCGCGATGTATACTGGAGGCGATTTCCTCTCTGACTGAGCACGCGATTTCCTCTCTCACTGATATTTCTTTGAGGAGGCGATGTATATTGGGAAGGAGAGCAAAGATATCGCCATGGAGAGCATAGGGAATACACTTCTTAGATGGGAAAATTGTATCTGAAGGGTATAAAGGGTATAATTGGAAATACAAAAATATGTTTCTCAAAACAGTATTTTTCAATTAATTTTTCATAAAAATAGTATAACAATTGTATAATAGTGGCAAAATTAAGAATTAAGTAAGTTTAGAGTGGCATTAGGATAATTTCTAATTTTAGAGTGGCATTTTTCAAATTGAAAGGTTTTGGAGTGGCAAATAAACAATTTTTCCTAAAAAAATAAAAGCATTTGGACCATCCTCTTGTTCGATAATAAGTACATGATAATTTTTTTAAGAGGTTAGTTCCGAATCTTGCACTGCACATATTTGAAATGTGTTAATTGAAACTTTTTGTACTGTTCAATGTTGTTTTGTTTGATTAATTCTAACCTTGTATTTGATCAATTCTTGTTGTTGAATTTTATTAATCAAATATATTTAATTCAACACAAAACTGCTTTTATTTATTTAAAACTGTATAGCATAAAAATATCAATTAAAGTATTTAAAGTTACAGAAGCTAAAAAAAAGATACGAGTAACATCAAAACTTAGCACTAACAATATTATCACAAATAAAAAAGACATAAAAAAGCTTGGGGGAATTTCATGTATACCCCTCAAAAGCTTCAAAATTACATATCCCCCCCTAAATTCTGTAATAACATATTTACCCTTCTAAATTCTAATAACTCACAAATTTATCCAATTAACCGATAACTGAAATTAATTAGGTTTGATATTCTATAAATTACAATTAACTATCTAATCTCTTCCCTTCTCCCTTCTGAAACGTTTCTGTAGACATAGACAGAGGCCATGGTGGATAATTTTTTTCTCTCTCTCTACCATACGAACTCGCTCTCATCGTGGCGCACCAACCGACCCACCTCCGCGCCACCTACAGCTGACTTGCAAGAGAAGTCGGATAGGATTGAGATGAGAAATAAAAAAGTAAACAGAGACAAATATGGAGCTTCTTGATTCTTTCACAGAGTTCAATTACCTACGTCCCACTTATAAATCCCTTTTCCTTTGTTGTTCATTTTACATATCAAACTCCCAAATAAAAAGGAAAAAAAATCCAAAAATCCAATCAAACACTTTTTTCTTCTCAATTTTCTCTTTCGAATCAGAGCATTCGACCAATGGCTGAGCAAGAGAACACGAGCCCAAGGTTCAGCCTCTTCCCGATCATCCTAGGCATGCTCGAACGCACTTCTGGTCAGGAGTTTGTGTTGCTCAACCCAATCACCCAGAGCATGGTTGTTCTACATGGCAGCGCTGGTATACTCTCGGCAGTGCTTGGAGATGCTATGACCGGATCTGCCACTGGAGATCATAACTCATGAAGTGCCTAAGTAGACTAAAGTTACAAAGATAAAGAATTGAACTTGTCTAGACTGTCTGAAGGGAAACTATATTTAAAGGATATATATGAGAAAAATGAATAAAACTATTTTTAACGGATATGGTTCAAGTGTTAAGCTTTAAGTTGATAATGATATAATTCATATACAAAGACAGGTAACATGTACGTTTTTCTCTGTACTGTCATGAATCTTCCTCCTCTCAGCAGCAAGAGCTTGTCTAATCATCGGCAATTTCTGGTATATCATCTCCCATATCAGATTTACAACACCTGCTCCATTGCTGCCACTATAACCGCGGCCATACTCAAAATAAGATTGCACAAAAGGGAAATTCACACGAAATCTGTCCTTGTGTTCCTCGGAGAATCCTCTCAGCCAAAATAAGATTGGCGTCTATCGAAGCACTAAAAAATTGTCAACAAAGAAGAAGCAGAGTGTGTGGTTTGATTGGGGAAAGAAGAGGTGGTAGTGAAGGAGATGCCATGTGGTTTGCTTAGAGAAAGAATAGGTGGTAGTGACGGAGATGCTATGTGGGCACAGGTACCATGGAGAGTGCATAGAGAAGTGGTTACATATGCATGGATCGTGCCCCATGTGTAGATACAATATGACAGAAGAGGAATGAGAGGGCAAGAAAAGGGAGGAGGAAAGGAAGGTGGAAGCGGTAATGCTTTTTGGGTTAGGATTTCATTTTAGAGAAGAGATAAAGGGGCAGGGGTCGCCAGGGGATCAAAGAAGGTCATCCCCCATGGCTGTCTTTGTGACCACGGGAACGGTCTAACACGGAAGAGATTAGAGATTGGCAATTAATTGTAATTTATAGAACATTAAACCTAATTAATTTCAGTTATCAGTTAATTGGTAAATTTGTGAGTTATTAAAATTTACAAGGGTAAATATGTTATGAGTGAGGCTAAGGTGCTATGCATAGCATGGATGGCTAGTGTACTACGGCTCAATATGGTATTTTTTAAAATCCTAACGGTCGATCCGAACCGTTCAATGTGATGTACTTGCAAACTAAATTTTATATTTTTTCGAATTTTTTTACTATTTTTTTAGATAGGTAGAATTTTGATGGTCCAAAATTGTCAGAAAACACTGATTTTTCTACCTATCTAAAAAAATAGTAAAAAAATTAAAAAAAATATAAAATTTAGTTTGCAAATACATATTTATATGGATATCACATTGAACGGTTCGGATCGACCGTTAGGATTTTAAAAAGTACCATATTGAGCCGTACTACACTAGCCATCCGTGCTATGCATAGCACCATAGCCTCACTCATATGTTATTACAGAATTTAGAGGGGGAATACGTAATTTTGAAGTTTTTGAGGGGTATACATGAAATTCTCCCTAAAAAACATGCGCGCTGAATGCAGTTTTTGAGGGGTATACGTAATTTTGAAGTTTGTTTAAGGGCTTGTTCAGGGTATACTTATTACTGAATTATGTTTGACATAATACATGCGCGCTGCAAGATCTGAAAAAATAAAACTTTAACCAAGATTGATTTTAAATTTCTGACGAAATATTAGATAAAGAAAGGAATGAAAATAATAAGAGCTCTGCCGAACATAAAATAAAATAAAATATCTATAAATTCATTTTTTTCCGGAAAAATTCATGAGAAAAATACGCTGAACAAGCCCTTAAACAAACTCGGTTCTAATTAAATGTAAAAAAAAAAAACAGAACACGAAGTGGAATCCAAATCCTTTGCATTATTTCACTATTAATTTGAGTATAAATTCGAACCGTTCAATTAGAATTTAGATCAATTCGAGCTCGAGCTTGTAATGCACATGGCTTCTTTAAAATTCATACCACGGACCGGATTCAAACTTACCCCTTGAGATACCTTAGGTGATATGAATTTACATGAAGTGGGGGCTATGGTCCATGGATAATACACGTTTCGATAATCTGTTATAAATATTTTATACCAAGCTTTTGAAAAAATTAAGAAATTGAAGAGGTTGCAGCATCTAACAGCGGCGTATTCTTGGTTTATTGTGGTCGTTGCTGTGCTTAGTACTGTGTGATTTACTTTTTCCTTTTTTTGCCAATTAATTCGATTCTGAATAATTTGTTATATAACATAAACTCATGAGCTTTTCTACAGAAATTATTTCCCTCCTCACCGAATTTCTCTTGCCCACACCTTCCTTAACTACAGTGACTTTTGATGGATGTATTTTGCAGCCTTAATTAACAAGAAAATGATCAATTTATATATTCTTCAATTTAATGTGTTACATCCATCATGTAACTAGCTTAGAGAATTAGAATTAATGTGTATTAACCTAATTAAAAAAACATAATTCAGTAATAAGTATTTACATATCATTTTTTATTTGTGCAGAAATGTCAGTTAGAATTAATTGACAAACTGAACAGTTAAATTGTGCATAACTTACAGAAATTATATCAATCCCATTATTATGCCATATTAATTTCGAAATATTCTAATTCAAAGTAATATCTCAACTCACAAAGTCTTACCAATAAAAGAGAACGCAAAAGTGCAATGACATGCATATCTTAATTATTTCACCTCATTCTAAGTCGGTAAAACAATAGAAAGAAAAACATGCACACACTGTTGGACCTCTTTTGCATGGAAATTAGCAAAACCAAGCAAGAAGGGTGCACTCCACCATACATCAGTTCAAAGTAGACCATGTCGAGGGCACACGTGTTGACGTGACAAGAGGCATATTGCGCAAATTAACATCTAATGGTAACATGCGATACTCGATATTTAGCTCTCTCAAAACCCGAATCATCTCTGCTATTACCGCCTCCCTCCGCTCGAACCGCACACCCATGTTTTGGAAGTTAATGCGGTGGCGCAACCATATGCTCACTTTTAGTCTGTTCATGTCATCCACATCTCTCAATACCACACGCGAATTTGGATACCAGTGTTCCTTTTTGTTATCAATGAACCTATAAAGAAAAATTCATAATATTTTAGAACATATATGTAGTGATTACTGAAGGGAAACAAATGGCAATGAATTCCTTTTATTTGGACTAGAAAGGTACTGTGTAAAGACATAAAAACAATATTTGTGACATTTTTTTGGTTTGTTGTAGAAGAACTGATGGTAATTAAATCTACGAAAGATTTATATATAGTTATTAATTAACTAATTAAAGAAAGATTATATATCTACATAAGAACAATTGCTTACTTAATTATTCTTTCTTTCATCATGACAAGTTTTTCCACTGGAGTAGCAACAAGAATGCAAAAATCAATTGCATCACCCATATCAGGGCTCCTGTAGAAGTTGCTAATCGGTTTGGTGGCAAGCACGCTATTTGGATACGTAATCTTCAAGTTGTCGGTTCTCAGAAAAATCGTAGTCATGATATTCATTTCCTCCACAATTAACTGGAAAATAATACACATAATAAGCAACTCAAAGAACTGGATCACAGAACTTTCTGCTCTTGGCTACGAAACTCGACTTTGATCCGCATCGAGAAATTAAGACATGTATGAATGAGGTATTTGTTTTTGAATTTGTATCTAAACATAAAACTTGCCTGATTCCTATATTATAATCTGGTAATTAATTTGGCACTCCATCAAACTATAGATATATAAACAATAACATTCCCCCATCTGATCGTATTATCTGAATCTAATGCATGCAATGATTTTTGCCATTTTGCAAACTAAATCTTTTAGCTTTTCCTTTTTCTTAATTTGTCATACCTGAACAGCATCTACCTCACATCGATCACCAACATCGAATGGATGCATGACAAACAAAAATATGATTGCCTCAAAAATAGTCTTGAGTGTGTTTCCAAACATGAAGACTGCCAGAAGGGCTTGCGAACTAAGAAAAACAAAGAAACGAGTTGTTGCGATGCCCAAAATTAGAAGCGAAAGTGAGACCACAATGACAACAACTATCACATTTGCCATGTGGCTAAGCTTCTTCACGGCTGTTTTTGTGTCATTCAGTGTTAAAGCAAGGGCCTTTCGCTCTCTGAACGCATCAACCTGGACCATTAAACAGTGCATGAATAAGTAGAGGATTTCAATTTTGAAAAGTTAGCAAAATATTAACCTTTAACTATGCCGTCCGTAAGTGTTTATAGTTTCCAAAATTTGCTTCTATTAATTACTATTCAAGTGCAATGCTGCCTCAATTAACTTCATGTTACAATGAAAAGAAAACCTCAGTAGTTCATTGTGCAACAATCAAGCATCAAAGTAACTCATTTTTGCCTCAAATATGCATGTTAGACAATTAATAATGTCAAGTTAGCATTGTAGACTTGCATGACAAAAGTGTACAAAGCTTTCAACCGAATCTGTCATGATATTTGAAAAGTACTATATTACCACAAAAAGATGAGATATCTTTAAAGTAAAGAGTACATTACCACCCAGCTTTTGAGGGACTTCTTACAAATTCTGTTATTCTCTTCAGCTCCTTCAAATAAACACATAGTTTTAAGTGCTTCTTCTCTCTTCATAAAGCAGAGCAAATCTGACAAGTAGATGTACCTACAATTAATACACAAGAAAGATATCATCGTAAAAGACTTGATGCACTTAACTTTAACCATGAGAAATTGACACCCGGTTGACCAATGCTTAGAGTTAGCTAATTAACAACAATTCACAAGAGGTCAACTAATCAACAATACAAGTATACAACATATTATCATATTATTAGTCAACTTACTTCGCACCAGGCTTGGCAACATTGACAAAGATCTTCTTGGCTGCAACATTAGCCTCCTGCTCGCTCCTTATCTGAGTCGTGGACTCATCCTCATAATATCCAGCAGCCCCAGGTATCTGTTCATCAAGAGTTGTGAGTGTACCGTATCTCACTGTCCTTATCAGCCGCTTCATACTCCAAGCCGAGACATTCCTTCGACTCATCTTATAAAGTTGCTCAACTGATATTGTCCCCTTACTCACCTCCTCTTTTTTCCTTGAACTGTCATTTACAAACTTACTACCAGACAATGCAGCAGCATGTAGTCCCTTAGGTATTCTATAACCCATGGTTTGAAACTTGCGCACATCAGCTATCAATTGTTCTTCTTCATCCTTTGCTCTCTGTATCTCAATAATAGGTGGACCGGAGAGTGTCTCGATAACATACTGGTGGAACAATGCCTCCTGGATTCGTTCGAAGTAGGTGCTGTAATGGAATGACGAGGCCAATAATTTCACAAGTAGGGTTTTCACGAGATGGAAGAGTGTCGCGATAAGCAGGCAAAGGAGCACCTTTGTAACATAGTGAAGTGTCTTTGGGGGACCAGTGAGATCTTCATCTAAGAGGAGTTGCCATGTGAGGAGCACAAGGCTAAGCCAGATACTGTTCTGTACAGCCGTGCGAAGGCCGTAAACAAAGTACAACACCCGCTTGCGTAATAGAAAATTGCGCTCCACAAAGAAAACTGCAATTCGAATTACGCAACCAGAAACCAGTCGGCCGCAAATGATTACAAACCCTAGAAGTTCCCATTTCCACAGCTCTAGCCCCGAGAGGCTCCTCATCCGGAGATCGAGCACAAGAAAAGTGCACACCATAGCGGCAAGAATTGTAATCAGGCTTAGTAATTGCAAAATTGTTAGGAAATTAAAGTTAGAGCGCTTGAATTCATTAGGGATGTCTTCATCCAACGAGTCATCCTCATCATCCTCACCGGGTCCTGATTTTCCAAGGGCACCTGATTTGATTCGGATTGATCCGGAAGGAAGCTCGCGTGATTCAATTCCACTAGTTACGGCCATAGTAGGCAGTGGTGGTGGGTCCATCAACCTTGATCTCGTCTTTCTCCGAAGAAGAGTGGAGGTGCCCCTCTGGATGGAACCAGCTGTACCAAGCTGTGATTCAAGGATCATTTCCTTAGTTTCCTTTTCCTCTTCATCTACATTTTTAAGTGAAGACATTGAATGCATGAGAATGGACTGAGGGTCCGGATAGATGCGACAATGTTTCGAAGGAAGCCGGTTATGAGACTTATTCTGGTTTAAGGTGTTATTACCATCAAAAGGACTAAGAGGAGGCTTATTGGATGGATCACAGCTATCAATCTTCACCAAAATCTCATCAGGTAAGATGGGTTGCTCAAGTGCACTTTCAAAGGACGTAGCTTGTGATGAGCAAATGCCCTTTTGGGGGCTAGACGATTTGAATGATTTTCGTCTGGAATCCATGGCGCCTCATCCACAATTAATTCCTCATTGATCAAGGGCCAAAACGCTCATGGAGGAAAGAAAGAAAGAAAATTGGAGAGCAACTCGTCGTAGGAAGATTAATCCAACTTGATTTGCTGGGAAAAGAAAGGTACAAATTTGAGAAGATATAGTTTTTACTGAACCCAGTATAAACGTTGAGAAGTTGCGCAAATTGAAGTTGTGGGAATGATGGTAGAGAGTAATTTTAGGAGGGGGACTTCATTCCGTTTTAATCTGATAAGAATCTCAAAACAAACTCTCTATATTTTAAATAGACACGTCTACCTGTAGGGATTCGGGTAGGTTATTAGTGCAACAATTCGAATCATTTCAGGATTTGTTCACTACCCGAAAACCAGAATCCATGCATAAAATTAAATCCAAGATTAAAACAGAGTTTACCACTAGACGCGCAGCGGAAACTTCAAGTCTAGTCTAGTAGTAGTCTTCTTCTCCTTATTCTTCTCGTGTCAGATTCGTGCAACAACCCAGTAGTCACACCTCTATCAGTATCCACACGAACAGGTTGAGCAACTACTGTAATTCGGTATGCTAGTACCGAATTGACAGCCCCTTTCTTTCGTTCTGTCTCTCTTTCAGTTTTCTGAAAAATGGAATAGAATGGCTAACCGAATTCTGAACAGATCATTGCATATTTATAAAACATATGCACCAGTTCGTTCGAGCCTATTCATGGCACCAATTCGATGGAGCCTCTACAGAAAATCTGATCTGATCAGATCAGATCAGATGAGATTAACAGAAATTCGGGCCTAGCCCATTAAGACCTGATCCATATTAATTACTAATATGGCCCATAATATTCTGGCCTATTAGTACATTTCTAACATCTACCAAGACAGTTTTGTTTTGCAGAAACAATATTCCAATTTAAAGTTGAAACAATGAAAACTATTTTAAATTTCCTTCGAAACTAAAAATATTATCAATTTTGCTTGCAAGAAGCCGATCACCAAAACGATAAAAGCTGACAAGAGGACTATTTTAACCAACAAGAAAACTATGAACTTTTTAACTTGGGTTGAGCGCATTTGTTGTGCTCGTAATTAAGAAAGTGGCTAGGATGATTGCGAAAGAAATTAAGAGAATAGGTGCTCTAATTCATCCAAACAGAGATAAATACTGCTCTTATCTTGTATGAAATTAGCAAATGAAGAAATGAAACTGCTATTTTTTATCCATTAATTATCTTTTTCTTTTCTTTTACGAATATTCTCTTTAATGAAAACTATTACCATCCATACTAGAATTATGTTCATCATCTCTCATGTTAAAAATGCCGTTAAACGTGAAACTTTCTCCATACAGATGATGAGCCATTTAAGCTTCGACCTATGTAACACAGACACGTGAAGAAATGAGCCGCACCTGTGTATGACATGGACACAATAAATACACCAATTTTCAGATACGTCCGTGTCGTAAAATGTGGGTCGTACGTGTCAGGCCAGACACCCGTGCTGGTGTCCACGCTAAAAATGAAACCACAAAATGTCTTACAATCAGAACAGCAAAAATTTCCCTACATTTCCTTCTCAGCAGAGTTACTTAATCAAAATAACATCCACAAAAACACAAGGAAAACAAAAATCATGACCATCAATTCTTCATACCATAAAAAATTCTTCATCATCTCCAAAAATGGCATCATCATCGTCATCAATCATTTCCTCCCCTCCAAGAAGCCACTGCTCAAGCTCATCCAAATTATCCTCCTCAGGACGACACCAATCACTAGAGGGTCCCCCAAAAGCGGGCCCAAGCTCCTCCCCTCGGCATGCCACTTGCAAGAAAGGCCGGCTCCTTGCAAGAGCATCCACAATATCCCTATTCAAGCAACCTGTTACACCCAGCGACCTCAGCCTAGGGAAGTATGGTTTTTTAAACCATCTAAAGGCCAAGGGAGTGATGCCACCACACTCAAACAGGTCTAGCAAATGGAGACTACTCCCATGGGTTCCACCTTCAACGAGCATTGATGCAAGCGCCATGATCGATGAATCTCCTATATGGGTACATTCACGTAAACGCAGTTCTGTTATCTGCACATGGCTCCTTGCCAGTAATATAACAGCTTCATCTGTAAGGTTATGTATTTTTGAAAGATCCAACACTTGCAAACTTGACCTGACCTCACCAGCTAATAATAACTCAACGCAGCTGTTAGTTAGCCTTTTGCAACCCCTAAGCGATAAGGAAATTAGTGGGCATGACCCTTGACCAAGGTACGACAACCCTATGTCAGTTACACCAGTTCCATCCAATAATAGAATTTGTAATTTTGGTAGCTGACTTAGAGCTTTTAAAGCCTCATCACCTAAAAGCCTGCACTCCCTCAAGTCAAGTACATTGAGGTCTTTATTCAAAGATAGCCTCTCAATGGCTATATCAGTCAAAAGATTACACCACTTTAGACTGACATGTGTAAGGGAGAGTGATGTGGCAGATATGTCATGAAACACTAAATCAGTTAATTGATGTCCATGAAAAACCCTAAGTTCGCGCAAGCTAGAGCAAGAATGTATGAGTTCCCTGAAACCTGCATCAGTAACCCGTGAAAAACCGCCAAGGCAAATGCTCTCCAGCTTCGAACAAGTTTGGGCCATAAGCAGAAGACCCAAATCACTCACCCTTTTGAAAGATGTAAACATGAACTCCTGGCTTCGAATCAGAGACACATGTTTCAGATTACCATGGCGATTTATCATCTGGAGACCAACATTTGTAAGGTCGGACGAAGGTGCGGGATCAAAACATGGTGCATCTTGGAGATCCAGATGGGTCAGGTGAGGAAGCGCTTCTGATATGGACCCCACCAAGTTGTTTGATATGAAGTCGACTGAGAGGCATAGCTTCTGAAGGCTGCAGAAGAGGGGTGCTTTTGTAATTTGGATTTGTCTGTTTTTGGCCTCTATGGCCAAGGACAGAAGCTGGAGTAACATAGTTAAGGGTATATATCCAATCTCTAGACAGGATAGTTTTTGGGATGCTACAGCCCATATGTGGTGGAAATTAGGCCCATCAAATACTGCAAAATCAAGCTCCGGCAAGCTAAGAGACTGACAAGAACAAATAAAAAGTAACGAAATTTGTGTCAAATTACTGCTATATGACGGTAGTTGTAGGCTCAGTATGTAATGTGCAGGTATTGGTTCCCTCAATTTGTACAATAATATCCTAGTCAATAGCCTGACATAAATACAACCTTAAAAATACACAACAGGGCTGGGATGCCCAGTTACTCTGGTGCATATGATGCACAACTGCCTAATGATATCCTACTCACAAGCATAATATCAACAAAAGCATGGCAATGCCAATCCTTGAAGAGTAGGAACCAGTCAACAGTACTATCCCCTAAAGTATGATTTAGCTAATCAGCTCCATTGGAGATTTATAATCCTGACTTGTATAAAACTATAGAAATACACAACAAGGCTGGAATGCCCAGTAACACTCTGGTTCATAAGATGCACAATTGCCTGATGATACCAGACTTACATGCTTAACATCAATAAAATCATGGCAATGGCAATCCTTGAAAAGCAGGAAGCATTTTAGTAAGTACTATCCAGTGAAGTGTGACTTGGCTAATCACAGAATATAGTCTGCTTGGAATTTACAAGGGAACAAGAAACAATAAAAAACCCTCTACGCATATCATTTATTATGCACCAATCTTCAAGCAAACAAATGATTACCTCCAACTGTGAACAGCCAATGAGAAACTGCTCTAGATCAGCAAAGGTTATTGGAACTCCTTTACGCCGAGCAAGACAGGTCAGCGAGAGAGTCCTGAACATATAAAATACAAAGTAACAAACCATGTAATGTAGCTTAAGGTTATATATTTAATTAATAACTATTGAAAGCAAAATTTAATTCCAGGTTGAGTTATGTTGAATACTTTTTAAAAATAAATGTTCACAACTATCAATTTAGTCAACTTTGATTTCAAAATCCATGTCTAGCCATCATGTCTATGTTACCCACGTGCTGCATATAAAAAAATAAGATTCGGTACATGTTTTTCGTAATTTAACAATTTGAACTTTTCAATAGTCTGAATTTAGTTACCGTATATGCATTCTCAAGCAATACACGATCACTGTTACCTTTAGTTTGCCCAACAACAAAATTCTTGTCAATGTTTTCAATCCAAAATACGGAACTTTCTCACCTTGCATAAAATTTAACAGGTGGCTTGTCTATTTGTCCATCAAAACACCAATAAACTTAGTTTTGGATTTTTTAATTGTCAACAGATAGTTTCCAATAATTACAAACTTACAATTGCAAATCACTGTTGGAATCGTGACTATACAAATAACATCAATTACCTCAGATCAGGGCATTTGGCACCCAGCTCAGAGAGAATCTTTCCGCTCAAGTTCTCACAATTTACCAGGTATAGTTCATTAAGAGAAGGCCTCACAAGATACTGGATCGCCACATCATCAAGCCGCATACAATCCATCCATATGCTCCTGACGCACGGATTAACCAGCAACATTGGCCTCAAATAATCAAGCGTCAGCGCAAAATCCTACAACAATGTCAGGAACTGTAAGCATTATCAAGTGCAATTTTGACTCGGTCAAAATGAAGATTGAAAGAGATGAAATAAGGAAGGTCTGGGCAGTGGCTTGGGAAAAACCGGAATTTCAAAAAGAATCACTGCACTGGGGTCCCACACTTCAAATAATGACAGCAATAGTTAATCAAAACAATCACTGTCAGGTGGGGTTGTGGGAATCAGAAACAGAGTGCTATCGTCAAGCGGAACTGGATACAAACGCGGAAGGGTCATTAGGGAGTTCGTTGAGACAGATCAACGAATTTGATGACATGGACTGCTGGTGTGTCATGACTTAGTTAAATTAAACAAACTAGGTAGTGAAATTAAGATTATTGTTCAAATAGGACCGCATTTACAAGGCCAACTCTTGTATGGATTCAGATTATGAAATAGATTATCCAATTGTTGAGTTCAGCTCTTCATTTTCTGGCTTCCGCCATTTTTGTATCTTGTTTGAGAAATCCCAAATTCTCTCAATCCATTTAGTTTTTGCGTAGATTGCATAATACCAAGTCTAATTAGGTCTAAGACCCTAACAAACAACCAATCAGGAGAAATTAAAACCCGACGGATCTTTAAAAACCTGCTAATAACAAGCACCGCACCAAGAAACCCTCGACAAAAGACGGGGAAACTCTGCTAAAAAAGGGCAAAAAATTAAAGAGGGGCTTACGAGGAGATGAAAAGACGGAAGGAAAGAGAGCGCCTGGGAGGCACATGTGCGGAAGGCGCGACACGTGACGGAGGCAAAAACGAGGGAGCGGATGTCGAGGTGCGAGAGAACCGTCGCGAGTACTGCGGAGGGGAGGTGGTGGTCGATCGACGGCGACTCCGAGGCCACCGCGCAGTCGGCCATTGAGGATAAAGGAATTAGATGGTTAGTGCAGGCTTAGGCTGGTATTGTTGCTTTCAGATCTTATGGAAAAGGAAATGGCGCTTCTGTTCTGCCTTCTGGCAATGGCAATTTGCAAGTGATAGCCGTTGCACCTTCGTGGAAGCTTCCTCGTCGTGATTGGTGGGGCCCGTCTTATCTTACTTTTTCAATATAATAATCAACGTCGCATCTTACCCGGTAAAAGAATATTTCTGCCTAGATACTGACCGTCCGATTAGAATTCGGACCAATCCGATCCGAGGTAGAATGCACGGGACCTCTTTAATATTTGTGCGGCTTCTGATCGAACGGTCCGGATCTAAGAAGAAATATTCTGTTACCAAAGGTGATATGAATTCAGACCCGTTTACGTGCTTCGTCTGCATTACGTTGCAACTTGCAAAGCTTCATGATTTGTTGTATCACACGTTCGAGCGGACTAACAATGGTCCATGGGCCAAAATTATAAACTAAGCCCATAAACTTGATAACGGCCCATTAAGGCCTTATCTGTCAGTTTGAAAAAACTGCTTTCAATGTCTTTTAGGCCTTGATTCGACGACTTGCGATAAGGAGCTTTGGTTTCCAAAGTTTCGTTTTAAGGGTTGGAAACCTATAAGAAGGCATTTTGACAGGACTCCTCTTCAGAGCGTTTTCAGACTACAGGATCAAATTTATCAAAATTGATTTAATTAATATTAATAGACGTTTCTTTGACGTTAGCATTTCACGCTCCCATCTTATGATTCATTTCTAGTTACTTTGTATTTATAAGCTAAATATATGATTTGTTGTGCTTTGAAAATTCTTCTTATCAACTAATTAAGGTGAAACGCATGTGTAGTTAAGTATTTCATTTTCTAGATATAGATTAGTTGAGTTTGATAGTCATACATTTTGTCAATAATAATGCAAATGTGTGCTCCTAAGATATAGAGATGTGCTTGACACTAGGATGAATATCAATTTCATCAAATACCAGAATCTATATTAAAGCCATCAATCAAGCACCAAAATTTACATTAAATCTGATATGTAAGAGTGTGATTTTGTAAAAGTATATATGAGAGGTTATATGCAAGGCCCCTTTTTGCAAAACTGATAGTCTGTGGAGCAATATTTATGAATTGTGTTTTCCTTTGGTACCAACTGGTACACAATTTTACAATATGTGTACTGAATTGAGTCATTCTGAACTACAATGTGGCACCTACTAGTACACAATTTTACATCCAGAATGCCCATGCACCTCTCTCTAATACACTTCAATGATTTTGGGTCCAACAAACAAATAAATTTGCAAGATTGGCCATAATACCCCTATAGTATAATGTATTGAATGCTTGTGTTTTCCTTTCTGCCTCTTTCCTACAATATTGTATTGTAGAAAACATTGTTAATAAGGTTGTACATCTGATTTGAAACAATTATACATTGTAAAAGAAGTTTCACGATTACATTCATTTTTTTACAAAAATTGTAATTGCAAAACATAAGTAAAGTTCTCTTACAACATAACTGCATCTAAGTTCATACCAATATGTTGTTTGTATATCGTATCAATTGGTACAAGGATGTAGTAGCTATAAGTATGTTGAATGAATGATGGTGATATCATGATAAAATTGTATATGTTCGAAATAAAAGTTCTCATGGAAAGTACATCTGATGTATTCTTTCTTTCGAATAAAATTTCTTGAAATACTAAAACCAATATGATATGCATAGACATTATAGAACTTGTAGGTAGCATCCTTACTTGAAAATTTCATGCCAATATTTGATTCTTCAAAATCTAGTTTTTGTGTGTTCTCTTAATAAACAACTTCCGTTGATTAAAGGTCAAAATTCAAGTATGAATCAATATAAAAAGCGAATTTGGCGATTCAAGAAAACCTAGGGTTTTCAACAGCCGCCCCCCCAACATGGTTTTCACTTATTGTAGCCTCATTCCGAAGCAACATCTCCCCTCTCTCGGTTCTACCTTCTCGAGCAGAGAGGAGAATGAGGAAGAGGGGAGGAACCGGAGCCGAAAGTGCGGTATCGTCGGAGTTCGGAGTGTAGAGTTTCCATCTCGATTAGAGCACGACGGTGAGTAAATCCGCTCATCGTCGGAGCACGACAGCGGTTGAAGAAGCGGATCCGATCATAGAGCGAGATGGCGATTAAAGTACTAGGGTGATCAACATTTCGATTGGAGTGGGGCGGTGAGTGTATCAAGTCGTTGTCGGAGCGCGGCGATGGTCAAAAAAGCGGATCCGGTCGTGGAGCAAGATAATGATTAAGATATTAGAGTTATTACGAGAGGATTAGAATATTATATTAGTTTAGAGAATTTTATGAGAATAAAATAATATATTTAGAAATTATGGTCATTTGACTCATTGTAAATACATTTTTTATCAATGAAATTATTAGTAGGTATTTAAAGCCACTAACCTACTTTTAAGTATGAATCAATATGTATAGCAAAAAAAAAGTGTAATGAGACATTCACATCTGAGCTTACCATGATCTTTATACGCAGATTTAGAGTTAATTTCAACAATTGATCATCAAAACTTATTTAGTCCAACAATACTAGATATTAACTAACAATAATGCTATGCAAAAACTGATTTAGGCATTACTACAACTACAAGCATCTCAGCTACATAATGATAATTTTTTTTTTTCATAATTAGTAAACGCTGAAGAATTCACTTTGTGGACGGAGAATGGTGATTCATTTTCAATGTTAGAATTGGGGCAAGCACCAAGTTTGATAGTTGGTGGGTCGAACTCAAAATTATTGTTGGAACTTAAGTAGAGTTCGTCATTAGCAACATTAATAGCATATGTTAAAGGTTGAAATTTCTCTATTATAGGGGAAGAAAGGAGTGCATGGTTGCGACTGTAGTTGGTGCGCCAAATTGTATTTCAAGAATTGAGGAAGGTCGGGTTGAAAGCATGAGACTCCATAAAGTATGAGAGAATATTTTGGCTCTTAGTGAGAAAGATTAAACAACACGGTAAAAAATTAGAGAGAAAAAAAGAAATGAAATTGACAACACAAAGAGTGAGGAGAAACTTTCTCCATTGTTGCTCTGGTTGTGATTTGATTTTAAATTAGAATAGAGAAAGTAAGATTGTTTCTTTTTTTTGGCTTGACAGAGAGATGCTAACGTCAAAGAAATGTTTGTTAACATTAGTTTAATCAATTTTGATAAAATGAATTGTGTGGTTTGAAAAATACTTTGGAGATGAGACATGTCCAAATGCCTTCGAGTGGGTTGCCAATCATTTTTTGCACTAGCAACGAGGAACGTATCATCACATACAGAGGAGCTGGACTTTCGAATTATGAAAATCAAATATATATGTAGGTCAATTATATAAAATTTCGTATAGAGAATAAGAATCAATTTTACAGTACCATTACATTTTACTCTAAATTATTTAAAAAATTATACAAAAATATAAAAATATATATTTAAAAAAGATGAGAGTCAATTGACCCATTCTTCCTTATTAACTCCGCCTCTGATGACGTGGTTCATTTTGAAATGGAGAGTGAACATTTAAAAATAGTTCAAATAATGAAAATGAAAATTTTTAAGTTCTCGAAGTCATGATTAGTATGTTTTTAGTTTTTAATTTAGCAACCATTCATTGCATTGTTCTCTCAAATAATGAGCAAAAATATTATCAAAATCCAATATTTAGGTGTGAAACAAAGTAATGAGTTGGTTGGTTCACTTAAAACGTTGCGCTGATTGAATATTAGAAAGTTATAAAATCAATCGGAAAAATAAAATGATGAGGAGCAATTAATAGCGAGGCGATGGGGGCTATAAATGGAGTGGTCAGACAAAGATTCCTGCATTAAATGGCTCCGGAGGCCTCCCGTAGTCCCATTCCCTGCTGCAACAGGCAACAGACCGACCCCGTCCCCTCCATGGAGCGCCTTTGTCTCTCCTGGGGTTTCCCTTGAATCGAGATCCAGTGAAGTAACTCAATGTTTGGGTTTTAGATCGGGACCGTCCGATTTGAATCTGAGATCATCCATCTCGAAGTGGAGCGCACACATTCCGAGGATCGATTCGAATCTCGAGATCATCCCGAGCGACAAATTCAAATCGGACGGTCTCGATCCAAAACCCAAAAATTGAGTTACTTAAGGGGATCCGAACCATCATTTCTATATTTCTCTTGCTTCACTCTTCAATTCATCCCCATCCCCAGTAAATGACAAACAAATTTGTTCCTTCCCTGCCTAATACGCACACCGCACACCGCATTATTGCTTTATGAGTGACTGGGTTCATTAGGCACACTTGTCAGATGATTTTAGACGGGATGATGTATTTAATTTTAGGTTGTCGACCGGATCTTGAAATTTTTATTTTGATCATGTTGCTGCTCAGCTCATATATACAGAAAAATGTCTCATAAATGACATCAGAATATTGTTGATGAATTATGGCTGCTAAAAGCCATAATAAATTACAGAACACTTTAAGGGAAAAAAAACAGAGAGATGATAAAAAATAAAAAAAATGAGAAAAGAAGGCCAAGAACAAATCAATTAAACCCGTAGATCGATCTTAATTATTTGCACATAGATGATAACAAATATGTGGGTGTTCGGCAACTCTTCCTTAATATTTCTTAAGTCTTCTTTAGACTCTTTAGAAACTTAATATGTTCAGTGAGATATAAATTTTGCTCATTTTGTCCGAATTCTTAAGCTTATGCCCCTCTTGAATTAAGCCTCCCTCAGTTTTCAAATGAGCTACTAATCCAATTTTACTTAATATCGGATCCTTAAGCATATTTAAAATTTTGTCACAAAATTTTTAAAATACCCCTGTCCAAAAATAATGAACCAAAAAACCACTAAAATCTGAAATTTCATATTTAAATCATCCGTCATTTGAAATGGCAGACACTTTTTTGGTGTAGCAGACAGCCAAAAACTCAAAATTCATTCAATTTTTTGAGCTTTTTTGTTGTCCGTCATTTGAAATGGCGGACACCTCTTTGGTGTCCGCAACCTCAAATGACGGACATGCTAAATTTGAAAATTCTCAGAATTTAATGATTGTTTGGTTTATTTTTATTTTTATTTTGGCTGGAGCATATTTAAAAATTTCGGCATATTAGTTTTGCAAGAACAAATTTGTCGGCTGGGAAGTACATCTCCTCTTAGCTAATATATGTACCGTTGGAATTTTCATATGGATTAAAAACCAGCGGTTGTGATTTGCCCACAGCGATTTCAGTTAATTTTACAGCATAACTTATAAGATAAACTGTGTAGTATAATTTTACAGCATAATTTTGCCAGAAGTCATTGCATCAAAAGGACATAGTGTTACCTTTTTCTGAACCCTAACATGAGTAGTTAAATATGACTGGCAAGAAGTTTTGCAAATTATTAATACATGTAACTCAGACAACTCTCAAGATCATATCAAATGGTTATGGGAGAATAATGGAAAGTTTTTTGTGAAATCTTTGTATCAATTTCTTAATTTTGGGGGTGTCAAGAATTACATACTATGGAATGGTGGAACCTGAAAGTCCCACCAAAAATTCGGGTGTTTATGTGATTGTTGAGTAAGAATAAGATCTTAACCAAAGAAAGGATGGTTGGGTAACCAATGTTGTCAATTTTGCCAAGACGATGAAATTGTGGATCACTTGTTTCTCCTGTGCCCAAAAGCTAGACATGTTTTATTTTGGTTAGGGAACTGCCAGCATTTCTTACCTGAATGTTCTTCCTTTCAAGATATTCTCAATTTTGAGTTTGCCTTACCTCATAGGACCAAACAATTCTTTCTGATTATGATCAGTGTCTTTGCATGGACTATTTGGAACTTAAGAAATAATATATTTTTAATCACTCTTCTGCCGATACAGTCCAATCGATAGTTACTAATATTGTTCATTTGGTTCTATACTTGACAGGTACACTGGAGGTGGTGACACTTAGGAGAGAGCAGCTTGGATGCCGTGGATTATTGATAACGTTCCTCTCCAAAAATGGGACCCAAATACAGCAGAATAGCTGGTGGACAATTCTGAGGAAGAAGACAACTCTAACTTAGAGTTTGCTCATTTGGCTTGTGTGCTTTGTGGCTTAACCCTTATGTTTTGCCTGTGCCCTGGGTGGCCTAACTATATTCCAACTTTAGTATTCTGCATTTCTAGATATTAGTCTATGTGCTTTAATATTGCTTTTTAGATGCTCTTTGGAGCTTGAACTTGCGTATGTAGTTTGTAAGTTAACTTTGTTTCTATATGAAACGGGCCTTGTGTCTTATTTAAGAAAAAAAAAAAAAAGATAAACCGTGTAGCGAGCAGGAAAAAAAACAGATTTTAAATAACAACCCACCAACATTACATTATATCAACAGCTGCGAAAGATCACACGGAGAAAACGCGTAACAAGGAAGTGTACACGAGTGGAGAAAAAGATGTGCTTGCACTTGCAGCCGTCAGATCAAATTTACTGGATAACATGAGATGTTTTATTACTTTTTTATTAACAACATGAGATGTTTTAGGCTGTCTGATTCGTTCTACAATTTTAAATTTTTGTCCCAAGTCTTCTGTCTCATGGTTTTGAGTGGTTAAGTATAGGGCGAGTCTCTTGAAGCTCAATTGAGCGGTCCATCCATAGTGACAAATGAATAGTTTGGGTTCAGTTCGGCAGGGTCAAAAATCCGTGATTCGAGAATAATTCGGGTATAATTCGGGAATGATTCGGTACCACAAGGAAACAAAAAAATCCAAAAAACCCCCAAAAAAAATTTCGCATTTTATTCGTGAATAACTCGTGATTCGCATTTTATACGCGTCTTATTCGCGAATAAAACGTATTATACGTTTTTTTGCGTTTTATTCAGTGTTCGGTTCGGAAACGTTGAAAAAAATGAATTAAATGCAAATTAAACACGAATAACTCACGAATTGTATTACTATGGGTCCATCATACCAATTTTGAGTCTTGTACATCCGAAAAAAAAATCCTGTGTAGCTACGGTAAGGTAGAAAGTGTCCGGAACTTGGAAGAGTGACATTACATAATTCAAAAGACACGACGTGACGTGATCAAAATGATAAATACCAGTCATATTATACAAATGGTTATATCACGTATGATTATGTCATAATCATATCAAATGTGATCAAACGTGACGTGATTGATACATTTAATTATTTTCTCAAACTTTAATTTAGTTTATTGAAAAAATAAGAAAAAATTGCTACAAAAGATAAACAAATTGCAAAAACAAATTAAATATAGAAACAATGTTGAAAAATTGGTCACATAAGCAAGTCAGTTCGCATGACATGATGTATCATGTTATTTTCGACCGGATGAAAGGCACGTCACACAAATAGACATGTTACGTGACACACGAGTCACGTGACACGTAATTTGACTATGTCGTACCCACGAAGTACCGTAATAAAACGACGTGACTAATTTTCTTCACAGCTCTCGACATGACGCGTCAAGCCTGCTTGATTTTATCATTGTTTGGATGATGGTCCTATGTGGTGCATGAGCTTATAATTTATTTTCTTAATTTCAGTGCGTATGATCAAGATCAAATGGCCAAGTAATATATGATAACAAATATTTCTTAATTTCAAACCAACCTATATGTCGTTTAGCATTCTATCAAATAATTTAAAATTTTAAAATTTGAATTTAAATTACTTTTTAATGAACGATTAATCAAATTCTAATTAAATTGATTTAAATTAAGTTCATGTCCTATTTGAATGATAGAAAATGCATCTATATTATTAATATTTTAGTTTGAGCATATATTTTTAAAAGGGTAATCAAATGAAGTAAAACATTCTTGCACATTACAAATACCTGATAGAGAGGAGAGAATTATTAATTACTTCTTTCTGAAGTAATTAGATAGTATCATAGTAGAGAGAAATTAATAAAGGCAAATTCTTCTATGGGCATAAGGACCTATTTGTAAAATGAGCATATTTTTATTTTCAAAGTTCAAACAGTCGATCCGACCGTTCAACATTTTCTCCATATTACAATGTACTTGGAGGTCAAATTTTACATTTTTTTGAATTTTTTTACTATTTATTAAGATGGGGACAAAATTCAATGGTCTGAATTTGACTAGTTTTGTAAAATACTTAATAAATAGTAAAAAATTCAGAAAAATGTAAAATTTGACCTCCAAGTACATTTTAATATGGAGATAATGTTGAACGGTTGGATCGACTGTTTGAACTTTGAAAATAAAAATATACTTATTTTACAAATAGGTCCTTATGCCCATAGAAGCATCCCTCATTAATAAAATATTCGTAAAACTGGAATAAGTCACCAGATGACTTGAATGAATCAATATATAACATGCTCCACAAAAATAGCTCTATGGCTTAATTTGTTATACATATCTAATTTTCATGCGTATACACATGACAGCGATTTTTTTTAAATAAAACCAATTTTAAATATTTTTACAGAACAAGTACCATTTATTTGATTTTTATAAAAAAAACAGTTCCACCGATCTTACGGATCAGTGGAGACACAAAAATGTTTGCTCCACCGATCTGCAGGATCGGTGGAGCTATTTACTATTAATTTATGTGGTCAGATTGTATAAATTGGTCATAAATGCTGGATCAGTGGAGCAAACGTAAAGGTCAATATTGAGGTCACCAACTTTTCGTTACTAACTATAACTCAAATTAACTTAAATGATCAAATGAACAATTGTAAAGGTTCTTTCTTCTAAAAAGAAAAAAAAAATGAAAGTTGTTAAATTGAGGTTGGAATAGGGGTGCAAACGGTTCGGATATTATATGATCGTATCCGGATCAACATTCAAACTAATGCTAATTTGGATATTAAGATATTGATAGTTTGCAAATACTGATACAACTACGGATATGTACATATCCGTAGTTAGAGTTAGAGTGGGAAAAATGGCACGCCGGAGCCGGCTCCGTCACGGAACGGCACGGCACGCGTACCATTCGCGTGTCGTGACTCGCGTGTCCCGTGCCGTGACCATTCGCGTGCTGTGCTCATCTTTTGAAACTTTGGCACGGCACAGCACGGCACGTGAAAAATTTAGTCACGGCACGGCACGGCACATAGTCACGCGAGTCACGTGTAATTAGGACCATTAGATAATGATTTAATGGTAAATCTTGAATAAACTAACCTAAATTATAATTAAATGGTCACGTGAGTCACGCGAGTCACGTATGGTCACGGCACGTTTAGGTACGGCGTGACTCACGTGGCGTGACCATTCGCATGCCGTGACCACCCATTGACATTTTGGTCACGGCACGGCACGTGAAAAATTAACTTGGTCATAGCACGGCACGGCACGAGACTAAAGTCACGGCGTGTTAGTCACGGCACGGCACGTTTTTCCCACTCTATCCGTAGTTATGCGGATATGGATTCAGATACAATTTCTAAATCAGTTACGATCGAATTGACATGTGGATGAATCTTAATGCAACCCAAAGAGTCCGTAGCCACCTCTATGGGTTTTAAATTTTTTAATTATATGTATTGAAATTTAATCAAATTTTTTGTCTTTAAGTTTCAGTCACTCTCATGAAATATCAAATGTGTATAGGGGTGTTCATTGGGTCCGGTTTAGTCGGTTTTGAACCGAACCGAATTAGTTTGGACTAAACGGTTCGGTTTGTTCGGTTTAATGGTTCGGTTCGGTTTACTTTTTAAAACCGAATTATAATTTCGGTTCGGTTCGGTTTGAAAATTTTCGAAACCGAAATTACCGAACTGACCGAACTTTTATATATTATGAATTTGGTCCGGACCGTCCCGGTTTATTTCTTAATATCCCGGTTTATTTCTTAATATACTTTGGTTTATTATAAATCAATTGCTTTAACAAAAAAATTAATATATTTTGGTTTGAACCGAACAAACCGAACAAACTGAAATAAAATTTTGGTTCGGTTCGGTTCGGTTGCAATGCTAAATCGGTTCGGTTCTATTTTAGAAACCGAATTATTACTTTGGTTTGCCTATGAAACCGAACCGAACTAATGAACACCCCTAATTGTGTACTTATAACCTAGTGATTATAATTTTACATTGTGGTTGTGGAGACTTGAGTCAAAATCCGACTTATCGCACGTTAAACATTTTTGCATTTTACGTTTTAGTGTCCCCCAATTGTCCATATGGATAAAAATACAGTTAATTATTTGTATCCATAATTTATTGATTTTTGGATAATTGTTTGTGCATATATGGATTTAAATAAGGATAAATATTCGTATCCGTATTTTTTAATTTTGTAGATTTCTGTTTTTTTAGAGTCATATATATTTAGAGAGAAAATATGTTTTGTTCGAATGTTTTTATAAATATATTGTTATTCTGGTGATTAATTTTTGTTAACAAAATATTTATTTGATAATAGCATAATACTTTAATATTAGTAAAATTATGTTGTTCATCAATAATGATCGAATTATATATGTACTTTATGTTATTTTTATTTTCTAATATGTAAACTAATATTTTAATTTTGTTACAATTTTTAAATTGGGCACCGGATTATATGAATATTTGTATTTGCATCCGTTTAATATCTGATTTGGAGGTAACATTAACTATTCTTAAAGGGTACAAACTAATTTTGAACAATTAATGGTATCAAATAATTGATTTTCAATATTTTTATCTTCTTATATTCTCACAAAAATAAAGTAAATTTGTTAAATCTCTCACATTTAAATTTTAACCTTTAAATATATTCTAAGAAAGGATGAACATATAAAAACTCCAGAAATACTCATATTGGAGCAAAACTGAAGTTTGGTGATCAAACCAAAAAAAAATAATGATGAGAGTTCAGAAATGCGTCAACATTCGTCTCTCTCTCTCTGTATCATACTCAAAACCTAGTTAGACATATATCCTTCTTGTAATATGAACTCCTCTCGGGTCGTCGTCACTGTCACTTCTTCTTTAATGACCAAATCTACCTTTTCTCAATTATCTTCCCAATATATGTTTCTCAATTCCTTCTCCCTTGGAAATGATGAAACGATTTCGTTAATTATGGCAAGACATTTTTGGGACTCTAACTTGCCTGTCAAAGACATCCCCTCTGATCTTCACCAAATACCTTACATTCGTGCTTTCCTAAGAAGATAAAAATATTTAAAATTAGTTTTTGACAAAAAGGAATATGGTGTAATTAACGTGCCATTTAATTAATATATATATATAGCTCTCTTTGGTAATTGTTTTTTTATTTTTCCTAAGTGTCACATTAGTACAATCCTCAAGCTTACAATCCATGCTGTGATAACTGATATATTACTTGGTAAATGCATGCATATGCATCAGGCACTCGTACATTTGATTAGCTCGATCTAATGGCACACTAGCGCACAGTTAAATCAATAAATGGCAGGTCACAATCTCATCCATAACATTTACTACATACAAGGGGGCCGCATGTTGCCTGTTCTTGCGATCTCTTCACATGCCATTGCCTCTCTTTGCTCAGAGCACATAGCAGTCATTATATATATATGTGGTTAGTCTGTATTCTGTAAGGTTCTACTACTAATTACTCTCCATCTCCTTATGTGAATTAATGCAGTTACTAGAGCTACAAGCTAGTGTACAAAAAAGAGAATGAAGTCTCTAGCTAGCTACAGAAAAAGAATCATTTATGCCATAACGTGTAGTGCGTGAGAGAGAGAGAGACAAAGAGAGAGAAAGAGAATCGTTTACTATTAATGCTCTAGCCTGTCTTTCTCGATCGGTAGCCAAGTGTTTTAAATGCCATCCCACACCTCAATCTCCTTAAAGTGCTGCTACCATATTCCCATTTCCTTGCCTCTCTCTCTCTCTCTCTCTCTCTCTCTCCCTCTCTCTGATGCAATCACCATTACACTTTCAGAGTTCTCCTTCAGTTTGTCTCGGAGTGAGAGTGTTTTCTCATAAAAGCCAATGAAATAGTAACTGTGATGTTGGCCCGGTTCACTCAGATACTTTATTGATTAAGACTTGAGAACCAGGTAGGTTTCTGATTGAGCCGTGCCAATATCTCAGTACTCTTTCATCATCATATTCATATTTGCTTCTGATGGAAGTTCTAGTCTGTAATTATCAGAAGGTATATATGCAATGCAATATACTTGCAAAAAAAAAAAAAAAAATGCAATATTATAGGTACATTACATATATACATATAAATAATTTGGTTCCTCTTTTATTTCTTTATTTTATTAACATCTTTTTCTCCTTTTTGATCAAATCTATAAGGTAGGGCTGTGCATGGTGTTTAGCTGATGAGAGTACGTTGACTCATGCTAAACTTATGTTTGACTCATTTTAGTAAGCAGGGAAGGATGGTTATTGCATGAATGCTCTACTTAACCGCATTTTGACTTTGGTACTTGTCCATTAGTTCAGTACTTTCAAGGTAAATGTATAAAGTACATTTAGCTCTTTTTCTAACAAATCTCAATTTTGTATATAGAGATTTAATTAGATATGGCGTATCAATACAAATTACAAAAGACACACACACACACAACTGAAAGATTTCAATTTCAAGTTAATATCATCCAAATTTAAATAATATTAGAGCTAGTGCTAAATAGGTAACTTAAGAAAGTATGGCAAAATAACATACAGAGGTTATATATAAATTATATATATAATAATTCAGTTTAAAATGAATATACGTACATGAGAACCCCAAGGAATTAAACAGACTGAGATTTTCTTTTTATCTGTTGCTAATTAAGATCTTAGTTAATTATATTACTACAACTCATGCATCCTAGCTATAACATTGACTGAAGTACTTTTAGTTTGAAATTACAGAGAAACTTTTGTTAGCTCTACCGGCTAATAAGTGCACATCTTTTGGACCGGGGATTAATTATTGAGCTTTTAGGTAAGGAAAAATTAATGGTCCAAGTTGGCCCTTTGGTTTAATTAAGTTGGTTCAACCAAGAGTATTTTAATTAATTTCGTATAATATCTCATTCATGTGATCTGTCCTATGTATCAACCGATTTGATGTACCATTATTTTTTAGTTCTAATAGTTGGCGAAAACCTACTAAGAAATTATATTTGAGGAAAAATTTAGGCAGTGCAATTGTGTGTATGTACAATGAAAAAACAAGCATGATCCTTTGTTTTGGCACATTGTGCAATAAACAGTTAATTAAACACAGTAGTTCATACATTGTTTCATATTGTGTACGCATATAAAGGTTCAGTGAAGGAACATTGGTTTACAGATCGAGTTTATGAGGAGCAAAAGACATTGCTGTGTATTTGTGAGGCAATACCTTGTTAAAATTGTAATTGTTGGCCTTTTCAGAGGAATATCTTCATCTTGAAATTGTCTTAATATATATTCCTTTTTTTTTAGATAAAGATGACGGTAATGAGAAAAGCAAAATGGAACCTAGTTTGTATAATTTTTAATTTGTGGTTCGTCAGTTTGTCTACCAAAAATGCTTTTTCCTTCAATTTTTTTTTTTTTTTTGAAAAAATTCATCTCATTTTGCCATGGAATCTGTTTTGTGTTACAAACAATTAGAGCACGTACCAATTATCTATAGAAAATACCTCTCGAACATCAAACCTTATCAAAGAATCAGTCTATATAGAAAACACCAGCATTAATTCTGTTCACGTGAGAAAAATCAGATATCAGGCTTTAACTTCTTCGAAAGACTGGACAGGTTTTTATATATTTCCACCAAACTGTTTTTTGTGTTGGATTAACTTAAATCTAAAGTAGTAAAATGATCAAATATATATTATTGGTGAATGTTTAGATTTTGCAGGTCATGAATTGTTAATTAGATTTTTTAGAATTATCTTGGTTTATGCAAGTCATAAAATTGGTATTGTATGAGTTTATATATCATTATTTATTGAGTGTTTTAGGACTTTAGGTTATAAAAGAATATGCTTAAGTTATATACATGATCTGGTTAAGTGTTAGGCTTATATGGCAAGAGGAGGAGATGCAAAATCACAATTTAGGAGTAGTATTGACTTTGCAAGCAGCAAGGAGCAAAGATGTTGGATAGTTGAAGGAGCAAAGAAGAAGCGATATGAAAAGTGTCGACGGCTATGATCTTCTATATATATACGAATTATACAATATTTTAAGATGATATTTTCCCTATGTAAATTGGCAAGCTATGATCAATCGAGTAATATGCTGTCTTGGGTATCAAGTGACAAATTGCAATGTATGATCAGCAAGAGATTGAAAATGTACACCACCAACTAGAGTGGAAAAAACGTGCCGTGCCATGCCGTGCCGTAACTAACACGCCGTGACTTTGGTCTCGTGTCGTACCGTGCCGTGACCAAGTTAATTTTTTACATGCCGTGCCGTGCCGTGACCAAAATGTCAAGGGGTGGTCACGGCACGTGAATAATCACACCACGTGAGTCACGCCGTGCCTAAACGTACCGTGACTCGCGTGACCATTTAATCATAATTTAGGTTAGTTTATTCAAGATTCACTATTAAATCAATATCTAATTAAGTTATAATTACACGTGACTCGCGTGACTACGTGTCGTGCCGTACCGTGACTAAATCTTTCACGTGACGTATTGTACCGTGCCAAAGTTTCAAAAGATGAGCACGACACGCGAATGGTCACGGCACGGGACACACGAGTCATGGCACGTAACTGACACGCGTGTCGTGCCGTTCCGTGACGAAGTCGGCTCCGCTGTGCCATTTTTCCCACTCTACCACCAACACAAAAATGAGAATATTAAACTTAATTAGTTTCCAAAATAAAGTTTAAGGAGGTGTTTAGTTAGATACTAAACTTCATTTAAATTAGTCAAATTAATGGTCAAGGTGTATTGGTGAATGTATTTAGTCTTCTTAATTAGCTGGGTTGTACTAATCATGAATCCTTGGTATATATTCATATGAGTTAATCGTTATTAAGTGTACTTAGATAATTAATTATGTCTGTAGAAGGCCGTGGAAGGAGGATGGCATTATTTATTTGTAGTACGAGAAGCGTAATTAAGGAAAAATATAAGAGTCTATACGTATATATAATAGTTAATAAAAAAAATAGTACAATAGAATATAAGAGAAAATATTATTGAAAATGTCTTTTGTGCATTTGATTTGGTCACTTGGATTTGTACCAGGCAATTCATATTTGTTATCAGGTTCGGACAGTGTAAAAAGCATAGACATTTTGTACTAATTGGTTTTGCTTAATTAATTAGTTTTGTATTTATTTGGTGAAGTATAAAAAGCATAGACATTTTGTTCTGACAGTGCAAAAAAATTATATACACTATATATTGTGTTAGTTTCTGTTGTACGGGTAGGGGCCTATTCTGAGATATATATATATCTTGTCTAATTAATAGTTTTTTTTGTTTAGATATTACTTAATTTTGTGTTTGATATATAACTGATAAGTGAAGTACATATATTTAATTGTTTAACGTACTAATTAGTGTCTGCTAGTAACAAAGTAGATGAAGCAATTAATATATGCTTTATAAAAAAAAGACCAAGTTTTAAAGATTTTTACATATGTTACATTATCAATATTCCCATCCATCCGATTGATCTTATTTTCTTTCTTCTTATATATATAATGATTGGATGGCTCATATTTTACCATGTTCTTTCTTACTTTTTAAATAATATATATTTCTTTTGTTAGAATAATTTTATATGATTAATGGTGCATGTTTTTTTTTAATCATTTACAGTTTATAATTCTCACAAGTGCTAATACTTATAGGTCCTCATAAAATAAAACTACGTCTAATTAATATTTTCAACATCCTACTTAATTTTCTGACTTTGCTCCTATTTGTTTTGATAATTGGAAACAAGTGATCCTTGACATTTTTTTGAGAAAAATTATAATGAGAATTTTTCCATTTATTCCACATTTTGAATTTTCAAAAGCAACTTGGCCATTTCATCTGCTTGCTGGATCGACTAGTACTTGCTAACTAAAGGAAAATTCATTTAGACCCTGTTCGGCTCTGTTATTGTGCGCGTGGGAAAAAAAAAATTCAGTTCAACTTTGCGAAATCTGTCCCACGCGCACAGTAAACATCAGTTCAAAATTTTCATTTTCCCAAGCCCATTCCCATTCCCGTTCCCATAGGTGCGCCGAACAGGCTCTAGAATTTTTTTTTTCTTCTTATATGAACAGCTAGTCTACATATATTATATATTTCTTGAAATTAATAAGCTAGCTAGCCTGCATTTTTTGTTTTGATGCACAACCTGAACCTCTGGTGAATATCTTTTTTATCCATGCTGGTGTGGTGCCGTACCGGTACATCAGGACATAAACGGCAGAAGCTCATTCATTCTTTGCTCTAGTCAACCAACCAGCAATATAAAAAGCATTGGCAGCTTTTCATAAAGTAACCAACAAACCCTAAATAAAATTCTCTACTCCAATGATCCAATCACTTGTTCTCGAGCAAGTGCAATTGAAGCCAAAACAAGAGAGAGAAATTAAGATGAGATGATCGATCCGAGGCTTGAATGCAATTTAAGAGGGAGAGAGAAAGAGATTCGTTGAGTAGTTGGAAGGGAAGTAATTAGTAATGTTGCACATAAATGAGGGACAGGTAGACGTCAAAACCAAAGGCATTTGAGCGCGAATTGTCAGTCCCTTAATTTGTGTTTCTTTTTGAAAATACGTACGCAGTAGAGATGAAATGCTCATCGTTTTTATATCGATCGTCAGACAAAGATTCCCTTATTCACTGCTCTTTTCTGATCCAACCCCATGCCTTCATTTAATTCACCACCTCTTCCTTCCATTCTCCATCTTTGTCTTCATTTGTCTTTTCTTTATTTTACCACCCTGCTCAGTAGCTACCTAGGTCAACAATAACCTTCCTTAATTTTCACTTTCTTATGTTTATTTTACACCTCCAGTAAATCATACAAATATATGCATGGTCCACACAGTAAAAAAACAATTCAGCAATTTATTAATTGCAGCTAGTGTGTGCGAGTGTGAAGAAAATCATAGCATTTTCATTTTGTTTTCTTTGACAATAAACTTATATATACTGCAAAAGTATGTATGTACTGGCTTTCTGTTCCTAAAAAAAAATTTAATTATGTTTAATGTTTGTCATTTTCTTTTATGATGTGTACTGTTTTGTTAGTGGTACAGGATGCTAAATTAATTAGTCGGTTGGTTCAGTAATTAACTGTATTAATTTCCTTTCGAATTCTATGTTCACAGTATTTAAATGCTTCACCATATCGAAAATTAAGCTTTCATTTGTTACCCTTGTACAGTTCGTAAATTGTGCAAGCCATTTTTTCTCCCTTTTTTCTTCAGTAATTGTGCAAATTATCCCTTATCTGATATATCAGATTGTCTGTACAAAATTAAAATCCTACAACGACACAGAGAAATGTAAAAAGTCACATCGTGACCGGTGATCAAATATGTCATAGCACGGCACGATATGTATACCGGTTTACATGGACGCACAAACACGTGACCAAAACAATAAAAATTATATGCTTCCAATTTAAATTTACTTCTGTACACATAACTTTTTGTTTACAACATTGTTTATTTATCTTATAGCTATTTACAATTTTTCTAAATAATCAATATTTTTTCTGATTTTTTCATCCTTAAAACAAATTTCAAATTCGAATAAAAATATAGTAAAATGCAACAAAGTGTGACTACGCATTATCAAATGAGACCAAATGTAACTAAATGTGGCTAGTCACATTGCGTTTGGTCACAATATGACTAACACGACGTGGCCATTCGTGTGCCATGATCTTTTTTTACGATTTTGGTCACGATCCAACACAGTACGTAAAAACTTGACTTAATCACCACACATTATGGAACATTACTCAAGTCACGACGTAATTAGTTACAGTACGGCACAACACGCCACGAATTTACATCCCTAAGAGCATTTACATCCCAGCAACTCAACTGAGTTTCTAAATAACTGTTAACCACTTTTTAAAAATTGAGGTCTCTCAAGTTTTTAACTCTCACATCTCTAAAATTAATTTTAGAGTTTCTATTAAGCCACGTCAGCAATAAATTAAAAAAGAGAAATAATTTGAGCCAATCATTTGGCCAGTGTGGAGTTTATAAACAGTTTCTTAATAATAAACTTTCTTGCATAGTTTATAAATAAGAAACTCTTCCACATCCCTGAATCTGGATTAAAAACTGCTACATCAAATTAGAAACTCTCATAATACCAGAGATGTAGTGCTCTAATGTATGGAAAAAAAAAATATAGTGTCAATCTAAAGATTTCTACAGCTTGTTTTTTTTTTAAAGTGAGTGATTTTTAAGTGCCAACTAACAATTCTATTGGTAAAAAAATAAATTTACAACGAGTCAAATAACTCTAATCTTAAATTCATTTTTTTTATTCTCATAAAATTCTCCAAACTATTCTAAATAACTTTAATCTTCTAATTACACTTATATACACTCATAATTACCTTATTACCTTAATCCCTATCGATCGCTCTCTACAACCGGATCTGCTTTTTCGACCTCCGACTTCTGGATCTACTCACCCGCGCTCCAATCAAGATGTCGTAGAGACTCAACATTCCGAGCTCCGACGATACCGTGTTCGTTCGGCTCCAATCCCTCCCCTCTCTCTCATTCTCCTCTCCTCTTGAGATAGAGACGAGAGAGAGGAGAGACACTTTGTCGGAAGAGAAGTCTAGAAGGGTGAGAGAGAGAGGCGGACAGCTTGTTAGATTTGTTTCTTAATTTGTTTTTCTTTCCAGATCGTCTGTTGAATTTTATTATTCCGGAAAAAATATAATTGATTTACTTTGAAGAAAGTTCAGCGGAATTTTATTAATTCGGCCTGTATTTTGAAGAAAGTTCAGGAAACATATTCAAAATGTTACGGATCAAATTTAGGCCTGTAGAGTTGTACGGACATACACAGACGGAAATACACTGTTCGCAAAACTGATCAAATTTTCATTTTAGTCGCTTAAAATACGGACAATCAATCCATATACGGAACTGATTCATACAGAATTCAAATTAACCTTTCATTCTTTACTGAATAAATACATGCTGATACCAAATTAAATAAAAATTTACGAGTTCATTAACATCTGAATTGCCTCCTTGCCCCTAAAAATAAAGGCATTTTGTGGTTAGTGAAAAGAAAAAAAGTGCTACAATGAACCTAATAAGAACAGGATGGCAAGGAGAGAGAGAACATCTACTATTTCTTTTCTTGTGTTGAGATTATATGGTCATGGTTGGAAAATTTATATTAACTTTACTTTAATTGTGCTACAATTGATGATTTATGGCTTATTGAAAATGCTTCTGTAAAAGATTTCTGACATTGAATAGACAATAAAAAGACTATTTGGGAATCCAAAATAGAGGCTGATTTCAGAAAATAGATGTAAAAATAGCAGGAGTTCGGATAAAAAATATTATATATCAGGACTATGGGGGATTTAATAGCACCCATCGCAAAATATTAATTAGGTACTAAGAATGCCGAGATGCAGGAGCGACTTCATTGTGTTGTTCCAAGCAATGCAGAAGCTTTACCAGTCCAAGTAGCTTTTTTTTATACAACTGGAGCCTTGAGAGCAACCGGTACAGAGGCAGGTACATAGATGGTACCAGATTGAAAACCTCACTTTCCTGTGGCAGACATGGTTTCAGCTGAGACTTCATGCACTTGCAGGTAGTGATCTTTTGTACCATTGCTTTATGTTTCGAGATGTTTTGGTCAGTTTATTTTAGGTTGTTCTTGATCAGTTTTGGGTTCTTTTGAGGAGAACTTTCCCTGCTGCCTATCAACAGACTTTGATCCATTTACTTTTCTTCTTTTTTAAGTCAGTGGATTGGAATTCCTGACAATTTCACTGAAAAAAAAATAAAGGTTATATGGGTACTAGTCAATTTTTCCAAGTAGCCAGCTGAAGATATTATTGATTTCAATTCAAACTCTTATGGAATTCTTCTCTCCACAAGTGTAAATGAAACTCGTGAAACACCAGTGATCGCATCCTATCGGTTGCTAAACTGATGAAAGAGTCAGCTTATATATATCACTATAGGAGCTACAAAAACTTTCAAACAACTAATTGCTGCCATTAAAACATGATTAATGAAGTAGCTTAAGTAATATATAAGACTAATGGGATTAAAGGTTAGGTTATGTTAGTACCAGTGTTGTAAAAAATGGCTGATTAATCGGCCGATTAGTCGTTGGCGGCGACCAAACCGTCACGGATATTCTCGACTAATCGGCCGATTATTCCTTATTATAGCCGATTATTTCCGATTATTTCCAATTAATTGCTTGGCGGTACTTTGTCCGTCCGACGAGGGCATACCGTTATTTACAACACTGGTTAGTACCATCTTTTCATTTACTCTAAGCAAGGTATTTCCTGCAATTAATGAAGATATTTGATTCTTGTTGAACCTTAATTGAAAATTTGCAAATATTTTGAAGTAATATAATACTATTGATGAACAAAAAGTAGATAAATAACTAAGAGTGAGGCTATGGTGCTATGCATAGCACCAATGGCTAGTGTACTACGGCTCAATATGGTACTTTTTAAAATTCTAACGGTCGATCCGAACCGTTCAATGTGATATCCATATGAATATGTACTTGCAAACTAAATTTTATATTTTTTTGAATTTTTTTACTATTTTTTTAGATAGGTAGAAAAATCAGTGTTTTCTGAAAATTCTGAACCATCAAAATTCTACCTATCTAAAAAAAAAGTAAAAAAATTCAAAAAAATATAAAATTTAGTTTGCAAGTACATATTCATATGGTTATCACATTGAACGGTTCGGATCGACCGTTAGGATTTTAAAAAATACCATATTGAGCCGTAGTACACTAGTCATCCGTGCTATGCATAGCACCATAGCCTCACTCAATAACTAAATAAATAGAAAGCAGACTCTATTCCAACCCCACAAACAATAAAAAGACATGCCTAAATAGAACCATGCCCAAATAGCATGTTTTATACTATCTTATTGCAATATCTGGCTGTAACCATGCCCAAATAGAAAGACATCACTGCAACATAATTGAAGTTTATGGCTCCGATAGGACAAAGGTTTCATATACTGGAACACTGCCCTGTTCACTGTACATCGACACTGTTGGAACAAAAGATCATGAAATTTAAATATTTTTCATAAGAGACCAGAAGATTGAAGAACTATATTTGTCGACAGTGAAAAGAATTTTCTCTCAAGAAACTATCTTGAAATATAATAATTTAATGTGCTAATTTTTCCTCAAGGGAATTTATCTTGCTAATGAAAAAATTAGGACTCTCTATTTCCATTGTAGGTACAATGGAAATTGTTTGATTGTTTGATCAATTCAGTTTCTCGATAGCTAACCTAAAGAATTTGCATATGTATAATTGTAGCATTTCCTATCAGATGATGTATATAAAAGGGAAAATTTCTAGTGTACCCATACAAACTTTCAAAATAGCCAATTTACCCATGAAAACACCGTAATATCCAATATCCCCATTAAAATTTAACATTCTTGCTTTTATTCCCTATTATTTATTTAATTAATATTTAATTATTTTAAAAATGAATTTGACAAGTATACCCTCCTCTCTCCTTTCTCCTTCTCCTTCTCCTTCTCCTGCACTGTATACGCAAATTCAAAAGGAGAACATAATGGTTTAGCAGCATCCTGGTCAGATTTAATATCTTCTGGTCACTAAAGATGAAGGAGAAGTGCTGCCTTTGCTTACGCTAGAGGATTTAAGAAATATGGGAACCAGAAACCAGAAGACATTAATGAAAAAAAGCTTTGCAACCATGCTAAGTGAGAAGCATAACAGAAAAGAGCCAATTAATGACTTCACAAAAATTACAAAAAAAAAATTTATCTTGACAACCCAAAATTTCCTATAAAACACTTTTAAATCCCTTTCTTTGCATGACCAAACATTTCGACAGAACACTTCTCATGAGAGCTAGTATAAATTCCTCAGGTTGACTCTCCTCATTTCGTCTGACTTACCCTAATAGATAGTGTTCTTGAAAAAAAGTAGTTGCTACTGTATCAAAGTCTTTCCACTTTTCTTCAATATATATTCAAACTATTCTTAAGTAAAAAGTAACTTAACCCACCCCTGCCTTCTCTCGTCTTTCATGAAGTATGGGAATCACTTGATTGGAATTAGAAAAGTAGACATTGGTTAACCTAGTTCTTAACTTCTACCGCATCAACGACCCTTTTTTCAGCTCTTGAATTGCACAATTCAATTTCCTTCTGGACCCGACAACACTTATCCCCATATCTCTTAAATCCTCTAGCGTAAGCAAAGGCAGCACTTATCCTTCATCTTTAGTGACCAGAAGACATTAAGTGATTTAGTCTGATCAGGATGCTGCTAAACCATTATGCTCGCCTTTTGAATTTGCGTATACAGTGAAGGAGAACGAAGAAAGAGAGTGAGAGATAGAGGAGGGTATACTTGTCAAATTCATTTTTAAAATAAAATAAAATGTTAAATAAACAAAAGGGGATAGAAGAAAGAATGTTAAGTTTTAATGGGGATATTGGATATTATGGTGTTTTCATGGGGAAATTGGCTATTTTGAAAGTTTGTATGGGCAGTTGGGCACACTAGAAGTTTTCCCTATATAAAATGGGATTACTTACAGACATTGGTGAAATGAAGATTAAGCATTCTTTTGTAGTGCACCGGTTAGGAAAGTATGTATTATTTCACCAAGATTAATTCAAAAGTCAAATTATAAGTCAGCAAAAAGAAAACAATAAAATCAATACCATCAATTTGGCCTACCAGTACCCCCTACCATAAGAAAAGAAAAGGCAAGAAGAGAAATCTTATTTCTGGTACAATTAGTTTTGTCACCATTGGTTCTCAGGTGCTAATATTCTCCAATAGATATTATTTATACTGAAAAGTGATTGAACCTGTCATTAAACTCCACTACCATAACAATCAGGAAAATACACACCATAAATTTTGCAAAGTTGAAGCCAGGAACAAGCCACTAAACATGTAAGAAATAGAAATTTTTGAAATTTTTAAAGGTTGAACAGATATATGCTCAAAAATAACCCAACTCCAGCCATTATGATATCCTAATTTGAAAACTGTACTGATCAGTCCAGTGCTAATAAGCAGTACCTTCAGAAACAAAAGCAGCTTCGGTACCAGTAAAATCTCAGTTTCTTTCCTTTTATCGTTTAGGTACCTTATGTGGTGGATTTAAAGATTATAACAACTAGAATTTGAATATAATTAAAAGAAACACAAGATTAGAGTTGAACTAATTTGGGCAAAACTTAACTGCTTCTCGCTAATTCAAAAACATTAACCACTTCATATCAAAAACAGCAGCAGTATGTAATATACAGTTATACTATTCAGTTCAATTAATTATAATTCTAGCTCAGAAACTATCTAGTAGATTATCTACAAACTTGGCAAAGATCCGTAAATCAATAAACATCACAACCTATACACACAATTCAACCAAATCTAAGCAAACACCCAAAACAACAACACGACTAAAATCTCGGTCATTCCTATTATATTCATCAAATTCAAACCACCCACTAACCTAAAAACTGAAGCGAAGATCAACATTTCCCGTGCTTGTGCCAGCAGAGAAGCATCACGACGCATCTCTTTAAGATGTAAAACCTCGATTTCTGCTCCTTGATCCCCGCACAACATCCCCTCCCTTCTCCGCTATTTTGATTTCGCCTCTCACTTGAGCCGGATTGACCCATCTAGGCATGAACTCTCCAATCTATACGATTCTCTGGATTGTAGAGCTGCTAAGCACCTGCTTCTTTTTTTCTTTTTATTTTGGCAATTGACATCACATACATGGAGAATTGGAGATGAAAAGACAAGCGGGTGCTTAGTTTGATTTCTAGAAGGTGTTTAGTTTCAAGCTTTCTAACTTTGTTCCCTATCACAATTCACCGTGATTTTTATTTTTACCCAAAAAAAAATATATTTTAATATAAATAACCAGGTTTTTAAAATATTTTTATTTCTACCCAAACCGCTAGGATTATCAGCGGTTCGAATTAAAAATTCGGACCGCTAGGATTCCTAGCGGCCTGAATTCTTTATTCGGACCGCTAGGATTCCTAGCGGTCTGAATTCTTAATTCAAACCAAAGCCGACCCGTGATCCCTTCCTCTCTTTCTCTGTCGCCTCTCCGCCAGAACAAAGAAAAAACGAAAAAGCGGCTCCGCCAGAAAAAAGGAAAAAAGAAAGAAGGCCGCCTCCGCCCCTCCGCCTCTTCACCCGACCCGACCCGTTAAGGACAGGTACTGGACCATTCCTTGTTTCCTTACCCCGGTACTGACTTTGAAATGACAGGGACCTTATCGTGATATTTGTAAATTGTTTGAGGGCTTTTGTATAAAAATTAGGCCATTGTGTAAATTAAAAAGAATAAGGGACTAAAATGCAAATTGGTGATTTTTGAATAATTGGGCTTCAGCCGAATTGTATATTGGCCATGACTTGGTAAATTAATTTAGAATTTTAATTAAATAATAACTTAAGTAGTTAGGTTTTTAAAATAATTAGTTAAGTAATTAGATGTTTTAAATTTAGTAATTAGAAATTATAAAGTAAGTAGAAATTTTAATTAGAGAAAATGACTTACAATTAAAATATGTTGTTAATTAATAAAGGACAATTAATTAACAACATATTAATATTTTCGAATCATTACGATTGCAAAAGTTTAGTTAATAGGATAATTAGATAATCACGTATTATTTTGTAGTTTTAAATTAATCAACTTGTGCAAATTATTAAGATAAATTCGTACGACTTTAGAAATAGTATAATTAAAGGCCTAACATTTATTAAGTTAAGTACTTGAGATTTAAATTACGTGTAGCTAAATTAATTAAGAAACACCTTTATATTACACGTAAATAGTTAGGGATCAAATAATAACAATTTAAATTACGTAGAGTATATTTTAAGTAGATAAGCAATTTATCTTCAAATTAAAATATAACAAATGATTTATTAAGTAAGTAAAATAAGCAATTTATCTTCAATTTATTATGGTATGGTTGGAGGTATGTTATATATTTTTATCATTTTATGGTAGTATTTATTATGTCATACAAACTTAATATGAATTACAAACTTAATATGAATTCAAAATATAAAATATAAAATACAAACTTAATATGTCATACAAACTTAATATGAATTCAAAATATAAAATACAAACTTAATATGAATTACAAACGAACTGAACAACATAATTTCCAAAATATAAAATACAAACTTAATATAAATTTCAAACGAACTGAACAACATACTATTTCGTGTTACCGGTCTTGAACGTACATGGAACAAATTCATCGTCCGAGGTTGGTGATGACGGCTCGGTAACAACAGACGACGTGCTAGCCTTAGTCTTAGCCTTAGGCGTCTGTACATCATTTTTTTTTCCAATCCATAGCCGTAGGGGTTTTCTACAAAATCATCATCAGATATGTCATATCGTTTAAAAAATTCATCTATGTGCACACATTTTGGACAGTCCTTTCTAAACCTTCCGCAGCCCAAATTGCATTTCTTTTCCTCGCTCTTTCCTCGATTGTTACTGTCCATCCTCCTCGCCTACAATTTATTTGGAAAATAATAATAAAAAAAACTGCAACATAATAAAATACATACAAATAAAGTTCATACAAACCTCAAAGTAATAAAATACATACAAATCTCAAACTGCAACATAATAAAGTACATACAAATAAAGTTAATTCCTACTACTCCATCTAAAATTTAGTCCCATGAGCCGACCAGATCCCCATGATGATGTGCTCCTTCTAGCTGGTTGCACTGTTTCGTCTTGCCGGTTAGCTGTACCGGACGGTCCTGCTTGCGCTTCGTTAGCTGTACCAGATGTGCTCCTCCTTTCAAATTGAGATGTGCTCCTTCTAGCTGGTTGCACTCCTTCTTGCTGGTGTGCTGTACCGGATGGCCTTGCGCCAGATGTGCTCCTCCTACCTGCTTGAGTTGTGCTCCTCCTTCGCTGGGTAGTACCTGAAGGCCCTTGCATTCCAAAGAACTCCCCTCCTGCCCGTACTTCTCCCATTGCCTCCCTAAACATCATATTTGCATTTTCACGGTCTGCTGTACGGCTTCTGGCTGTGCTTCGCCGCGGCCCTTGCGATCCACTTGCCTCTGCCATAACTCGCTCATTCTCTGCTACATTTGCTGCGTTATGAGCCTCTGTAGCCCAAATATGTTAGTTAGTAAGCTATTCAACATTAGAATGAATTACTAATTAGGGTTGAATGTTACATACCTCGCCTCTGCCTGTCAGAAGTGGAACGGCGAGGACGGTGCCCCCTGCGCCTACCTTGCATTTCATCCATGGTCATATCTTGACGGATGTGTTTTCTCCTACCACGCCGTATCCAATCTTTGTTTGGCTCAATTATAGGGGTCCTGGTTGTAGGCCAATCTTCAGGATTACCATAAGGAACAAACAGTGCACTCCAAGTACTCAGAAGGTAGTCCACCCTATACCAGTGGGCAACAAATAGGTCGGGTGACCAGTTTCTATCACGACAAACCGCTAACACATGAGCGCACGGAATTCCAGTTAATTGGATACCTCTGCATGTACATTCCACTTTTCTCTCTGGCCCGAATGTCACGATATACTGGAACCTTCTATGAATAATTGACATAGTTCCATCCTGCGTTTGGACTACTGGAACATATTCATTTGGGCCCGTGACTTGGTAATTACCTTCGCCGTGCGAGTATGGGATGACATTCATTTTTTTAGCTTTCTCCCACCGTTTGGCAAGCTTAACATGTACCCGTTTGGAAAAAGGCTTTTCTGCACTGCGTTGCTCCGTCGCTGCCTGTCGCCGTTGAACAAACCACCTATTGCACTTGGCGAATGTCTCCTCTACAAGTGCAGCCACGGGCAACATTCGGCTATCCTTGAATACAGCATTCAGGGACTCCGAGCCGTTTGTTGTCATGATACCAAATCGGTGCCCTCCATCACAGGTCTAGAAAATTTTTTCAAAATTTGACGGCTCCATGACATCATTAGGACGTATTTTGCCCACTCTCCTCAGAAAAGCATTACACGTCGGATTTTGCTGCAATAGAATAAAGCAAAATTAGACAAAATGCATCTAAAAGAAACAAAAATGATATAAATTAGACAATATTAGACATACCGCGCAAAAATCTTCGAACATCTCTTTCAGCCTCCTTGGCTTCTTCTTCCTGGCTCCTTGTTTGAACCTAGATCCGTACCATTTGTCCCTCCCACACGCCTGGACCAGGTTATCTGCAACATGTTGGATACAATACCTGTGCACAAAATTATCCCCATCCCACCCGTATTCAGGTTTCAATGCAGTTTTGATACCCTTGTGTTGGTCCGATATAACACATACGAATCTATTAACACGAATCACATTAATCCTAAGCCATTGTAAGAAAAAAACCCCAATTCTCTTCATTCTCCGTATGTACAATTGCAAATGCTAGAGGCAGCAATTGGTTATCGGCATCATAGGCGCAAGCCATCAAAAGTCTGCCCTCGTACCGCCCAGAAAGGAAGGCTGCATCTATACTGATCACCGGTCTTAAGTAATCAAATGCGGTAATGCATGGTCCGTAAGCCCATGCCACGGCCCTGAATGTCTGAACACCTTCTTTGACCAGTCCTGTATTTTTATCGATGCTCGGACTTGTCAGAAATTGGTATTTTGAGCCGGGATTCGTGTAACATATCCCGATAAGCAATAGTTTCATAAAATTGTACGACTCTTCCCAACTCCCAAATTGCCGGGCTACTGCAATCTCACGACCTCTCCAAAGTTTGTTGTACTTCGGGGTTATACTGCCAAACCTAACCCTCACGCAGTGTGCCACACTCTGGAGGCTCATAGTGGGGTCTTCCTTAATGCCGCTCTCGATGACATCTGCGATAATTGATGCCGTGAGTAGTGCATGGTCCGACCTGGTGTACTCAGATTCGCATGTGTGAGGCGTGTCTTGCTCAGTTATCATCCATGTATCTCCGGCATTTGTTGCTCTTGCCTTCAGTTTGAAACGACAACCCGGAGTGCTGCATCTAATTTCCAGCCGGGATGTGTCACTTCTCTTCGTATATGTCTCCTTGTTCTTGTCAACATGGTACTCTCTGATCTTTTTCGTCAGTTGCTTTTTACTTACGAAGTATTGGCCTTTTGCGAGCTCACTCATGTACTCAACCCGACGACCATAGTAAGAAACATCTGCTTCTCGGAAAGCAGATGTGTCATTGAAGTTTACAAAAGGGTGAGTCTCAGAACGGCCACCTAACGGCATATTCTCTCTATTCTGCCTCACAGTGGGCTGTGGGTATTCTTCTTCATCTTCTTCATCTTCTTCATCTCCTTCATCATTAATGTCACAGTCTCCTTCCCCCAATTCATCCCCAGTTTGCAGATTCTCCTCCGGTACCTCGTTTATAAATTCAAATTCTGACTCGTTTGGATCTTCCTGTACTGGTGGCGGTCTGGGGTGAGGATTTGGTTCAGGCCCAGGTGAGGATGAAGGACCTGCATACATGGATATAGGTGGGATAAAAGGTGGAGATTGTACTCGTGGTGGGACAAAAGGTGGAGATTGGGGTGAATTATTGTATATTTCTGGTTCCGGTTCCGGTCCAGGCATTACGATAAAAGGAGTGTGTGGTTCATTATCTTCTTGATAATGTTGGGCAGCCGAATTTTGGCCTGAACTTCCGGCCCCTGACTCTTCGCGAATTCTGCGTGCAAAAACTTCCAATAATGATTCGCCAGACCTCAAAACCTGCGCTATTAGACCTCTCAATGCCCCGTTATCTCCCAATGTGATTTTGACATACTTTCCTGCGTGGACCATTCGGGCCTGAATTTGTAATTGGCAACGATTCCTATTGTAGCCGCTCGCTTCATAAATAAGCGATTGTAACTGCTCAAATGAGAAATTTTCATCAACCCAATACGTATTTGCTGCAGGTTTGGAGTAACGTACTCCATACTGGTCAGTTATGAACTTTCCTCCAAAATGTATTGATATTGCAATAGACATGGCCAATAAACTACATTCATAAATGACAAATATTTGGTCAGTTTACTGATTTCAACTGTGAACAGTTGTGAATAGTCGTATATGAACATTAATTAACAGTAAATACGTATGTGAACAGTAGTGTACAGTAAATACGTATGTGAACAGTAGTGTACAGTAAATACGTATGTGAACAGTAGTGTACAGTAAATACGTATGTGAACAGTAAATACGTATGTGAACAGTAGTGTACAGTAAATACGTATGTAATTAACAGTAAATACGTATGTAATTAACAGTAAATACGTATGTAAAAAAAATTACCTGACTTGACAGACAGAACCGTCTCCTCCTCTTCCTTCAGAGCTCCCCTCCCCTCCCTTTCTCCCTTCCTCCCTCCTCTTCCTTCAGAGCTCGGAGCTTCCTCCCTCTTTTTTTTTTCTCTCTCTTCTACGCAGCTCTCCCCCCGTAGTTATAAGTTTTCAAAAAAAAAAAGAGATTCAGGCCGCTAGGAATCCTAGCGGTCCGAATTAAGAATTCAGGCCGCTGATAATCCTAGCGGTTTGGGTAGAAATAAAAATATTTTAAAAACCTGGTTATTTATATTAAAATATATTTTTTTTTGGGTAAAAATAAAAATCACGGCACAATTCACAAGCGAACGAATTCATATCACCCAAGGTAACAAGATATTTCTATTTAAGATCCGGACCGTTGAATCAGAATCTGCACGAATATTAAAGGAGGGCCTGTATGCATTCTACTTGGAACCAGATTGGTCCAGATTCTGATCAGATGGACTCCCGGCTAACCTTTGTTTGGAAGGAGCGAATTGGACGGTCCGATAGGCATCAGACCGAACAATTCAATTCGTATTAAGATTTGTATAAATCAAATATGCACAAATTTTGATGTGATCGCATGACTCTAACTGAGTATCAGATTTAATTTAATTTAATTTGATGTCCATCGAACTGCCTCACACTCCTCGAAGGAGACATGTGAGGCGTTTTGGGGCACTTGACCCGTCTGATTTTTTTTTTTTTTTGAAAAACCGGGCAGTGGCTGCCAGGTGCTTGTATTGATAGATTAAAACAGTAATACAGGGTTCACATTTACATCAAAAATTATGACAGCTTGATCCGGAATGTATGAAATCAAAGAAACAAAACAACCATTGAACCCTGTCATCAAACTGGCATTGCAGTCCCTCTTAAATCACCCACAGTGCTTCTTCCACAAGGTGCCCTCTCTAACTATCCAGTTAGCAACTACATCAACCGGCACACTCTTGCCCTCAAATATGAGTGAGTTACGACATCTCCAGATCGCCCAGCATACGCAAGAGAAATAGATTTTCCAACTATCACGCTTAGTTGCTGAGTGTCTAACCGCCTGATAGGAGGCCCGCCAGGTTGCCGGTACAGAGTCAGCCAGCACCATTAGAGGTCCTCCATAAAACATGCTAAGGCGTTGCCAAAGTTGCCGCGCAAATGGGCAGGTCAGAAAGAGGTGCTGGTCCGATTCCAGATGGCATCCCATGCACATTACACAGGAGGTGTCTCCATGCAACAAGTTGCGGTGCAACAAGACCTCTCTGGTGAGGATCTTTCCCATCAGCAGGAGGTAGAGGAATACCCGTACCGTTGGAGGCACCTTGAATTTCCAAACCATCCTGAATTCCCACTTAATTTGACCCCCCCCACCCCATTCTGATTTTATAGAAAGAATTCGCACTGTACTCACCATTGGAATTCCAAATCCACCGTAGTTCATCAGGTTGCTGAAGGAATTGTGGAAAATTGCCTTGCAGACCTGTTTCCTGCGCCTGTCTAAGGGAAATTGCATGACCTCGTTGTCTAGTTCCGGTTTCAGTCAAAGGGAATGAATCCCATTTATCGTACCAGTATGAGATTGAGCGGCCGTCGCCAATACGCCAAGATGTTGACATATTGAAGAGATGTTTAAGGCCAAGCAACTGTTCCCAGAAAAAGGAGCCCCTTTTGGACCACAGATAGGGTCCTATTGAGTAAGAGCCCTGCCATCTAATTCTGGCTATCAACAGACCCCACATGGAATTAGGTTCGCGGTACCCTTTCCACCACCATCGCAACAACAAAGATATGTTTCGGATGTGCAAATCCGGGATTCCCATCCCTCCCCAAGTAGTTGGCATGCAGGCCAGACCCCAGTTGCAAAGAGATATAGATCTTCGAGATTTGCCGGACTTACCCCACAAGAAAGAGCGACATACCTTTTCTAATCTTGCAATTACCCATGTAGGCAGTTTGAACGAAATCATGAAATAGATGGGGATAGTCATGAGTACCGTTCGAATGAGAACCAGCCTACCACCTCGACTGAGAAGTCGCGCTTGCCATCCTTGAACACGCTGCTCAACCTTTTGAATAAGAGGTAAGAACAGATCCTTAGTCGGCTTCTTGATGGTCAAAGGCAGACCTAGGTAAACAATTGGGAAGGTCGATTGGGAGCAGCCCAAGATAGCTCGGATCCAAGGTGTGTTGGACTGTTGAACATTGATGGGTATGTAGCAGCTTTTGGAAAAATTTATCTGCAAACCGGAAGCGGAAGAGAAAAGGCGAAGAATAAGTTTGAGAGTTATCAAGGTGTCAATATCTGCCCGTGCCACCAAAGCCGTGTCATCGGCATATTGTAGAGCAATGATTGCATCCGAAAGCTTAGTGGTAAGTGAAGAATCAAGGAGCGGGTTAATGGCTTGAATCATTCTTTGCAAAACATCAACCGCTAAGTTGAAAAGCATTGGTGAAAGGGGGTCCCCTTGGCGGAGACCCCGCTTATGCTTGAAGGGGGCCGAGACCTCACCATTTACACACACTCTGGATGTTGAAGACGACCATATCTGTGAAATCCAATGTATCCATTTCAATGGGAATCCACGGCCATGCATGACCCGAAGTAAGTAGGGCCACTCAATTGTGTCGAATGCCTTTTTGAAATCAATTTTCGCAAACACCGCCGGATAACCCGAATTATCGATGTGATGAAGCAATTCTCTAGTTGTTACGAAATTTTCAGAGATTTGTCGACCTTGGACAAAAGCTGTTTGGTTTGGGGAGATTAAATCTCGGAGAAAAGGTCTTAGCCGGTTTGAAAGAACCTTGGAAATTAGCTTGGGAATAAGGCTGAGAACACTTATTGGGCGAAAATCCGCTGTTGTCATTGGCTGATCATTCTTAGGTATCATTACCAGGTTTGCACTATTGTGTAGGGACAGATCTAGCGTGCCTTCATAAAAGCTTGTGAAGAATAGGAATATGCTGTCCTTTAGCTCTTCCCAGTAGTGTTTGAGAAACTCGTTTGGGAGACCGTCAGGCCCGGAAGCCTTATTATTGGCTAGTTGTGAGACAGCCTCATGGATTTCAGGAATGGTAAACGGCTCACTGAGAGGATCTAGGTTCGGGTTGTTGGGGTATAGCACCGTCACATCAAAGACGGTTGTAGTGGTGGCTTCTCCAAGTACCGCCTTCATTGAGTTGTGAAATGTTTGAAGGATAGTAGTCGGGTCAGTGATTGAACCCGGCCCATCAGTGAGTTCCTTGACAAAATTCCTTCCCAATCTTGACGAAGCCACCGAATGAAAGAACTTCGTGTTCTGGTCTCCCAGTTTGAGCCACTGACAGTGCGATCGATGCTTCCATTTGGATTCGATATTGCAAGCTAAGTGATAGGCCTCTTCTCGAAATCGGATTCTCGAACGGAATTCGTTGTCTGTGAGGGGTCGGCTTTCTTCAAGCCTGTCTAGGTCCAGGATAGCAGCTTGGTATTGGCTGAGTTGCCTCTGCATAAGGCCGAAGGATTCAGATTGCCATAATTTGAGAGCTCTGTGTAGGATTTCGGTTTTGTGGTGAAAAGCTTGTAAGGTGAGAGGTGTCTGGGTGGGTTTCCACAGGGCCTGTACCATCCTTCTTGGCTGCCGGTACCTGAACCAAAATAGCTCAAGCTGGAATTTTTTTCCCTTGCTTCTGGCGCCTTGGCAAGTCAGTATTAGAGGGGTATGGTCAGAAACGATTACTTCGAGGGCTTGTAGTGTAATAACTGGGTAAGAGACAGACCACTCTGGAGAGGTGAAAATGCGATCTAGCCTTGAGAAAACTGGCCTAGGCCGCTTGCTAGACCATGTGAAGGACCGGTTGCTGAGTGGTACATCATTAATCCCGGCATCTGAGATGAAATCATTAAACAGCGTCATTAGACGGAAACTGCTCAAGGAGGCCGATCGGTCAGTCAGCCATCGTACGAGATTGAAATCTCCTGCATTGTATAACTATTTATATCTAGTTTAGTTGTATTGACATTTGTATCTAGTTTAGTTTATTATCTAGTTTAGTTATTATCTAGTTTAGTTGTTTAGCCATCGTACGAGATTGAAATCGTCTGATTATTATCTAGTTTAGTTGTATTGACATTTGTATATTTTTCGAGGTTAGAATGTCAAAATTGTATAACTATTTATATTTATATGAAAACTTTTATTCGAATTTTGAACATCTCACGAAGTGGTATTTGTGAATCATCTAACTAAAAGAATCGAACCGAAGAAAAAAAAATCAGCCTTTAATTTAGGGACAAAAGCAATATTCTCAGGTCGCAGGTTCAAAACTTAGATGAGAGAATTTCTTATAGATATTAAATAGTTGGGTGGCTTAACCTCTAATTTTTACTTAAAAAGAATTGAACGGAAAAAAGATATATCAAATCATTTTTATTGTCTAAATACCATTTTTGGTTTAGAAATATGAAGTTACCAAAAACAAATTTTAATTTTGAGAAACAAAAACTTCGCTAACATTGTCGGAGAATTTTTTTTTTTTTTTTATGAAAGCCCATAGGCTGTCACTCACACAGGGATTTCAAATGATTCATTTTGTTTGTTTTTGACCGAATTTAATTTATTTTAAATAAAAATATGGTTATTTAACTTCGCACCCAAGCAGAATGCTTGGAGTGTTGTTTGATTCGGTTTTAGTTTAAATATTATAATTTTTATATTAATTAGATTTAGCATAATTAATCGAATTAAAGTTTTACTAGTAATTCGATTGGTAGATTTCTTCGGTCGATTTAGTTTATATTTATACAAACCAAATAACAATTTAGTTGGATAAACTTTAATTTCATTGAAACAGAACTACAAACATTTGGCCAACAAAAAGAAAATCTGCAAACCTCTTTGATTGTACAAAGTACAAACAGAATCGCAATACATCATCCATTTGGGAATTGGGATGGAAGCGGGTGCCGCGGATCATAACTCTACATGAACTCAGGTGAGCAATTTGAGATTTTGAGCAACTCTCTGTCGGAACATCATATGACAAAGGAGTAAGTCCAATGAACATCAGATCTATTTTTAACGAGCTCTTATACTATTTAATTCGTATGTATTAAGATCTGTGTGTGTGGAAATTGATGCAAACACACACGGATTTTAAAATGAACATGCATCCTAATGCAAATCGGGCCGTGATTAAGTTTATCAAACTAAAATAGGTCCGATAGGTATCAGATCTACTCTGAATTCATGTCAAATATGGTCTTTGGGCTAGCCCGCTGCTCTTCTGTGATAAGCAACTCGAGAGCCGTCCAAATTGTCCAGTCAGACTAGATTCGAGATATCTATATCTCACCTCCTCCAGAAGACTGCAACGGAGAAACCAAACGGGTCAAGAAGTCTAGAGCATGTTTTTGTACATTTTGTCCATTGCATCTGCTTAACATTCTGCATTTTATGAAAGCTAAGATCCTGATTCAAATTTCAAAACTCAAATTTACTTGCTATCTCGGAACAATAATAAATATGGCCCAGCTTTTAGGAACCATAACAAAAAAAAAACCTCTTTAAGATTACATATGTTTTCCTGTTAATTCATTTCGTATCATAAATTATAAAGCTGGGCAGTACATCCACTTTAAAAGAATTATTAGCTCTCAGAAATAATCAACTTGCTAAATGTTCAGATTAAGCCTATTCTGACCTGATTTTAGCGTCAATAATACTTGCTTTACCTATATAACCCACCCAGAATATATAAGCCACAGATGAAATTATGTCTTGAATATCTATAACGAGTCCGGCTACTATACCACTAGTGTCATTCCAAACTAAATAACACCACATCTTAAACCATTAGATCTACTTTAATATTCGTACAAGACACTAGTGTCATTCCAGCGCTATCTTGTACACGAATATTAAAGTAGATCTAATGGTTTAAGATGTAGTGTTATTTAGTTTGAAATGACACTAGTGGTATAGTAGCCGGACTCATCTATAACATCTGAAATTACAGCAAAGTATATTTGTCAGAAATTTGAAAAGCAAAAACAGCACGATACACTGCAAAACAGCTACCACAGATTACACCAATAAAGATCTGTATGCTTGCAGCTAGAAAGATCACGAGACACAAGTCTTTCTCTTAAGCTAGCAAACAGTATGTCAGACAATGAGCCAAATGGGAAAAAAAAAAATTGTCCATACAGATTATATTTACATTTAAATACCAATATAAATTTCAAACTTTTTATTATCCCTTTTACATTGCACTTGTCACTCGGTAATAAGTATATATCAATTGGGTTCCCTGTACTTCAGAAGATATCTACTGAACTGCTAAGCTAAACTGTCCATGGAAAAAGCTGTCAATATAGACAATATCAGTACAAGACTAGCAAGGTGATCACCAGAAACATAGGCTATAACATTAAGACCAAAAAAAAAAAAAAACTTTTGTAACCTATTCACTGAAGATGCTACCTGTCATTCAAAGGAAAAAAAAATGTAAGAAAATTTATCCCAAAAAATATGGTAATAGTAAATCCAAAGAAGACATATACCAACCATTCATATTAGTGAGATGCAAGAGCTGGTGCTTACCACTTGTACAATTGAAGCAAATCATGGGTTTTCTCTGGAGTTGCTCTCTCAATAAATTAATTATAGGGCTCTTGAGGAAGAAAAAAAAAAGACTCAAGAATTAGGCTTTTGCTTGACCAATGGAAACCCTTTCAGTAACTTGATGAGCTCAAACATCCTCACATTATGCCCCGAGTAAAGGCAAACTTGTAATGGAGTTAATCCATCCTGAAAGTTCATCAGTGACTAAAAGTTTAGTAGCAAGTTTTCATAAAAAAAAAGTTCAGTCGCAAGTAGTGTATTTTGCTAATCATCAGTTTCTCAATATTTTGTTTAGAAAAGGACATTCTGAAAGCAGCCAATTCCCACATATTTAAAAACTATGTGATCAAAACTTTAATAAATTCACGACTATTTTTAAAAGAATTAACTTCTAAGATGTCAGTTTGGATGTTTTCCTTCTGTTATTCAAACATGAAACCTCTGATCTAAACCCAAATACGCTTGATCCGACAAGAGAAACTGACTATCTCAACCAGAAATCCAAACCAATTTTGCCCAGATAACAATATAAAATGACAAATATCATAAATCTCAACGACAAGTCCTAAACAACCTAAATTGGTTTGACCGGCATTGGACCTGACTCTTCCCTTTGCCACCCTAAAATGCTAGTTTCTTTCTATGATCATAAAATGCAACATCCACTGGGAAAAATAAACATGAATAAAACAGCATGAAAAGCTTACATTATTTTTGATTGACCGATCAGCTCCTTTTATTAGCAAAAGTTTTACGATATCTGTTCTTTGGGCCTGTACTGCAAGATGTAATGGAGTCCAACCATCCTAAAAGTTCAGTTTATAAATGATGTCAGTGTAAGAGAAGAGAGAGAGGGGGGTATGGGGGGTGGTTGGAGAGAGTTATTGACATACATGATCCGAAAGATTGATGTCAACATTGTATAGCACAAGAATTTTTATAGCCTCACTTGATGCAGTGTGTACTGCATAATGCATAAGTGTAGCCCCATCCTGTAAAACAACAAAAGCTAATTGAGAATAGTTCTTTCAGGACTTAAGAGGCTCTGTCAACTTACTTATTAACTTTGCTTAGCATGAAAAGCTAAAATAAATCTAAGCATAAAGCTGACAATTCTATAATAGTGCAAGTTTTGTCAGAAAAAAAAAAGAGTAGACTGCAAAAGCGAAGTTCATGTAAAGTAAACATACTGAAAATAACAAAACATGTAGCATGATTGGTTTGACAATAGAGGTACTCACATTATCACGGACAAATGGATTTGCAGAGTTTCTCAAGAGATAGTTGATGATTGCCTGCTTTTTACCAAGTATGGCCCTATGAATTGCTGTTAAACCATCCTGCAACAAATTTGGATATCTTGTGATTGACAAAACCAAGTGACCAGATGACTAATTGAAAGCAATAATTTTACTGATATTCTGAATGTTGTATATTTAAAAAGAGTAATAAAAGCTCGCACTCGACTTAATTTGAACTGCTCACATTTAGTTATTAACTTATTACTCCTAGAGGTACATTCAATTAAACAAAAAGGGAGAACCAAATAAAATCTCTCATGTTGTTTAATAAAAAATGAACACATTAAAAAATGAGAAATTACAAAAGTAATTTACCTTATCAGCAGCATTAATGTCCACAGTGTGCTTAAGAAGTATATCTAAAAGATGAAACTCTCCTGATGCAGCAAGAATGTGCAACGGCAGCTACTTTCTCTAAGTACAAAAAGAAATAGAATTAAGATATAAGGAAAAAGAAAACAACAAGAAAATAAATTGTTCTAATTTTAACAATTTACAGAGGAAAGAAAAAAACTTACCGAACCAGCAAATCTAAGGTCAGGTTTTCGTCTGTTCAAAAAAGCCTTCTCCTCATTTGTGAACAGTTTCCGTCGACCTAATAATAAAAAAAATAAAAGAACAAGGTACTGTAGCAAACACTTTCATTTAGAATGTTAACAAAGAACTAACACATTAATTTTGTGGTAATTTAACAGAAAAAATAATGCAAATGGTGCAAATAAAAATATATTCAGTGTATGAGTTGGTTAGCAAATATATATCAGAAGATCAGAAGATTGTTATTTCCAACTACCAACAACACCCTTGTGTCTGTGTTCTCAATACACCATTTGAAAGATGGATCAATATCAACACTCTTAGACTAAAAGGAAGTCTAAAAAGACATTGGCGCAGATCTCCAATTATCTACACTAGCAATGATACTGTACTACAGTATATTTCATTTCAGGTCAAAATAGCAATCAGAACACAAGATTAATGCAACACTTGGATAGTACAATGTTATATTCCTCAAAAAGGAGTTTAAACTCCTCCAAAAAAATATTTTGGGTTGACTCTGCTGTATAATATTGATGGCTGATCGAGGCTTAATTAAGCCTTTGATTGATTAGTTCTAAATCAAACTCATAGTGTTTCTGTTACAGTTGTAAATTTTGGTTCTGAAAAGGATAAGAAAAGGAATTAATTACCTCCTGGTTTCTTGTCGTCATCCTTATCAACAGGTACATACTCGTCACTGTTAAAGAAACCTGAAATATCGTCCAAAGTCCCACCTCCAATCTCTAATCTAGGATTTTTTGGTGCCACTCTGGATCCTGGCTCAGGCGGGACCATCACCTCGACTTTCTCAGGTGCAAATTCCTTTGGCTCATCAAGAACCACCGGCTTAAGCTGAGCCAATTTCTTTTCTCTATAAGCCCTGTACTTGAGGAGGGGGGAAAATAGGAAGAATCCATATTTTGTTTTAAATATAGCAACAGTTATTTCCTTTTATTTTAACACAGATTTCTCAATTTCATTCTAATGTGAGCATGTAAGACAACAATCTGCAGATAATACAATTCATGGTAATATGATGAATGTTGATTGAATAACACATGGTTGCGTTGGTTTGGGTGTAAGAGAATCCAATACTCTGAGCCGTCCCAACTTATAAAACCAAGGGATGGATTGGAATTTAACATCCTTACCTGTACTGCTCTATATCTGGCAATGGGACCGGCTTTCGCCTCTCTATACGACTCCCAAATTTCAGGTCGTACGCAATTTTGCGCTTCTCTTTCTTCGTCAGGTTGATCTCCTCAACAGCTTGCTTCCACTTGTCCGGCACCAGCTCCTGCGGCTCTGGCTCTGATGAGGCCGGCTTCTTCTTTCTTTTGCCAATCGAATGCTCGATTCCATTGGGCTCCAAGACAGCAGAAGAATTGCCAGGGTGTTCGAATGCACCTTCTTCAAAGACAAGGCAATCTCCGATGATGACGTCGTCATCTTCCTCTGGGAGAGGATTACGTTGGAATGGTGGGGGTTTAGGGTTTTGCAAGGGGATGGAGAAGGGATAAGGGAAGGAGGGAAGGGAAGAGGAGAGACGGAGAACGGGAAGGAAGGGAGGGGAGGGAGAGGTGGTGCGGCGGTGGGAAGGGAAGAGGGGGGCGGGAGAGGAGAAGGTTTGGATTAGAGGCATGTTTTGCTCTAGCTTCTAGTTTCCGGACGGGAGAGGTTCCCACTTCCCAAGTTCACATCCATACACTCCGGAATTCAAATCACCTGAGGTAACATGATATTTGAGTTTAGATCCGGACAGTTCGATTTTCTTTGGGTATTCCATATCGGTCAGGATTTATACGGATTCTGATCGGACAGTCATTAAAAACGAGATTACAAGTTTTATTCTTCTTAGATATGTTAAAAGAGGAGGGATCTAGTTACAACAAAGTTACCACAACTATTTTCTACATTTTCAAAGTCCAAATCGTCGATCCAAACCGTTCAACATGATCTCCACAATAAAATGTGCTTCCAGATCAAATTTTACATTTTTTTTGAATTTTTTTACTATTTATTAAGATGGGTACAAAATTCAATGGTCTGAATTTGACTAGTTTTTGTAAAATACTTAATAAGTAGTAAAAAAATTCAAAAAAATGTAAAATTTGATCTGCAAGTACATTTTATTGTGGAGATCATGTGGAACGGTTTGGATCGACGATTTGAACTTTGAAAATGTAGAAAATGGTTGTGGTAACTTTGTTGTAACTCAAAATTGTTGTAACTAGATCCCTCCTCATGTTAAAAATATATTTGTGAAGGTTAAAAGCCTGTTCGGCTTTCTGCGTTTTTTTATATATTCGAAGACAAAACAATTTGGCCCCTAAAGCCTTTTTTATATAGACATATTGTGCTCACTGAGAAGGGTTTGGTGAGCATAACTTCAAAATCTAATATGGTGGTTTTAAACGACAAATTCAAATTGTTGAAACCAATTTACTTTACGAGTGATGTGTGTACATGATTTTTTTTGAAATTTTTTAATAGCTTAGTACAAAGTCAAGCGATTAAAAAATTATGAAAAATAAATGCATTAAAATAACTTATAAAAGTTCAATTTTTTTTACTACTTGAGTTTATCTAAATAAATTCAAAAAATTTAAATTTTTGCATGTACATGCATCACTCATAAAGTAGATCGGTTTCAATAGTTTGGATAACAAATTGAATCACGTTGACTGTTGACATGATATATATTAGATCAAATTTGATGTGAAATGTTACTAAAATAGTAAAATATACTTAGCATCAACGTACAATTCAAACGGTTAACTGAACAGTTTAATATAATCTATGTATTGAATCTCATAGAGAATCAAATTATGTATTTCTGATAGTTAAAAAAAAATAACATTTTCTCTAACAATTTCGACTGTCCAAATTTACATTTCTTCTTAAACAATTTTTGGATCCTGCATCTATGAAATTCTTCCATTTTACAAAATTAAAGTTAAGAACGAGTTCTTCATATAGATAAACATATAAATTTATTGTAATTCGAGAATCATATAATTAACAAGTTTAACAACGAGCTTAAGTCACAGGCGTGGACTAAACGTTAAACAATCTTGATAGGTGGCTTAACTTTTTACGTTATACGTCGGCCTAAAAATTGACTTATACCATCATAGTCTGACTCACTTAAATCACGTTTGGCAGCTTTCACTGAGACCTAAATCCTTTATTTCATGGTTTAGACCCAACCAAACATGACCTATGTGTATATAAAGCCCAAGAGAAAGGATGCCCATTAGCGCCGCTGCTTGCTTATACGGACCAGTGAAATTTAAACGCAGCACAACAATATAGGCCGAAATGATGTCTGTTACGGGCTATTAGAGGCCTCAAGTATCTTTTTGAGTAAATATTGGTTTTATTAGAATTATTTTTTGGACTTCATTCCGGAATAAAAATATGTATTACAAAAAGAATTTAATTTTCAAATGTAGTCAAATATTATCAAATAGAATACAGTGTATATAAAAAAAAAATTAATAGATGATCACGACATTAAAAAAATAATTTCATACATTAAATTAAAATTACCTCATGCATTGATGAATATTTAATAGTAAAATTTTTTTTTTAACAATACGATTAAATTTGAGAATAATTATTGATCTCAATTTTATCTCATTGCATATTGTAGACATATATATAATGAAATTTGTTCCATCAATATGAGGAGTTATTTAATCTTAGGATTGTTTTTTTTTTTCTAGTTTCCTTATATATATAGGTCACGCACAAAAAAAACAGCATATATATATATAAAAAGAGAAGAAAAAAATTTGTGTGACATTGGAGAAAATAAGAACCAACTCATAATTTCACATTTCACATTGTTTATGCAATGAAAATGAACAATCGGTGATGTGATGCAATGAAAACAATAATGTTCCAAATTGAAATAAACAGAATATATGAATCTCTAGAAGAGACCCATAACCATAAACAACAACATTCCTAGCTTCAAAAGAAAATATCAAATTTTATGATCACCTCAATCATTTTCAAGTCACAGACACTGAAACAATTTGAAACAAACTTGGAACTTTGCTTGTGGCATTAATTAATTCTCTAATTAATTAATGAGACCTTCCTCCATATCCTGAACACCTGAAGAGTGCTTGCTTGATCTCTTCTGAGCTCAAAGCTAGTCTCTGTTCTTCATCCTATGACATATATGCAGACAGTAATTAATTAAATAGTCATCACCAAATAAAAATGTTCTTTAGAAAATGGCGTCATTTCAACTAATGTTCGAGAAAAATTGTGGTATTATATTTGTCGCACGGCTAACTATCACTTGTTTTGTCTATTATATATATATGTATCTTTTTCCATCTAAATGATAAATCAAGAGATAATGCAATTTTTCATGTTCCAAATGCATGATTAAAGATTGTTTACATTGATTTTCCTGTTCAGATTGTTTTTATGGTATTTATATAGTTTAGAACTATTTCTGGAACATTTGCTATCTATTAATATTATTATAAATATGGGATAACTAATTATACTCCGTCCAAAGGAAAGAAGAAAAATATAATATTGCATTACTGATCAACTAAATAAATAAATAAGTATATCTTCTTAAATTCTAACATGAAAAGTTCAGTACGTATACGCTTGAACTCTTAGCTAGGCAGGTAGAGATGGAGATGATATATAATATAATACATGATTAGTTGATTAAAGTTATAATATTAATAATATAGTTAATTAACACTTTTTACTATATCTCTGCCTTTTTGTGGGGTTGGTGAAAATAATGCAATCTTAATGATGTTAATGTCTGATGGTAACATCTTGGAAAAGATTAACACTCTATTTCTATCATAAAATATTAGTATAATAATAGTACTGTGTCTTGGTCAAAAAGGCTAGCTAACATGTTTTATTTTATTCATATAATCTCTACAAGAAAGAAGGTTCAAGCAAACTTAATTAAACAATTAATGTTCAAAGAAAGCAAAATGGATAACTATAATTTAATCCCTTACTTCAAGGCAAGAAGCCTGCATGCCAAAATCACTGAAGCAGCTTACTACACACTGTTGGATCTCCATTCCAAAGCTCTCTAGAGTGTTAACAGTTGATAATAGAAGCCCGGGATTAGCACCGCAACATATCTCTATCCTGGTGTTGCCTTCATGCCTCTCCACATCAAACTGAACAAGTTGTCCATTTACAAGAGCACAAGTTGAATTAATCATGTTAATTTGTTTATCCAGAAATTTAGAAAATGAAATGAAAGGGAGTCATAGTAGAAACGTCAGACAGGAATGTTCTTCCCTCATAATTAGAGACAAAAGATATCTTTCTTGACAGATTTGCCTTTATATTTTTATTAATAAAAAATTTCATGACATATTTTAAAGGTCTAATATATAAGTAATTAAGAAAACTGTCATGCTCAAAAACAAATAATAATAACAAAACTGTATAGGCTATATACTTCATTTAGAATCCCTTCTGCAACTTTTCTCTATCTCTTCAAGCACTTGAACCTGCCTGGATTACAGCTAGACAAATAGAAGCAGGGCGAAGGGCAATAACACGATATGTGCGTCGTGGTGCAAAAATATGGGTACGTATATTTCCCGACAAACCTGTTACAATAAGGACTACGGAAACACGCATGGGTTCAGGTAAAGGAGATCCCAAATATTGGGTATCTTAGTATATCCTTACAACCTCTAACTGAGATTCATTTGCCTTTTGGTTTAGGAAAACTTTTTTTGTTATAACTAGCTAAATAAGAGCTAGCTATTTTTAGTATATCCTTACAATAAGAGCTAGCTATTTTTCTACTCAAGTACCTTGGTAGAATTCCTTACTAGCATCTCATTCGGACTCTCTTTCAATGTACCTAACAGGTCAAGTTCATCGGAGCTGACACCGATCTCTTCTTGCAGCTTCTTGATCTTCTCCATGAGCTCTTTTACATAATCAATCGTATCTCCCAGTATTGATGTTCTATCCATCTAATTAACAAAATTAACTAGCACTGTTAGTCTGTGCATGCATTAATTTAGCTCACTAATGAAGTAATGCAATGTTTTAATTTTGGAAGGTTATTCCTCATTTTACTTCTCAAGACTATCAATCGATCATAGTAATTGAACAAAAAGAAGACATATTCGTATGAAGAACAGTAATTATTACAAATATAATTGTACCCAAACAGAACAGTACAACAGTTGTGACATTAGGCTATGATATACTAGTTCTTTTAACAAATAACATGTATATATTAAGTAATAAATATTGGCTATTAGCTAAGCCCTTGTTGCTCCAAGGTGATATATATAATCCAAAATATAGAAACTATTATTGTGAGATCTTCTTTTTCTCTGTGTTTTCCAGAGATGAAATTATCAGGGTTTGTACTTTGTACATGACAATTTAAGTGGATCTTTTACTAGTTTACCTTGCTGATCTTAGGCACAATGGATCTGAGCATGGAAAGGCGATCATTAAGCCGCTTCCTTCTCCTCCTCTCTGCCATCAGATTCTTTGATGGAAGTCCTTGTCCCTTCTTTGCATGCGAACTCTTCTTCTCCCCGGACGAAGAACTCGTACTGTGAAAAATCAAAGAATTCTCCATCTGTGCTCTTGCATCTAGGCTATCACAAATCACTGATCTATTATCTGCCGAGACGCCGCTTTGATAGGGCCAACAAACCTCGCTCAAGCAATCAAAATTCATGGTATCCTCTGAGAGAACGAGCCCTTGAAAGTTGCTCTCTTGGAAGGAATCTATTCTCTCTTCTCCATTAATGGAGAATAGAAGCTCGCTCATTCCTGTTGGGTAAGTATCCCATGTCTCTTTCCTCATTGCCATAAGCTCGTTTAGGAAGGATGCTTCATCAAGCTCCATTATTTCTTTTCTTTTTTGTTTATTCTTTTGCTTCTTTCTTTAGAGTTTAATCAGACACTCTTCTTCACAGTTTGAACAGTAGAGAGGGAATGAATGGGGAGATCGGAAAGGAATGAAGCACAGTGATGTTGCACCAACCTGGGGATTATTTTATAGGGCTTCAAGTATCATTCCACAACTCTAGAATTAATCTATGTAAAATAGCCAAAATTTTCTAATTGGTCGATTACTATATATGCAAAAATATCTGCTACAACACTAAATAATCAATATAATCGTGTCATATTATTATTATTATTATGTAAAGTACTAGTGCTGAAAAAATATATCCTATTACAATTTATGGTCCAATTGACATTTGGTATATATAAGGTTGATTAAGTTTATAAACCTTTACTATAATAAAAAAAAATTGGGTCAGATGGAAAATTTATATACTTTGACCATCATAAAAAATATTCATGTCCATTATATATACCTAAACAAATATGTACTCTTATTAATAATTAGTCAGCTGAAAATCACACAAACTTGGAAAACGTTGTATGAAAATAAAAACATCGTTTACTAGCATCATGACAGTGGAGAAAACAAACGAAGAAAACATGCATGTCCTTTTCTCTTCTTTCAAACAACACTTTTTTTTTAGAATGATTGGTAGAGGCAACAACACTTGATAAGGGCATTAATAACATGTCCTAATGTAAATAAACAAATCAAAATCTAAGAGATAATTGTTTCTTATCTTGCAATAGCAGTACTGCAGCTGGTAAGTGTGGGGATCTCAAATTAGAAACGAAACAAAAAAAGAAATGATTTATGATAATGACTTCTTCATATATTAATCGCCAACTAACTTCTTTTTTTTTTTTTAAAGTGACTTCTTCATATGATCCGGAATTAAACGCTGATTAGACAAAATAATTTGCTTAACAATATTTTGTATATAAAGATATTTAGTTGGTCATGTTTATCAAACTTAAACAAATGCTTGGTTTATTGTCACATGTTAAAGGTGAGAAATTGTAATATATATAAGTACATATATATATATATATATATATATATATATAGACTCATATAGAGTGAGGCTATGGTGCTATGCATAGCACGGATGGGGTCCGTGCTACGGCTCAATATGGTACTTTTTAAAATTCTAACGGTCGATCCAACCGTTCAATGTGATAACCATATGAATATGTACTTGCAAACTAAATTTTATATTTTTTCGAATTTTTTTACTATTTTTTTAGATAGGTAGAATTTTGATGGTCCAGAATTTTCAGAAAACACTGATTTTTCTACCTATCTAAAAAAATAGTAAAAAAATTCGAAAAAATATAAAATTTAGTTTGCAAGTACATATTCATATGATTATCACATTGAACGGTTGGATCGACCGTTAGAATTTTAAAAAGTACCATATTGAGCCGTAGCACACTAGCCATCCGTGCTATGCATAGCACCATAGGCTCACTCATATATATATAGAGATGAGCTATGCTACTACATGGAGTAAAACGCGTTTGTACTTCACGCCGTATTTTTATTTTGAAAGTCCAAACGACCGATCCGAACCGCTCAACATAATCTCCATATTGAAATGTGCTTGGAGACCAAATTTTACATTTTTTAGAATTTTTTTACTATTTATTAAGCCACTTTGAAAATCTGAAAATCCGGGTGAACAGTGAAAAACAGTAAAAAATTCTGGACTGCCGGATCAGTGATTTTCAAAGTGGCTTAATAAATAGTAAAAAAATTCTAAAAAATGTAAAATTTGGTCTCCAAGCACATTTCAATATGGAGATCATGTTGAGCGGTTCGGATCGGTCGTTTGGATTTTCAAAATAAAAATATAGCGGCGTGGAGCACCAACGCGTTTTACTCCATGGAGTAGCATAGCTCAATTCTATATATATATATATATATAGATAGGCTATGGTGAGTTGTGAAGTAAAACGTTGTTTTACTTCACGCCATATTTTCATTTTCAAAATTCAAACAACCGATCCAAACCGTTCAATATTTTCTAAATATTGAAATGTGCTTGGAGACTAAATTTTACATTTTTTGGAATTTTTTTACTATTTATTAAGCCACTTTGAAATCGCTGATCCACTGTGAACAGTAAAAAACAGTAAAATTTTCTGGGCCACCGGATCAACGATTTTCAAAGTGGCTTAATAAATAGTAAAAAAATTCCAAAAAATGTAAAATTTAGTCTCCAAGTACATTTCAATATAGAGAACATGTTGAGCGGTTTGGATCGGTTATTTGAATTTTCAAAATGAAAATATGAGCGTGAAGTAAAAATGACCTCTTACTTCACAACTCACCATAGCCCAGCTCTATATATATATATATATATATATATATATATATATATATATATATATAACACTCTAAGCAAAAAATATTAGCTAATTAATTGTTCTCAAAGATGAGGTTATCGGAACTTTTCTCAATAACATATTCGACTACTAAGACTTGTGGTTTTTTTTCCTATTTTCTACCTTCTTACTTGTGAGAAAAATCAATTCACTCTCACATCTATTTTTTTTTTCCCAAGAGCTGAAGCTCTTCACTGGAGCACATGTATACCTTATCATTAGATCAAAATAAAGCAAAAATCCAAGCACAAATTGAGTTAAAACAATACAAGAAATTATTTAAACTTAAATTAACTTGTACAATTAAACACTCAATTAATTAAACGCAAAAATCAAATACAAAAATTAAAATTAATTAAACAAACACAAATTAATAATACAAGAATTAATTAAACAAGCATAATTAATTGATATTTTCATTCCCTTCTAAAAAAAATTAATTGTAAAAAGAAAAAGAAAATAATTTTCTAACAAATTTTCCATATATTTGTCAAACATCTATATTCTAAATCTTTCCTTTGATTAAAAGAGCTTGAAAATTGACATATTAATATTCACATTTCCCTTATCTAAAAATTTCCATTCCTCCCAACAGGCCCTCATTTTGCGCATCATTACATCGCTTAAAATTGCTTGGCTTGTTCGCAAGGTCCGGATCCCCTAAAGTAACCCAATTTTTTGGTTTTGGATCGGGACCGTCCGATTTGAATCCGTCGCTCGAGATGTGTGCGCTCCACTTCAGAATAAATTATCACGGATTCGAATCGGACAGTTCCGATCTAAAACCCAAAAATTAAGTTACTTCACTGCATCTGAATTCTGTTGGCAAGCTCCTCCATGAGATGAAATCCAATCATCCAAGGGATTTCCATAGATTTCAGTATAAGACAATTGTAGAGGATGAGACCCCAGCAATTATTGTCTTATCAAACTCAGATTGGTGTACCAGGGAATATGTGTCGGGGACGGGTGGGGCCCTCACACAGTCATGGCACAGAGCCACAGAGCTCGAAGGGAATGGAATCTGATTATTACTCTTTGGCAGTTTTGCTCATCGTCTCTGCAAACTGCAATCTTCGAAGCATAATTTAAAATTTGGAACTTGGAACTTGTTTATTTAATCTCAAAATAAATATGGGCAACGAATTAAAACGTGCATGACGAATTAATTTCCATGTGATCGCGATCAAAACTTTTGGCATTTTATTTTATTTTATGTTAGATTATAGGACCAAATTTATGTTAGAGTAATTCTAGTATATAAATCTAATTATGTATGCACATTAATTTATTATTTTGAAAGATATTATTTAAATTATATTAATGTTTAATTTATTTCTTAAATATCACACTTAACTGGTTTGAATAATTTAAAATTTATTAAATCATTTAAATAATTTAAGGATTAATTTGCATGAAGTATTTTTGTCTTTGTTAAATAATTTAAAATTTATTACGGTAGAGATTTAATCTTTCAATGGTAGATGATCAATCAAATTTCAAATTACAGGTAGATATCAACATTGATGCAATTGTAAACCCAATCTAGATTTTAGTAGATCCAATAGAATCCAATATAAAATTGTCTGATCAAATTCTTGAATTCTTTGTTCTGGTTATACATCAGGGACCATCCTTTATCCATATCATGGTGAATTATTCTCTGGATAAACCATACACACTTTGTCAGTCTTCTTTTATTATAATAGCAAGGCAGGAAAAACAAATCTTGATTGGGGAGCCCTGAAAAGCATTGACCAGGGACCTGTAGCAACTAGCTAGCAACTCAAAAAGGGTTTTGGTCTTGCGTGAGGCATGAACCCTAGGAAGATAAAAGAGTTCAAAAAGCACTTGTCACGGCCACCTATGACAACTATCGTCCTAGAATCTTGGTTCCATGTGGCACTAGTTGGTGCAGCAAACGTATCAAGAACGACTGAGCAGCACAATAACAAAGATATGTGTGATTATGAATAATTCGGTATGATCTATATATCATAATTTAGAACTCGATGCTGAATCATGAAGATTATGAAGATCATGGAGATCAAAATCATGAAGATTATAAAAATCATACTTTACCATTTTGTTTTATCATTTTTAATTTATATCCAAAAGTATAGTAAAGTAGTTCTGAGGTTGTAACCGCGTGAGTCTAGCCGTTGCGAGATTGGAGGTCAATTTCAAAATTCAAATTAACTGGGCAGGTCAATATTGAAAACTAGGCACAAGCAAATTAGGCTAATTCCTCAATTATGTGGATCTTAACATCTGCATTGAACCGTTGGCTCTCATTTGAATCTCATTATAAATAGTGGGCTCTGTTGTCTGTCTAAGTAAGATAGTGAATACCCTCACAAATACAATCCTTTGAAATCCTTTGAGAGATTTAGCCTAGTCCATTGTTGTTTGTGCCTAAACTTCAATTATCTTTCCAGCAACCTCAAATATACTTCACCTAAATTGATTAGTGTTAATATTAGAGTGAAAGTCAGTAAGTGTCTGGACTTAGAGCCTTTGTTGCTTGCCTATTTTCAAGTTGTTGTGTGCTCACTTCTCTGTTCTTTGAGTCATTGGAGTGTTGTCTTGCCGGTTCCAACTTGTATTCCTTTCTGCATTGGGTAATAGAAATTAAGGCGCACCAGTTTTGGTTGCATTGCCTGGAGACGTAGGTCATTCAGTTGATCGAACTCCGTTATCAACTCATGTGTCACTTTCTCTAACTCTATCTATTTACTTTATTGCATTTTATTTATCTAAATTCATAGTTCTTGATTCCGCCAAGAACTATACGTAGTTAGACATACTTGCACACATGAACGATTTTTAGACTTGTATATCCAACTGATAGAGTTTAAATTTAATATAGTCTCATATTCACCCATCTCTAAGTGTCGTTAGGGACAACAATTTGTACAATTTTAAAATTCAAAAATAATCTCAACAGGTGCCGAAAAAGAATAATTCAGATTAAATATAAGTATTGTTTCTTAGACTCGCTACTATGCTAAGCAGTATACGTATCTGTCCCAATGTCGTTATAATATTTTGAGTAATTCATGTAGGATATTATTACCTAAATCGAAACCTATGATTTTGTTGCATATGCTAAGATGTCATGTTTTGATTTCTCTAAATTTTCTTATTAGCTAAATCAAGATGATTTGGTAAGCACAACTCTAAAAGTATATCGGATTGGTTTCAAATGAGGAATTAAACCGTTCAAATCCATCTACTTCATGAGTGATTCATGTAATTACAAAATTTTGAAAGTTTTGAATTCTTTTAGTACAAGATCAAGCGGTAAAAAAATGAATCTTTTATAAGTTGTTTTATGTATTTATTTTTCATTATTTTTTTTACCGCTTGACATTATACTAATGAATTCGAAACTCTTAAAATTTTGCATGTACATGCATCACTCATGAAGTATATGGATTTCAAAGGTTTGAATTTGACGTTTGAAGTCAATCTGTTAGACTTTTGAAGTTAGTGCTCACCAAACTTTTTTTATAGCACATCACACCCTAACATTGCTCGGCTTTAATACTTTATTCGTAAATACTTCTCATTAAATTTTTAATTAATATTTTTAAAACACACATCAATTTTACAATAAAAATATCTTGTATCTCCAGCCCTCACTTAAATGAGAACAGCTTGGGTCCGATGCCCATCGGACTCAAATTTGGGTCCGATGGGTTTAGGGACCATCCGATCCACTTTAAGATTTGTGCGCACAAATTTTAAAGCAGATGCGAAAGTTGCGAGCGCGAATCTTAAAGCAGATCGGACGGTCATCGAACCCATCGAACTCACTTTGAGTCCGATGGGCATCGGACCCAAATTGGTTCCCACTTAAATAGTATGCTTGACAAGCTGTAGTGATTTAATTAGCACTAAACTTCATACAAGTGTGATATTAAAAAATTAAGAATTAATATTTGATCTAGTGGTAAAAGACAATATTTTATATATGAGAAATTTCATGTTTGAAACTCAGCTGAAAATATCTCGTGAATATTAAAAATGTTAGGTAGCTAACTTTCTATCACTAATTCCAAAAAAACTAAAATAAAAAATGCTTGACACAGCAAGTTGAAAATTTGAAAGCCACACTTGAAAGTTGTACAGAAAATCCGAGATCTGTTGTCAGGTATGTGATGAGTAAGGAGTAAGGACTAAGGACCACCGCTAATGTATATTAAATTCCTTGGCACTTGGCAGGGTGCTTCTTGGCTTGGCTCAGGTAGAGCACAGATGCTTGAGCCTTATTTGCAAATTGTGTAATTATTTATTTGTTTAACGCTTAAAATAAAACGAAATTTATTGAAGCTAATTAATATAAAAGGCATGCCTAGATAAGCCTTTTGCTGATAACGGCGACGTCCCTATCTACTACTAGTCTTTAAGGCTATGTTTATTGTTTATTTTAAATTAAAATTAAGGAATAAAATAGAACTAAGGTGATTTAAGTTACTTTTGTTTGATTAGAGCTTATTATTTAAATTAGGGTTTAAATTATTGAGTAATGAGGAGTGCTGAAATTGGAAAATAAATGTATGTCCTTTCTGATAGTGAGCTCTACAGACAGAGTAAATATAATGTAAGTTAATTGATCTTCTCCATCACTAAAATTAAACTTGAAAAAGACTTTGGTTCAATTTTTATAATTTTAACTTTGGTTTGTTTAATTTAAATTATTCAAGGCCCAGTGAACACAACCATCAGTGTACAAATCAAATTAAAAACTTTAACAACCATCATGTACTAAAAAATAAAGTAAATCAACATAAACAATTAGAATTTTTTTTTCATAAAATATAAACAATTAGAATTAGTCATTTAAAGTTAATTGAATAAACTTTGAAATTAATTTTATGCTCATTTAGGGATCAAAGTTCATGCTAAATGTATTTCATATCCCGAGAAAAGATAATAGAATCTAGGCCGACATTTTTATTAATATCCAAAGTTTAATACAAATTATTATTTATGCCCAGATTCTGATCCAATATCGAAAAATACCCAAGCCGGCCAGAAAATGGCCGGCTTAGGGGGGGTCGGCCAGATAACGAGTAAGCCGGTCATTTTCTGGCCGGCTTGGGTATTTTTCGATATTGGGTCAGAATCTGGGTATAAATAATAATTTGTATTAAACTTTGGATATTAATAAAAATGTCGGGAATCTAGGCATCATGTTTTGACGTATATGTCCGGATTAGAATCTTGAACAACTACACCTATATATGTTATTAGCCATTCTAATTGTACCAGAATATTGAACAAAAGTCGGTGCACCCTACTGTTCACTGTAATATTACACCATCTATCATCTCTAATTTAATTTTAGAGGTGAAAACGGAGCGAATACGGAACAGATAGTGGTAAAATCATATCCATATTCTTTTTAGTTTTTCTGATACTTATACGTATTGGATATCAACCGGACAATATATCCATATGAAGTAAAAAAAAAAAACAGAAGTTAGAAAAAAAATCTCAAAATATCGATCTATATAGTGCATATTGTTTACGTGTGATTTTCCAATTTTTTTTAAATAAAGCTCATATATATAGAATATTTTGATGATTCAGTTTGTTTGTTTTAAATCAACAGTCTGAAATAACATAATAAAATTCTACTTTTTTTTTTTTTTTTTTTAAAAATAGCGGATACAAACTGTAAGTCTGTAATAGCTGGGTGAGAATCTGCTGCGATCCGGGTACTGTGAACAGTATCCTGCAATATCTGCTTTTCCAAATCCAGCTGTCGAATTGTTTCGAGATGCGTGCACAGAAAACCAGCTGTTTGGAGATGCGTGCACTAAAAAGTTGGACGGATGGATTTGGAAAAGCAGAAATTGCAGGATTACTGTGCTCAATATTCGGATCGCAGCAGATCTCAATCCGTAATAGCTAGCTAGCTCATGGCGTTTGCCTTGCAATTTTACGAGACATATGTACCTGATGGTCCTGATCTAATGATCTCTTTTAATTTGTAGCTTGGCAGCCATATCCCAATTCCCATCTGTGATTTAGATAATCGTTTGGGTATCACGTACGGTACGGGCGACACGTGTGGCTTGTCATTAAAAAAAATAAAATTCGCCTGGCCTGAAAATCCAAACCATCTTTTCAAATCTGCCATCTCTCAGCCTCTCTCTCAGCCCACAGATCAATTATGAGTCACGTTTTTTGTTTCCTTCTCAATTCTTCTCTTACCAATCACGATTTTTCAAATATGATCGCCATCAATATTTTTTCTCAATATGTTTAACAGCCATACGTCCGAAATTTTTATCCATAACATAAAAAAAATTCAACAATTCAAACATAACATCACATTTTCAATCTCATATTATACTACAATAATGAGACAGTATCTGCGAGGAATACCCTCGCAGATACTTCCGTCGCTAATAAAAAAAACATTTCTTTTTGTCAGTTTACTCTCGTGGATAGTCACTTTTTACCTTCACGGATACTGTCTCATTCTTATAGTATACACCTACCGCTAACAGGTACCCTCTGCCTCCTACCCTTGACATCATTTTCCTTATACCACTCGCAATATAGTGGTAGAAGAATTTTTATTTTAAACTTCACAAACATAATTAAAAATCTGATTATAGCATGCATAGTTAATAATTTTGATACTATTTAAAATATTGATACTTAATTTTAAAATGTTGCTTATTATCAAATTAATTTTTTGCTGGATAATTAACGGATCGTTATTCATTAGAAATTTTAATTGAACTTTTGAGGCATTAAATGATGTTTTTTTTTTTTTTTGCAATTCTGAGTATGTGGGATTTTGGGAGCGATAACTCCCGGACACCACGGCATCTGTCTCTTTGCGAGCTTTCCAAATTGGGGACAAACATTCAAATCAGAGTTTCCTACCAAAATTAATGACCATTTAAAGTTTGAAAACAATGCATCGATGTTTCCTTGAAAAAACATCGATGACGCGCCAATGTATTATACTCGAGTTAATTCCAATAGTTGTGCATCGATGTTTCATTAAAAAATATTAATGTTTCATTACAAAAACATCGATGAAGCGCACATAAAAAATACACTCCTTAAAAGAAATCCTCCTACCATTGGCATTGCCAATAGTATGAGGAAAATAGTACCATAAGGCCAGCGTTATGAGAGAAATGATACCGTTGAGAATACCATCAGTATGAGGAGAATGGTACCGTTGAGCATTGTCAGAAATTGGATTATGATTCGAGATTTTGAAAATATGATGTTATGCTTGAATTTTTTAATTTCGGACCATACATTTATAATTATTTTCTAAAAAAATACTTGTTTAAATACAAGATGAATGAGCTGACTTAATTCAATTATTGTATACATTTAGACTAAATGCATATAGAAATTTAATTTGCACACGTGTGTGTAGCTGTCTGAACACATAAAGACATGTATATATTAACTAGGAATATTTTATTAGATTTTTAAAACAAACATAATTTTATTAAACATTTTAAAAACACCGACGACATGAAAATTCTCTTGTTGTTCTACGCTCTGTTATTATTATCATTTGAAAATAAGAAAAGAAGAAATAGTAGGATCAATGTCAAGTTCAATCATCCATCAAATCATATTTCACACCAATTATTAAAAATAACAAGATATTAAGATGTCTCTATCCTGTGCCGGAGTTTAAAAGCAATTTGTATCATCTCTAAATTAAATTCGTATTAATTAACACATATCCCAAATTTTTCTAAAAGATTCAGAACATGTATTATATTGGACATTATTCATACTCGGTTCAACGCATCAGTAGGGTGAAAACGGTATGGATAATATCCAATCCGTATTCGATCCATATTCGAATCCGAATATCCGATATGCGAATATCCGTGTGGATATAGATACTAATATGATTTTACGTTTAATTATCTGTATCCGAATAGTAGATATATATTATAAAAAAAATATTGTTATTCGCTATTAAAATTAGATAAATATTATGAACTTTGATATTTTTTAATATTATTTTAATAAATATCCGATCTGATCCGTATCTGTATCTGTATCCGGTTAATATTCAATCCATATCCGTGTATTCAGAAAGATAAAAAGAAATATAATATAGTTTTACCACTGTCCGCTCCGTATTTGCGCTTTTAGCTTTTATAGGCTTAATTAATGATTGCATTAATTATAGCAAGGCTTCATTTGTACTATTTTTTGATTCGCTCGCTGTCCGCTCCGTATTTGCTCCGTTTTCACCCCTGCTACAGTACATATAATATTTTGGACATAATGCCAAGTATATATTCTACCAGTACATATAATATTTTGGACATAATACACTGATGAATTTCGGACATCACGCGCCGAACTTTGCGTTGGACTTGGCGAAACTGTCTCCGCTAGAAAAGAATGGTGTTTTGTTTGTTTCCTGTTTCATCCATGCAATGCATTCACGTGCATGCTGTAAAGCAGAGCCTACTACGGACAGATCATAACAACGATCGAGTCTAATCTAGGTCTAGTCTGGTGACAAGGTATGGCTCCCTAGAGGTAGGGCTGCAAACGAATCAAATCAAATCAAACTTATTCTAGTTTGAGTTTGAATTTGAATAAGATTCAAACCGAATTGGTTTGATTTATTTCAAAACGAACTTCAATCGAACGAGTTAATTATGATTTTCATTTTTTGAATCGAAGTCAATCGAATCACGAACTACAAGTTTTTCTGACTGCCCTATCACACTTAGTTATTTTTTTGAAAATTAAATAGCTTAAACTAAGCATTGCATTGGATTGGCTATTTTTGCGAGTTGAATAGCTTTGTTTATTTAGGTGATGTTTTTATAATTTGGTTTTGTAAATAACTTTTTTTAGTATTAATATATCTGTTGGCGGCATTTCGCCGCCAACCATAAAAAAAAAAACATTGCATTGGATCTTATATGATGAGTAGAACTAGGGTGAGCTGTGCTCACCAAGCCTTTTGGTGAGCACACCTCCAAAAACCGCATTTACAAAGTTCAAATAGTCGATTCGAGCCTTCCAACGTGTTCTTCATATTAAAATGTGCTTGGAGACCAAATTTTACATTTTTTGGAAATTTTTTACTATTTTTTCAGAATTTTTGAAAATCACAGCTTTTCATTAAATAAAAAAAAATTCAAAAAACACTGATTTTCAAAAATTCTGAAAAAATAGTAAAAAATTTCCAAAAAATGTAAAATTTGGTCTCCAAGCACATTTTAATATGAAGAACACGTTGGAAGGTTCGAATCGACTATTTGAACTTTGTAAATGCGGTTTTTGGAGGTGTGCTCACCAAAAGGCTTGGTGAGCACAGCTCACCCTAGTTCTACTCCTTATATGATATATATATATATATAGATGGACTATGGTGAGTTGCAAAGTAAGAATCTTGTTTTACTTCACGCTCATATCTCCGTTTTCAAAGACCAAACAGTCGACCCGAACTGCTCAACAAGATATCTATATTGAAATGTGCTTGGAGACCAAATTTTATATTTTTTGAAAATTTTTTACTATTTTTTTAGATAGGTAGAAAACCGCTGTTTTTTAATGTACCATAAAAAACAGTGATTTTGAAATATTTAAAAAAATAGTTAAAAATTTCCAAAAAATGTAAAATTTGGTCTCCAAGCACATTTCAATATGGATATCTTGTTGAGTGGTTCGGATCGACTGTTTGGTCTTTGAAAACGGAGATATGAGCGTGAAGTAAAACAAGATCCTTACTTCGCAACTCACCATAGTCCATCTCTCTCTCTCTCTCTCTCTCTCTCTCTCTCTATATATATATATATAAGGAGGGCTCAAATGTCCCATTGCTTCATGCCCTAATCGTACCCCAACATCTTTATCTTCAATTTCAAAGTTTAAACAGACGATTCGAACCCCTTAACATGATGTCCACGTTTAAATATGATTGTAGACCAAATTTTATATTTTTTTAAAATTTTTTTACTATTTTTTAAGATAGGTACAAAATCACTGTTTTTGAGGAAATTGTGGACCATCTAAAAACAATTATTTTGTACATATTTTAAAAAATAGTAAAAAATTTTCAAAAAATATAAAATTTGGTCTCCAATTATATTTAAACGTGGATATCATGTTGAGCGGTACGAATCGTCTGTTTGAACTTTGAAATTGAAGATAAAGATGTTGGGTACGATTGAAGCATGAAGTAATAGGGCATTTGAGCCCTCCTCTCTCTCTCTCTCTCTCTATATATATATATATTCATGAAAGAGTGAGGCTATGGTGCTATGCATAGCATGGATGACTAGTGTACTACGGCTCAATATGGTACTTTTTAAAATCCTAACGGTCGATCCAAACCATTCAATGTGATAACCATATGAATATGTACTTGCAAACTAAATTTTATATTTTTTCAAATTTTTTACTATTTATTTAGATAGGTAGAATTTTAATGGTCCAGAATTTTCAGAAAACACTGATTTTTCTACCTATCTAAAAAAATAGTAAAAAAATTTAAAAAAATATAAAATTTAGTTTGCAAGTACATATTCATATGGATATCACATTGAACGGTTCGGATCGACCGTTAGGATTTTAAAAAATACCATATTGAGCCGTAGTACACTAACCATCCGTGCTATGCATAGCACCATAGCCTCACTCTTCATGAAATCCTGCTAGAATAGATTTCAGAATAGATTTCAAGTACATGCAAACTTACTAGTAAATTCAACATATGTTTACACATTCATAAATTTACTCGTACAAACTTAAACATATACAACAATTATGCATAACTAATTAAAATTACAATGCATTCGTATGTGTTTGTCGGTGTATTTATTCAATTTTTTATGGATAGATCCGGAAGCGATGAGCTCTTTCTTCCGAGGGTAGGATAATACCACCGGCCAGAAAAATCATGAATCCCTCTATAGCCTGCTTCCAAGCGGCCCAATTTTTACCCCTCTGGTGAAACTCACAAAATTGTATAGGCCCGGCAGATAGTATTATGCTCCACGCCGAAAACTTTTGAACTCGCACAATCACCCCTAATAAAGAAGCCCAAGGTGCTGATATGTCCGGTGGAAAGGCAAAACATTTTGTAAAAATGAAAAGTATGTCTCAAGAGGAATACCTATTGACACCATTGTGCAACGAAGAAAGTTGAAGCGCTTTCCTATCAAATTCAAAACAAACATGACTAAAATGCAAGAGGATATAGCCACTTCATAAGTACTCTGTTTTATAACCAATCAAAGCACATGGCAGTTCTTCAAAATACTGAATTCATCAAAAGCGAGAGTAGCAACTACCAATCAAGGCCACGACAATAGTACATGCTACTGTTAGATATAATAACATTATGTATAGACAGGAGATCAAGGCCTGGAAGCAGATGGAGAGCGGGAACCAGCACTGCGACTATGGGAATAGCTTTCTCGCGAATATTGCGATGACGGAGTTGAGCTCGCCTCTAGAGAAGAGCTTGGGGAGTAGCTCCTTTTTGACTTCCGCACCTTGGAAGAATTGGAAGGGGAATAGCTCCGGCTTGAGCTGCTCCTCGGAGAGATACTCCGAGAATAACTCCTCCTGTAGCCTCTTCTATATGCCAGTGGACTGTAGGATCTAGAGGGAGAACGGTGATACCTCCGACGGCGGTAGTAAGGAGAAGGTGAGCGGTCATACTCACTTGAGTAAGATCTTTCCCTCGAGTAAGATTGCCTGTACCGCCTCACTGGAGAGCGCGAGCGCGATCTACCGTACTGGTAGTATGGAGATGGTGAGTAGGAATAACGGCGCCTATAGCCATGATAGTATGGAGAGGGTGATCGGGAATAACGGCGCCTATAGCCACGATAGTATGGAGAGGGTGATCGGGAATAACGGCGCCTATAGCCACGATAGTATGGAGAGGGTGATCGGGAATAACGGCGCCTATAGCCACCGTAGAATGGCGATGGTGACCGGGAATAACGGCGCCTACTGTAACTAGAGTACGACCGCCGTCTATCATACGGGGAGGGGGAGCGTGAATAGGACCTCCTGTAGTAAGGAGAATATGATCTCTCCCTGTCATAATGGGAGTCGCTCCATGAATCATGGCGTCCTGGTACACAATCCACAAGACAAAACAGGGTGAAATTAGATATTCTCACAGACTGAAGTAACCAAGAAAGAGGTATCATATAAGACTAATAACTTACCCCGTACAGATCTTGACCCGATATACCTCCCAGGAGTGGGAGTCCTGGCTCTGCTCCTCTTGGACTGCACAGTTAATACCATAGTTATGAGTTATGAGGAAATCATGAACAGAAACGAAGAATACTATTAAGCAAAATTAAGTAAATAACAAAGGATAGCAAATAAATTCTGCACATAAATAAATAAATGAATAAATAACACCCTTTGTGTTGAGTTGAATAGTTGTTTGATTGTGTGCTTTTCGTGAAGAGCATCTACAGGCATCTATCCTGCTACTGGAAAAGAGCTTCAAGGGTGAATAATAATTTCTTAAATCCTCAGGTAATATAGACAAGTTTAGCAGACAGGTAAATAAAAGAATATTAATAATAATAATAACATCCAAAAGTGAGTAATGAAGGACTTCCGTGAGATTACCTTCTCAACAGTAATAACACGTCCATCCAAAACAGATCTGTCAAGATACTTGAGACAATAGTTAGCATCTCGAACAGAGCTCATTGTCACAAATCCAAAACCACGGGATTCCCTTGTTCGAGGATCAAACACCAGCTGAGCATCCATCACCTGTTATTTCAACATTTCTTTCAGAGCACATAAACCAACACAATTAACATCTCTTTCACTTTCCAGATGTCAGGTACTCGGATTATTCAATACCTCAGTTTATTTTTATTGGTGAAGCAATAAAAAAAATTGTAATCTATTCTTACATGGCCAGAGTGTCAAAATCTACTTGATCTGGCACAAACTGACATAAGATAAACAAATATCAGATACGCTATGGATTCTTAAAGCAGCAGCTTTGTACTTCATTTGGATGAAAGATTAGGGATCTATAAATAAAGATTCAAGCCTCCAAAAGAAAAGACTATTCCAAAGGGCTTCAAGTCCTCAATGCATTTCACTCAGCTTTTATAGACTGATTTTTAACAGCTTTGGTATGCACCAATAAGAATATAAAAAAAAACCTTAGTCTATATATTTTGTTTCTTTAGAGGTGAACCATACCTTTCCTTCAGTTGAAAAATGCTTCGCAAGTTTCTCCTCTGTGGTTCGGGATGACAAACCAGTCACATACAAGGTGTTTCCAGGATTTTCTACATCAACTGATTCCCTGCTCCTTCAAGAAATAAAAAGTGCTGTCAGCAAGGCCATATAAACAAACACAAAAACCCTATAAAGAAAAATATGGAGAGAAAAATGAAATTACCTCGAGCGACTCCTGGAAGTTGACCTGCTATACCTCGAGGGTGAATGGGAGTATGATCTTGATACGGATCTTGATGTTCTTCTTGAGCGCGACATCTAACAAAATCAAAAGTGGGACAGGAATAATACCAGTTAACATGCTAAATTTAACCTTACAAACAGTGTTTGCAGCACCAATTACTTCATGAAAATGAAAAGGGGCAAGTTAGCAAACTATAGTATTAATTGTTCTGTATGTCATATGTAATGATTTTCAAGATAATACTCGGTTAAGTACCCCCCAAAAAAATTTGCAAATGATAAATAATCTCCAGCAACACATCTACAAGTGCCCTATAATTCCTAATATCCCCGTATTTAATCATAGTATTTCTAATAACAATAATTTCAATAGTAAAGATATTCCCAGCAACACAAGTGGGCGTGCAATTTCTAATTAATTATATTATTAACAATTTTTCAACTTGACAATCCATATTATAAATCTAAAATCTGGAATTTTGGATCTGATCTACATAACCCAGTATCACACATACAAAGAACATGAAGTTTGAAGCATGTTTCATCGTACATCAATTAAAATTTGAAACAGTCTATTTTAGCGACATTCAAATAGCACCGAATTCCACAAGCAATTTATAAACACTGTCACTACAAACAACGATAATTGACCCCATCCTATCGTAATTGATAAAATTTAACACGATATTACGGACCATATTTCCTCCAGATCGCGACACAAAAAAGAGGCGAGAAGAGGAGCAATTGAAACAAATATGCATACCTTCGGATTAGAGACCCGGTTTACCCCGATGGAATTGTGCTCTCTTCCTCTCTCTCTCTCTCGTATCGGACGAACCTAGAAGAGACTAGAAGATGGTTCTAAAGTATGACGCTCACGTTTTATAGTCAAAGAAGCTTCCGGAGTCTGGACTGGAAAACTATTCTCAGGTACCGTAAAAGATTCCCCCCACTTTACGGTTTGAGATTAACACCCATTCGCTTTGAGATTCGCGCTATCACAGGAGGCAGTATTATTGGGCTTTGAGATTCTTGCGAAGTTAACAAGAACGGTCCAGATCCACTAATTCTAAAAGATTCCCTATTACGGTACCGAAAGGATTTGAATTCGTCTGGACTCCGGACACCAAATAGTATTTAAATCCAATTTATTTCTGCGGTTATATATTTGGAGAATTTCACGTGTACCCTAAAAAATATTTCCTAATTCCCAATATCATAATTATTTTTATAAATTTGAAAACTCATGAATTTATTTTATTTATTGTCTTTTTTAATAAAACCCATTTAAATTTATAAAATTCCCATTTCACTCTTTATTAAAATATAAAAATATAATAGTTTACTCATCAGGCTTCTAATTGACTGGTTTTTTACCGACATTTTTATTAATATCCAAAGTTAATTACAAATTAATAAATATACCCAGAATCAGTGGGTATTTCGAAAAATGTCCAAACCGGTCAAATTCTGGACGGTTTCTCTCCTTTTTTTTTTTTCTTTTTTTTAGAGACACTATGAAGTAGGGGTGAGTAAATTGCTCATAACTCGTAACTCGCTCATAACTCACTCGCTAAATGCTCATTAACAACTCGCTCATTATCAACTCGCTATAACTCGCTCATTAACTTAATGAGTCGAGCATGAGCATACCTCAACTCGCTCATTAAGAACCAAGTTACATAAATCCTACCACATCTAATCCACTTCTCTAATAGCTGTTAGTATATCCAGAAAAATAATATTAAGAATTTGCAAATTTTCCTAAAACAATCAGAATTACAATTCCCATTCAATGCACTATTTCTTAATTTTCTTTGGTTTCGGGCCATACTCATCAATACACTAGTCTCAAAATATAACCCAAAATTTGATCACAAAAAAATTGATCATTAATACACCGTTCTGGATTTGTACAGTTCTGAATTTGTATATTTCTAAATTCTACATTTTTATTATTGTTTTGATAATGCAAATTTGTAGGTATGTGACAAGGAGATAGCTTTGAGTATGTGACATGTAGGGCCGTGAGAACGACAAAAAGATAGTTGTTTGATTTTGTTAAATTTGCTTATGGACAATTTTTTGTTAAATTATGTACTGTTTAATTAGGTTGGATTATGACAATTTGTTAAATTCTATAAATGAAAATTAGTTTTTGAATGATATATTTTAAACAACTCGCTCATTAACAACTCGCTCATTAATAACTCGCTCATTAATCACCCCTGCTATGAAGAGCAAGATAATGAAATCTAACACTAAAAATTCAAATTTTTTGTTAAATTACTTCTTTTGATGTATAATTAGCATATTTATACTAAAATACACTATATTACTTGAAATTACGTTGAATTACACTATTTTACATTAAATTACGCTAAATTACACTAATTTCGCTAATTATAATGAAATACGGTAAATTACGCTAAACTACGCTAAATTATGCTAAATTAGACCGATTTTGTGCCATCTTTCATAAATCATAAAAAATAGTAAAAAAAATTCCAAAAATAGTAAAAAATGGTATTCTACAAGTTCATTATATAACTAATTTACTGAGCTACTTAGATTGAATAATAGAAATGAAAATCTTAATCGAAAACTTCAACTCAAGTTTTGAGGCTCTTCCCTTTGTTTTTTGGTAATTCTGAATTTTGAAATCTGGCATCACAGGCACTGTCGCATGCGTATTTTCGCAAGCTTTTCGAAAAGTGGTCATTTTCGAAAAGTGGCCGTTTGAAGTTTCGTCATCGTTTTTCGCCTTCTCAGTAAAGATATCATCCATATTCATATGTAATTTACCGTAATTTAGCGTAATTTAACATAATTTAGAGTAATTTAATGTAATATAGTGTAATTCAACATAATTTCAAGTAATTTAGCGTATTTTAGTATAAATATGCTAATTATACATCAAAAGAAATAATCTAACAAATAGTTTAAACAAAAAATTTGAATTTTCAGTGTTAGATTTCATTATCTTGGTCTTCATAGTGTCTCTAAAAAAAAAAAGGAAAAAACCGGCCAGATTCTGGCCGGTTTCTGAGAGAGGAGGAAACCGGCCAGAATCTGACCAGTTTGGACATTTTTCGAAATACCCACTGATTCTGGGTATATTTATTAATTTGTAATTAACTTTGGATATTAATAAAAATGTCGGCCGAAAGAGCAAACCCAATTTCATTTCACATCCGAAGGAATAAGACTGTTTATCGGATGGCGCTTCCAATTTGTGCTTTGGGTGAGGCTTATCGCCAATGTTTTAAAATGCGTATGAAAATGTGGTTTTCATGCGGTATTGTTCTTCGATTTGGTAGAACAAAGTTTCAGTACAGACGAATCTGTACCTTTTAAACCTTATTCAACTCTCGACTAAGATTGCAAGTGCACAATCCCGTCGTGTAGTCTAATCAGGTATCGATCCACAGGGACGACTCAAATTCTGAATTTCTACTCTACTTAGTTAGGTACTAGAAGTTTGAAGGTTGTGTGGTTGTCTATTCCTAGGTTTTGTAACAAATGTAATGAACAAATGTAATGACAGAAAGTAAAATCAATTAAATGTTTTGTTCTGGACTATTGTATAAAAGGTGTTTCAAGGGTTTCAGATTTCATCTTCAACTTTGCTGCTCTGGACCTGCCACGCGACTTGCATACTCTCGTATGCGACTCTTGTGACGCGACCCGCATGCTCTCGCATGCGACCCGCGTGGCCCTCAAGCCTGTCACGCGACTCGCGTACTCTCGTACGCGACCCTTGTGATGCGACCCGCGTGCTCTCACACGCGACCCGCATGGCCCCTTGAGCTGAGTCTGCACATGTCTGTTTCTGGTTGTTTAAATCGTGTAAGGCTCGATTGACCGTACCTAATGTCACTAAACCTCAACTCTCGTGTGTTGGCTTAACAGACCTGGTTTGGAAATACAATTTCACCTTCCTAGGTTTGATCAAACCTAAGTTCTCAGTTCTGTTTACTAAATGTATCCACAAGTGGAAATTTCACCTCTCGGCTACTATTGACCTCACCTTTCGGGTCTCAGACCGACCTCAAATACTTAACCTGACTTGCAAGAAACATCAAGGCCAAATTACAAGAAGAAATACCAAAGGCATTCAACAGTAGACAATCAAGAATCAATCAAGAAATTTAGATCAAGCAATCACAAATAATACAAGAATCAAAGAAACACGAAATAACATTCAGATTCAATCAATGTGCATTATCAAACAAAGTCTAAGACTACATCCAAACCCCTGAAACTACAAAACTACTCAGACATGATCAAAAACGAAATAAAAGAGAGAAAGAGAATGCAAATCATGATGAGAGATGAAGGAACGAAGAGGATCGAAGCTTCTGGCTGAATCTTCTTCTCCAAGTCGGATCCTTCTTGGCTCCAGATCGCCTCTCTCTGTTGCGCGCCAAGCTCCCTCTTCAAAATCCCGATCAGATCTGTTTTTGGTGAAAAATCGTGGATCCCTTGATTTGCGCCAGGCCCTCTGTATATATAGGCTTCTTAACAGGCTTCAATTGGGCCTGGCGCAAATAATTCGACGCGACCCGCATCAGATGGGATGCGACCCGCGTCAGGTGGAATTGGTGTGAGCAATGAGGGTCGCGTTTGAGGTCGCGTCTGAACTGTGATGCGACCCGCGTCAGGTGGGACGCGACTCGCATGGAGGATGTCAGAATTCTGCTTGTTTTCGCCTATTTCCTGCAAAGTCAACCACAAAATGCAGCAGTACCATATTATATTGATATTCAATGTAAACAATGCAATTTAGTGGTTAAAAACATGATGTCTGGTCTGAAAATAGGTCGAAACAATAGATCAAATAAGGAGACATCAGGTATGCAGAAAGTCATTGCATACCGCATATGTGATATGTGGAAAGTCAATGCATACCGCATATGTGGTATGCGGCTGTATATACAGATTTTTAATGCAAACTTATATATGCGGAGTTATTAAATAAATTATACTATTACAAGTATTCATTTGCAATTTAGTGATTAAATAATGGGTAAATTATAATATTACAAATCTTAAATGGCATATAAAATAATGGGTAAATAAATGGGTAATTAAAATAATGGATAAATAAATCAATCAAAAGATGTAATCAAATAGCGACAAATTGGTGCTATATGTGGCACTGTTCTTCAACTCAAATATTTTATTAATTAAGTAATGGTTGAATATGATACAAAGCCCAGCGGCCCAGTTAGCCCACCTAAATTGCAAATCTGCACAAGCGAAAGAGAGAAACCGTCCCAGATGAGAATCTGCGCAGAGTTACTTCTTTATATAGTTAGAAAAACACTTAATCTGAATGGTACATAATTTTTTCAGATCAAGTGATTTTCTACCTATCTAAAAAAATAGTACAAAAATTCTAAAAAATGTAAAATTTAGTTTGCAATTACATATTCATATAGAGATTATATTGAACGGTTCGAATCGACCGTTATAATTTTGAAAACTCAAATATTGAGCCGTAGCACGGAGGCCCTCTATGCTATGCATAGCATATTAGCAATTTCCTATATATATATATATATATATATATATATATATATGAGGTTGGCTATTCTACTTCCATAAGCATATGCCCACATATGCTTATAACTCATTTTTGCGTTTTCAATGTTCAAATGGTCGATCCGAACTGTTCATCTTGTTCTCCATATTAATATGTGCTTGGAGACCAAATTTTACATTTTTCTGAATTTTTTTACTATTTATTAAGCCACTTTGAAAATTGCAGAACCGGGTGAACAGTAAAAACAGTGCAACAAAATTCTGGACCATATGATCAGCAATTTTCAAAGTGGCTTAATAAATAGTAAAAAAATTTAGAAAAATGTAAAATTTGGTCTCCAAGCACATATTAATATGGAGAACAAGATGAATGGTTCGGATCAACCATTTGAACATTGGAAACGCAAAAATGAATTATAAGCATATGTGGACATATGCTTATGGAAGTAGAATAGCCAACCTCATACATATATATATATATATATTAGAAATCAGAGAAAATTGTCTTCTATTTATAACTATTTTTTTTGTTGTTCGGCCCAAAAGACCACACAAAGAGTGGTAAATAGATCTAAATTCATATTACACTCTGTTTTTGGGCCAAATGGCCCGTAGGCTTATATTACATTCATTGTTATTCATTGTACCAAGTATACATCCAATCTGAGTGGAAAAAACGTGTTGTGCCGTACCGTGATGAAGTTAATTTTTCACGTGCTGTGCCGTGTCATGACCAAAATGTCAAGGGATGGTCACGGCACGCGAATGATCACGCCACATGAGTCACGCTGTACTTAAACGTGCTGTGACTATACGTGACTCGCGTGACCATTTAATCATAATTTAGGTTAGTTTATTCAAGATTCACCATTAAATCAATATCTAATGGTTCTAATTACACATGACTCGCGTGACTACATGTCGTGCCGTCCCGTGACTAAATCTTTCACGTGTCGTGCCGTGCCGTGCCAAAGTTTCAAAAGATGAACACGGCACGCGAATGGTCACAGCACGGGACACGCGAGTCACGACACGTAACTGACACGCATGCCGTGCCGTTCCATGACGGAGCCGGCTCCGCCGTGCCATTTTTCCCACTCTACCCTGCAACATCTTTGAGAACCTCCCTAATACATTCCTTACCAGCATCCCTGAACCAACCCTGATACATCCCAAATCACACTCTTTTTCGTAATTTTTGAGGTATTGATATTTCTAATTTTATTTTCTAACTAATTCTCCTATATCTATCAATAAGGAGAGAATATTAACAATGAAAAACATCCAAGTTTTAAGTGCGGAAGCTTAAGTTAAATACTAAACCAAAGTTAGATAATCTGACTCTCGTAAAAAAAAAATTAAATAGATATAATCAAAACTTGATGTTGATCTTGTTGAACTTTTTGTCTGTCAAAAACAAACAATATTACTTGTACTAACAATATACAAGCAATTATATAAAAGAGTAGAGTTCAAATACCTCATGTCATTCATGTCTCGCATTTTTATCTGTCTTTAAAATTCAAATAGCAGATCCGAACCACTTAACATGATTTTCATATTAAAATGTGCTTGGAGACTAAATTATTATTTTTTTGAAATTTTTTTAATATTTTTTATATAGACACAAAATTATTTTTTTGGATGGTTCAGAATCTTCTAGAAAAAAATGTGATTTTGTACCTATCTAAAAAATATATTAATTTTTTCAAAAAATATAAAATTTGATCTTCCCGCATATATATTTCAATATGAAAATCATGTTAACTGTTTTAATTGACTATTTAGACTTTGAAAATAAAGATAATAATGTTAGACACCATTAAAGCATGAAAGATATGATGCATTTGAACCCAGCTACTCTATATAAAACGATATTTACTATCAGCATGCTGTAATCAAGCTGAGTGGATCAATATGAACAAGAAACCTATAGTAAGTATTAAATTCTATCATGTGTCAAGATGGAGAATTAAGATAATCATAACCTTTAAGGATTAAGGAACTCCATTAACATATATATATAGGAAGTGTCTACGGTGCTATGCATAGCATAGAGGCCTCCGTGCTACGGCTCAATTTTTGAGTTTTCAAAATCCTAACGGTCGATCCGAACCGTTCAACATGATCTCCATATGAATATGTACTTGCAAACCAAATTTTACATTTTTTAGAATTTTTTACTATTTATTAAGCCACTTTGAAAAAACAGTAATTTGTACACAACAGTAAAATCTTCTGGACCATTGGATCAGCAATTTTCAAAGTGGCTTAATAAATAGTAAAAAAATTCTAAAAAATGTAAAATTTAGTTTGCAAGTACATATTCATATGGAGATCATGTTGAACGGTTCGGATCGACCGTTAGGATTTTGAAAACTCAAAAATTGAGCCGTAGCACGAAGGCCCTCTATGCTACGCGTAGCATATTAGCCAGATTCTATATATATATATTGATGAAATCAAATAAGTCAAATTGGATTACTAATGATCCACTAGGGGTGAAAACAGAGCGGATAATGGTAAAATCATATTCATATTCTTTTTTAATTTTCTAGATAGGGATACGGATCACATATCAGTCAGATATAGATACAGATTGGATCGGATATTTATTGAAATAATATAAAAAAATATTAAGAAAATACTAAAGTTCATAATATTTATCCAATTATAACGGTGAATAACAATATTTTTTCATAATAAATATTAAAATATATAACATATATTTACTATTTGAATACAGATAATTGAAACATAAAACTATATCAATATTGATATCTACACAGATATTCGGATATCAAATATCTACATATAATTTTTCGAATACAGATCGAATACGGATCGGATATTATCCATACCATTTTCACCCCTAGGTTTCACACATCAAATTGATTTTATATATTTTTTTTGTACTTCGACGCATCAAAATCGTGCGACTCGTACTGGCGTTGCATGCATATGCTTACTCCCATGTCCTCGCTTCTAATCATCAAGCGTGCATTATGCAATCATTGAATAAATAATTGTGTAATTTGTATTATAGAACGGTTCAAATATCTCTATTTTTTATATCTCCATCATATTTTTATTTTTTAATTTTCAAATAGCATAAAGTTAAAAATTTATATATTAAATAAAACTGTTATATGTGATCTATATTATTTTCTGTATGCATATAACAAATTTATCACCTTTTTATGCTATTTTTATATGAATCACAAGTTGAAAAATTAACGTTCAAAATTTATCCATATCAATGTATATTTTGCAAGCTCCTGATACTGATCAAATCAAAGTCAAAATATCATAATATTTTATAAGGAAAATTTCCAGTGTGCCCACACAAATTTTCAAAATAGCCAATTTCCACATTAAAACACAATAATATCCAATATCCCCACTAAAATTTAACATTCTATCCAAGATCCCTTTTATTTAATTATTTTAAAATTTTAGATGACAAATATACCCTTCACGTCAACTCTGAGATGCAGTTTTCTGATTCTCATCTCCTTTGGGTTGCCATAGCTTCTGTCGAGTTAAACATTCCACGTTACTCATATCCCATCGTAGGTTGCTTAACCTTCTCTTTCACATGCCTCAGCAAAATATGAGTTTTGACTCGGATCCATTTCTAGTTCTCGGACTGTCTGATCAAATTTACTTAACCGAATCTCAACTTTCCAATACCACACTTCCCAACGAGAAACAAATATAGTTCTACCAACGTGCCCCAGAATATGAGAAAGAGGATAACAGGTAACCTTGGGCCAATTTGAGAAAGTGTGGGTAACAAGTAAAGAGGAGATAGCAGAGCAGGGCCATAGCAAGGAATTAGCAGCCGATTCAGAAAGGCTACTGAGATGGCTTGACGACAAACTGGCTTTTTCAGTAATTTATGTTTTCTTTGACAGCGTGTCTTGGTTACTAGAGGAACAATTAAAAGAGATTGGATTTGGACTTCGTCACGAACCTAATTCGATCGAGAAAAATCGCATTCCATTCTGACTTGGTCTAGTGCGTAATAGAAGAGAAGGAGAAAAAGGGCATCAGACTGGAAACACGGACAACAAAGAATTAAACATCGCTTCCTCTGAACCTTGGGTCCCGTTAATTAAGACCTAACCGCTACTGTTAAATAAACAAGACAATGACAATGGGCCTCCACGTCAGTATTTTCCTTCTAAAGTGAAGAGGTGTTAAGACATTAAGACAACTCAATGATTTCAGTTGATGTGTCAGGTCGATATTAATTAGTCAATTTAGATTAGTGAAATTAAAAAAATTGTATTGTAATCCATTCGCTATTAAGAAGGCATGTGTACTGAATTCATCATGAAATAGAATATTCTTTGGTTGAGTTCATCTCTTCTCTTTTGGCGTTTCGCCATTGTACTGTTTGGTCCAAATTATCTTCAATTACTCTTAATACTTGCAAATTGCAAGGATTCCAGCGAAATTGAGTACCAGGGTGTAACAGACTTGTTGATTCAGGAAATAAGTCAGGTTACGCTCTACTGATAAGCCGAAGCAACCTACGATGGAAAATGAGTAACGTGGAATGTTCAACACAGAAGAAACTATGGAAGACCAAAGGAGAAGATAATTAGAGAACTGCATCTGGGTGTTGATGCAAAGGGTATATTTGTCATTTAAAATTTTAAAATAATTAAATAAAAGATTAAATAAATAAAAGGGGATATTGGATAGAATATTAAATTTTAGTGGGTATATTGGATATTATGGTGATTTTGTGGGGAAATTGGCTATTTTGCAATTTTCCATGGGCACACTAGAAATTTTTCCTATTTTACATATGCATAGAAAAAATGATATGAATCAATTCTAACAGTTTTTATTTGATATTTGAGTTTTAAATTTTAACCTATTAATGTTTGAAAAATGGAGGCATTTGAAATCCCCTATTTGTCGATTTTTTTTTAAATACCCTCAAAAAATAAAAATAACAAAAATACCCTCAGTTTTCAAATTTTCAAAAAATGCCCTAACCGCCCCCCACTGGGGCGGTCCACTTCCATACTTGACCGCCCCACAGTGGGGCGGTTTGCTATGATTTTTTTTTTGAGATATTTAGTGTGTGTAGAATGAATGTTTTACATGTAGACACTCACAACAATTTGGTCTCGCTGCTTTTATGATTTTTTTTCTCTCTTTTTGGATACTCATATTCTTTGATTTTGTAAATAGAATATATAACAAATAAAATATATATGTATGAAACTAGAGCTGAACCTTAGATATTGTATAGAACTCATGTACCAAGAAAATGTACTCTTGTTCTCTTTCATAAAATATTGGTAATTTTTTTAAGTCATTTTGTGTCATCTTTCATAAATCATAATAAATAGTAAAAAATTCCAAAAATAGTAAACTTTGGATATTAATAAAAAATTCTAAAAATGACCGATAGTTAATTAAATAGAGTACCGGCCATTTTCTGACCGGTAGTAACATTTTTATTAAATTCCAGCGAACCTGGGTATATTAAATAATTTGTACTTTGGATATTAATAAAAATGTCGGCTGTGTGACGGTGCTTTTCTGGTTTCGGGCACCAAATCGAATTATCGAAAGAGCCTATTGTTTTACTTGTAAGGATTCTCTGCGCCAGTAGTAAACACTCGCTTCTGTTGCTCTTACCTGACAAAAGCATCTTGAGCTGGTTGTGTTGAGATATCGCCATATCGGTCCTGAATTTCAATGAGCCATCACATATTAATAAGTTCCATCAGCCACAAATATTCCCGCCTGGATCAGAGATTCAAAATCAGCCAGATCTCTGCCCACCGGGAGTAGTCTATTGAGAAAAATGGCACGGCGGAGTAGTCACGGAACGGCACGGCAAACGTGTTCCGTGCTGTGATTATTCGCGTGCCGTGCTTATTTTTTGAAACTTTAACACGGCACGGCACGGCATGTGAAAGATTTAGTCACGGCACGGCACGACACGTAGTCACGCGAGTCACGTGTAATTAGGACTATTAAATATTGATTTAATGGTGAATTTTGAATAAACTAACTTAAATTATGATTAAATTGTCACGCGAGTCACGTATGGTCACGGCATGTTTGGGCACGGTGTGACTCATGTGGCATGATCATTCGTGTGCCGTGACCATCCCTTGACATTTTGGTCACGGCACGAGACCAAAGTCACAACATGTTAGTCACGGCACGGCACGTTTTTTCCACTCAGTTTATACCTTATTCACTGACATGTGGCCAAAACCCAAGTTGCGGGCCTACCAACTAGTTTCTCAACCCCTAAAGTAGCTCAAATTTGGAATTTGGATCCAGATCGTCCGATCTGCTTCGGCACGAAATAAAGAGACCCCAGCATTACACCTCTGACCGGATTCGCCCGGATTCTGATCGGACGGTTCGGATCTAAACTCAAAATTTAAGTTACCATAGAGATTTGGACACCTACTGTCCGTGGGCGGTAGATTTAGACAAAGATAAATGAACAGCCCATTACCTATTCCGACGGTCTTCTCGATCAATTGCAGTAGCCACTAGAAATTGGTAAAATTGGCGATGGAAACTGGCGCGAAATCGGCGGTCGTCGATCTATGGAAGCGAGAGGATGGGGTTTTATCGTCTAGATGCTTCGCTCGTCGCGTTGGGGGTTCTGAGGTTAGTATCTTACTTATCAACTTTTTGCCAATTGTTGATTCGCTAAGGCACTTTCTGGGATTTTTTTCTTATGATTTCCCGCTTGCTTGATCTGATCGGTCAGAATTATTATCTGTTTCTCGTTGTTGGGATGTTATGGAAAAATGCATTTTTATAGTAAATTTGGGAGATGAGTACCACGAGGTTTAAGGCTGGAGCAATGTTGGGATTTTTGTTTTTTTGTTTTTTTGTCAAGCTAGACATGAACTAAATAGATAGAAGCATAGCTTTTTCTTCAAATTGATTGAGATCATATGATGAAAAGGGTAGATTTCATCAACGGGAAAAGAAAGATAGTGTACAGCACGACAAATCATCTCTTATTAAGCACCATTTAGTTAACCTGAAGTTTCCTATAGTTTGAAGTGACCTTGTTAGGTTTCTTTTCTTTTCTTTTCATTTTTTTTTTTGAAACAATGCAAAAAGAACTGTGACATAATTTCCATTGGGAAAAAAATATGATGTATATCAGTATATGTAATCAAGAGCATCCACCTGATGCACGAATCATGCAGGCTCTGATTATGCGCCTCAGGAATGACAAAAGGCTTGATAAGCATGGAGGTTGTGTGAACACATTGAGCTTTAATTCCGACGGGACTATTCTCGCATCGGGGTCGGATGACCGCCAGATTATTTTGTGGGACTGGGATGCCGGCACTGTCAAACATCAGTTCCATTCAGGCCACTCAAATAATGTTTTTCAGGCCCGATTTATGCCCTTCACTGATGATAGGGTCATGGTCACTTGTGCTGCTGATGGAGAGGTAATTCCTAAGCTCCATTAGTTTTTAATGCTAGTCTTAGTGTTTTAGGCATCAATCAGATTCTGTATTGTTGTGTTCCAGGTTAGACAATTGAAGATATTAGAAGGCGGTAAGGTGCGCACAACATTGCTAGGAGTACATGAGGGACGGGCCCACAAGTTGGCTATAGAGCCAGGCAGTCCTTACATATTCTACAGCTGTGGTGAAGATGGTTTGGTACAGCATGTAAGTTCCTTCCTTACCAATTTAAAGCCAAAGAAAATATAGATATTATTCTGAAGTTTCATGTGCCCAAATCTCATGTGTATCCGCTTGTTCTTTTGTAAATTTTCAATGTATTATGTGACATAGTTAATGATGTGTAATACCGGCTACTGGTTGTGGTCAAAATTAAGTTTAGTTTGCTTGAAGGTTTTGAATATAGTTTCTTACTAGATCTACTGAGATTAACTTGTACTATCAAATGGTCCAAATCCATATCAGTCGCTACCAGTTTGGGTCTCAAGTGTTACTAGCTTTTCTTTTTTTGAATCTTTGTTACTTAATTGCATAAATGAGAACTAGTAGAGTCCCATGGATGTTTTTTTTTTTCTAAAACTAAATTAGTTTTTTTAGCAAGAAATTGAAAACCTTGTTTAGTACATTTACATTTAATTTTTTTGATGAAATATATTTATATTTAAAATTGATTAAGAGTATTATTTCACTTATTTTACACAGTTTGACTTGAGATCAAAAACGCCAACAAAACTGTTGACATGCAAGAACAACCAAACATCAATTATCCACCTAAATGCAATCACAATTGATCCAACAGACCCAAATCTATTCGTGGTGGGTGGTACTGACGAGTATGCTTGCATGTACGATATTCGAAGGTACCTTCAATTACTCAATTCAATTGATAATGGAGCTTTTTCCAATACCGAATTTTTTACTTTGGCAATGAACATTCGACATATCTCACAAACACCTGACTTTCTGTATGTTAGTTGCAATTATTACCAAATTGTAAAAATGAGTTCATGTCAATCAAAAAATAATTGGACTAAATTTTTTATCTCAAAGAACAAAGTTGCTGTTCAAATAGTGGGTAGAAATTGTGTATTATCTTAAACTTGGGTGTTACATGCAAATGTATAAAAGCAAGTCTGGTTTGTCTATAGAATGTGCAAATGGTAGGTTTCGCTTGGCCTATTGAGAGTTTGAAATATGAAAATTTGTTGTTTGCTACATCAATATAATAATAATTGCGTCATTTGTAACAAGTATCGAACTGGTTTAATAGCACGCAACACTAAGAACTATACCGAAGTTCTTTAGACCTTTTGGCATGTTATTAATAACATGTCACTCACAGATATAAATGGGATGGTTCAACCGATATTGGCCGGCCAGTCAACTTATTTTGCCCAGCTCATCTTCTCGGCGAAGACCACCTTGGAATAACTGGCCTAGCATTTTCTCACCACGGGGAGTTATTAACATCATATAATGATGAAAACATCTACCTCTTTCAGAAGGGACAAGGATTGGGGCCTGACTCCTGGCTTGGGCCAAACAGAGAAGGGTCCGATCCTGATTCTGAAGGGCCTAGGGTTTTTGAAGGGCACCGAAATTGTGACACTGTAAAGGGGGTGAGTTTCTTTGGGCCAAATTGCGAGTATGTTGCAAGTGGGTCAGACTGTGGGCGGCTGTTTATTTGGAGGAAAAGTGATGCCAAGTTGCTGAGAGCAATTGATGGGGACAGGTATGTTGTGAATTGTATAGAATCACACCCTTATGCGACAGTGATTGCAAGTAGTGGGATTGACAATGATATTAAGATGTGGATCCCCAATTCGACAGAGCCTGCATCTCCAGTAAATATTTCTGAGGTAATGTACTTTGTTTTACATCATTAATCATTTACTCTGAGGTAATGTACTTTGTTTTACAACATTTATTCAAACTGTTAATTGCCTTCTGGATATGACTCGTAGCAGGTCAGACATCTGCATCATTGAGGTCTGCCAATCATTGTTAACCACGTGTAAGTTTTGCTACTGGTGCCCAATAGCCATGGAATTCTGACATAGTCACTAGTAAGGTAGACTGGAAATGAATTTTTGCATAGTTAAGTTTCCAAAATGCTGATTAGAAGCTCACGTTCTTTGGAGTTTAGTCTTTACCCCAACTCGAATTGAACAGTACCTTGAATCAATCAATTCTCTCACTCCTCTCTGCTTGCTTAAGAGCTGCTTTTTATTTGACTTCACATTTGTTTGGTCCACATGAATAATTCTATTTGCTGTTTGGAAAGCAATTGAGTGTATTCTATATTAGAGGTAATAATGTAGTATGAGATTTTAGCAGAGTCATTTGTTTACTTGTGAAATGTCTGCATGGATGAAGCTTCAATGGAGAACACTCTGGTACTTCTGTTATTTTTAATACTTGCAACTTTAGATACAAATTGCCCCACTAGTATGTTGAATGTGCATTTTCTGCCATTATGGATTGTGGTAGTTTGACTAAAAACTATGGTTCACATTTTCACCCCTCATTATTTAAGTGTGTCTATCCGGACTGGCCAACTTTGGTACCACAGTTCTAATTGTAACAAATGCCTATTCCATCATAAAATTGCAGTAGTACAGACCTCTGTTGCATTCCAATGTCTTTGTTAACAATGGAAATTTAATTGGTTTTTCTGCATATTATAGTTTCAAGGGACTTGATTAAACTATTGTAATTGCTTATTTGACAGTTAACGTACCACTCCTACTATAAGTTTCAGAATGACAGTGGTCACTTGCAGATGCTTTTATACTTTCTTTAGAAGGCCTCCTTTGTTTTTCTGAAGGTGCCACGGAATCAATGTAGTTTTCTACCTGATCAAAAGTTTTCAGCTGTTTGCTAATTACAAGTGTTGCTTTGTTACTAGTCATACCATTCCAATCTGTATCCTTTTCATTAATCTTAGTCATGTTAAAGCACTAGTTAACAACCTAGTGGGACCTTTGGAATTTTTTTGTGTTTGAAAAAATAAATCAATGAGAACTGAAAATTGAAACTTGAAAACACGGAGTGGACTTCAAAAGTCCGGCCTATATATTCAGACCAGACTTTCTTCTGTAATGGGTTTTTTAAACCGTGTCATCACTTTAAATTTGTATCTGTGACCAGAGAATTTTAGATCCATGGCCCTACTTTCATAGTCTGGTTCTTGTTTTCAAAACTTTCTGAATGCCAATTCTCAAATTGCCGAAGTCCGGCTGGAGTTTGAAATTTATGGCTGGACTTCTAAAGTCCAGTTTTGTTTTCAATTTTTTTTAACTTCAATTCTCCAATTTAAATTTAAATTTTTATCTTTTTCTTTCCCAAACAAAATTTTTGCCAGAAGTGCCTAGCTTTTATTTGTTCTAATCTTGATACCTTGTTGTATGACTGTACCATTTGGTTGATCTTACTAGTTTCATTCTTTATTTTTTTTCCTTCTTTTTATATCCTGCTCATGTGTAATGGTCTGCTAGTATGACATCAAGTTGAATATCACTCCGCTAATATGAGATTCACATTGATATGCTCTTTATATCCAGCCATTAATTTTGGAAATTCCATTATGCTGCTTAACATTAAAATCATTAGGTTTAGGTTTGTGCCATTCTGTAAAAGTAAAAAAGATGGAAAATAATCCTTGTCAAGACATGTGCATTGCATTATTCCCTTTGACTGAAAGATCTCCTCTCAAATGCTCAATCAACTTATGCTTGGATTTCTGTCCATTGTTTGATTGAAAGATGACAGCAAGGACCAAAATGATACAGATACACATTTTTAGGTACTAATGAAACATTCTAGGTGGATTAGACATTATGGGCTATGTATTAATCAAACAATATTAGACAGTGCATCAATATGAAGCAACTTTACCAGTAAGAGAGTAACAGTAAGCATTTTTTTTATATTGATATAGCTATGTTGGTTAAAAATTTGGCAGCTGAAGCACAAGAGAAGAAACAGATTCTGGCGATTTGCGTTACCGGAGGATTTGATAGCACAGGTTTTGGCAATGCGGAGGCAAAGGAGGGATGACGATGAATTTGAACCTAGCAACTCCGATTTGATCAATTTAATAGTGCAGATGGCAAATGGAGATGATGTATCTGACGAGAACAGTGGCCAAAGCTCTGAGGGGCCTGGTGATTGCAGAGTTAATTAATACCCCTTTTGGGGCTTTAATTTAATGAGTTGTACATAAAACATGCTTAGTTGAAATAAGGAATGTTGGAACTCTCTGTCATTTATGAAAAATGACTGTTGCCACCCTTTTGACCAATCTCAGCAATGCTCTTTGTACAGTTAATCAGTTGAACTTTCATTTTTCAGTTTTGGTTAGAGATTAGTTGCCAGAGTCGAGTAGCTTAACAGTAATCTTGCTTGATCATGAACTGTTAATTCTTACTCTGCTTACACAACTACAACCTATCATAGAAAACCTGTAGCTATACATCTAGGTTTCTATTTTAACTATTGATGCGAATACAGTTTGTGCTTAGAAGGTAATATTTAATAACAACCTCAAAAGCAGCTTGGTGTCTGTACTCATATAATGGTCCTTTCCCCAGTTTGATTCTTTGGGGAAAGTTGTTCTGAGCCTGAGTTTTGTTCTTCTCCAGCACAAGTTAGACCATCATATGTAGTCAACTCTCCAGTCTGAATTGTTATGCTCGATACCAGTGCAGTAAGCTGAGCAAAAACAAAAAAGGTTCATCAGTAGAACAAAAGATTTACATTACAAGCATAGCGAAATTAGATAAAGCTTACAGTTGCGAATCCGGCACACATGATACTAAATCCTTTGAAGTGGAAAGGAGCACTATCTGATAAGAACCATGCTGAAAGAAAATATTAACGAACAAAAAAATCAGTCTTGTTGAAATAGGTCTTTTGATGGATCAAAATTTCACCTGAACTTGACAAAGAGGTATGAAACACTAACCTGTAAGAGGAGTAAAGAGTAGAGGAGAAATAATACTTGCAAATGAACTCACTCCTGTAATACATCCTTGAGCCATTCCCTGAAAGGTAGAACGTAACAAATGAAAACAATGCACATAAGTATTGCAGAAAATAAAGAGCGAATGGATTTTAAGTACTGATAATTCGTTTGTGAACTGCCTTTTCATGTCTAACAGCTCAGAATTTGTAGAACAACTGTTTGGTTCAATCTTTAAGAAAATGGGAAAGAAGGTCACACACTCCCATAAAATGAGAATGAAAAATTTTATATACCTGTTCAAAGGATCCAACCTTTTTCGATACTATGCTCCTGATCTGCTCAATATATATATAATGAAAAAACATATAAGTTTCTTCTACTCGGTATAAGAACAGCAGTGAAACCAAGGTCATTAATTGACAATTGACTTACGCAAGAGTTCACAAAAATGCTCAGCAAAACGCAAGTCGCAGCTAAGTAAGGCACCTACAAAAATGATAAAGTTCAATGCTAAAAGCATAAAGTAGTCACAAAATTATGTACTAATCTAATGGTTTGATCATGAGTAATATGGGGCATATATAGGCGCTTAAAGGAAAAAAAAAATGAAATTAACTAGGACGTAACATCTCAAGTCTGGTCTCAGATCTTGGACCAGACCTGGGATTATTCAGCGAAGTCCCATGCCAGACCAGTCAGGACAAGACAAGTGCTGGTATATAAACTGATGCTACCTCAATTGATTACATATGTGCAAATAAACCCAATCAACATTCAAACGAGACAAAAGAAACGGAACTATGTAATTGATCAGATAGAAAATGTACCCAGTAGGCCCAAGCAATGCTATACAAAAATACCTGAAAAAAGTGCCACAAATTGTCTTCAGACTACCTCAGAGAGTCAAATATAATTGTTCACCTTAAATAAAATAGAGTAGATATTTGAGAGAGAGAAACAAGTTACATGGGCACAGCTTGCAAAGAGACCAACAGTTAGTAGCTTCTCTTCATCAATCCTTGGGGCTAAGAAGGGCATCAAAGTAAGCTGCAAAATAAATTAGCTTGTCAGATAAATTGATTCTGTCCTTTTGTGTTTACTCTAAATTGGCAAGTATTTGCCATTTGGGCGCAATACCTTTTATGAACTGTGCTATTTTAGCAAGGTTCAGTTCTACAAGATATTACTAGAAGAAAGGCTAAGGAGACTGTTAAAGGTTACCTGTGAGAATGTCCCCACAACCCCAATGATAAGCAACAAATCAGCAAATTGATCTTTGCTAAAATGGAATTGTGACTTCAGGTAGTACTGATATAAAGAATAAGCAGTAACCATGATTAGATGTATGAATAAAATCTCATCAGAAATGAAAAAGAAACCAATCAATCTTTTTTTTAAATAGGCGAAGAAAACAATAAAAGTTTAAAAGCTTTTCTGGTGCAAGGACTTGGAACTTTTGTAATAATAAAAAAAAACAGATATTTAAAATAAAGTTCAACAACTGAAAGAAGCAACTTAATTTGAAAAAACAAAATAGAAACTTAAGCAACAGGGCAGTTATTTAAAATAAAGTTCAAGCATGTTATTTATTGAGGATTATATTACAAGAAGAAGGAATATACCAATAGAGCAGTATGAAGGCCATTTTCCCCCAAACTGTGAAAAAATGCAATTACCGCCGCTCTTGATAAGGTCAAGCTACATAAATTTGCATGGCTTTCAGATGATTAAAATAATTTTGAAGCAAAAAAAAATTATGTTTAGCTAGATTGATCATATGTTAACATTGAACAAATTAATTTCATTTCTTTTTGGCTTGCAAACAGAATTAGCCTCTGAAATTTTAACTAATAGATACAGCTACATGTTTTGCACTGCATTGATTACTACTTGATTGAACTCTCATTGTTACTTGGCTAACATTTTGAAGGGCAAAAGAGTTATCTGTACAAAACCTCAGAATATTTATTCTATCCTGAAAAAAAAAAATAATGCAAATCCCAATATTCCAAAATGCCCAAACTACCCTTCCTGGACAACTTACTATTTCATTCATTTACATTGAAAAGGTGATAAAAGAATGGACAGCTCTAGCAATTTTTTTCACAAAATTGGGGAATAAAACATACTCTACGCTTTGTTTCCTGGGAACATGTCAAACATTTTCTAGTGATAGATGTTCATGTTTCTCAATCTACAAGAATATAAGGTACATTTAATATCTTACGGGTACAAAGGAAGTAATCTCTCTCTCTGATCTCACGATTAAGAAAAAGAAGAAGAAAATGGAAGCATCACCTGCTGGTAAGAAGGCTAATCATCTCAGAAAAAGATGGCGTCTTCCTCAAAAGAGTAAGCCTCGGGTATGATTCCTCATCCGAGGAAGAAGTTGAGCAGAGAGGCTTAGTGCTCTCGTCATCATCTTGTGCTACACAAGTACTTGATTCCTCTAGGAACAGTCTCACATAAGCTGCTGTGGCCATGGCAGCAACCGCAGCGACTTGAAAAGTGGAGGAGACGGGGAGGAGACGCGCAAGGACAGTGCCACACACGAATCCAGCAGTGGAGACACCTAGTAACAAGGCAAAGGCAGACGAACGACGATGCTCACACACTTTGTCAGCCTGAGTATATAGGAGTTCTAAATAATAAAACATGGAGAAAAGCCGGAATTGATTGTCATGTTATCACATTGCTTTATAGACACAGTATGATTGATAAGCATAATACCAGCAAAGTTAGTTTCAAATGTAGTATGAAACTATATATCAAGCATGTTAATATACACAGTTCACATCACAATCAAATAATCAGAAATTTGGGCAGACAGGACACCTGTTACCGCAAGACCTGTTGTGCTTTACAATTGTTGTGCCAGTAGGGTTTTGGAGTGTTATCCTCACAAAAAGCATAATTAGTTCAACATTTATATTAGAAATTTGTAATCAACTAAAAGCTTAGACGGTCATTATGCTCACATGTAAGATCACTAATGAAATCAAAATTAATTATTTTACTGTAGAGCATAAGCCTAATTATTTTAGCACAATTTAAGGCCCTTTCAAGTACACAAGTCCTAATGCACTGTTAGAGTTGGAAACTAAAAGAGGTCACAAATTGAACTAACAGTCGATTCAAGACTTGATAAAATGATTATCTTTTTGAATTTTGGTTCATTTATCTAAACATTCAAGAAATTGAAAAATTACCACATAGGCAAGGGAGAGACATTGCATACATCCATCCGCAAACATCCCGGCGAACATCTTGACTGCAAAATATGCATAAACGAATTCTCTGCTCTGGTTGTAAGCCAATATAGCTGCAGGTCAAAGGAAAAAGGAATTTCAATTTTTTCCCAAGGACATAATTTTGATCAACTACAACAAAATGAAATTGCTTAAATGCCTAAAAATCAAGATAACCAGTCATAATTTTTCCTAGTGTACCTAATGGTAAAATGGTGATTGTTGTTGGAAGCATAAGTAAGGCCTTTCGACCGTACTTATCTGACAGATTACCAACAAGAGGCGTTACTATAAGTGCCCCGAGTCCTGTCACCTGCACAGAAAAAAAATGATTTATGTTTGATATGCATATTCATATATTGAATATTGCTCCAGCTACCATTTGTTTATAAAAATAGATAATAAATTGATTTTAACCATCGGATATCCGAGGACAACCTTCAGAAAAATTTATTTCGTTTTAAATTTAATATATTGAATTGTGTGAAAAGTACTTAATCACAAATATTTATTTCGTTTTAACTGTCTTAATCAGTGAAGATAATAACATTTCAAAAGACAATGGTCTCCCCTCTCCCTCTCCAAATCCCACCTTTATTCTTGAAAGTCATGGATGTCGATCCTCTACCAATTAACAAAATTTTGTGGAATTGTAGAGGGCCTTTGTACATTGTTCAAGTTTTCTTTTGACTTTTTCTCTGTTATCTTTCCTTTTTGGATTTTTTTTCTCTGTTATCAGAGGACTAAATCACTAAATCTTACACAAACGCATTGCAAAGAATATATCTGGATAAATTACTTTACAATCCTTAACGATATATTTCAGAATCAACTAACAACCATCAATTAAATCGATAAGAATTGCTCAAAATTCTGTAATACACTAGAGTATGTCCATATATATATATATATATTAAACTGACTACAGGCGGATCTTAATGCAACCCAAAGAGTGCTTAGTTATCTCTATGATTTAAAAAAAAAATGTTTAATTTAATTGATTTTTTTTTAATATGTATATAGTTTAGCCTCTCTCATAAAATATTAAATACGTACTTGTAATGTAACTTAGTGATATATTATAATTTCATATTGTGATTGTGAGACTTTTCAAATCTCATCTACCATACATGAAACATTTTTGTATTTTATATTTCGGCATTCCCAACCTAAATTTCTAGTTTTTCCCCTGCATATAAGGTTTTGAATTTATGATTCATACTTTATCCATGTCCATTTGTTAGACGGGCAGACAAATAGTCTTATCCTTTCCCTCCTGAAGTCACTTTTGTTAGGTTAGCTCCAAAAAGTAAAGTATTATATATGTAACTTTCAGAGCTTGTGTTCTAAATTAAGCAATATAACCATAAGAAAAGGACTTATGTGACATTATCAGGGGTAAATATTTTAACAGAGCAGTTTTGGCTTCATGCAGCGCTGGTTTAATTCTATAGTCAGTGCGCTGCATGAATTCAAACCACTCTATTAAAATCTTTACCTGTTACTAGCAGATAAATTAAGTAACAGAAAGAATCAAATCAATTCCTTTCACATGAAGGTTACAACCTAGCTTGAATTACATGTTAATTAGTCTTCTGAGTTATCATTTTCCTTGGTGAATATGATGTAGTAGTATGCTGTCATTTTCCAAGGCTGTCCACCCAATATGTTTATATGTTAATAACAAGTACTCTGAAATCATACAACTATTAACAATAAAAGATAATAATATATATTTTTATCAGCAATGACAATTTAAAAATAATAAAATTAGTTTTTCCATTATTAACATTAATAGTTATGAAAAATAATTAGGTAGTCGTCATTAATTAACAGATAAGTGAATGGTTATATAGACAGTAGTTGGTAGGCACTAAACATTTCCTTGTATATTGTAATTAATGAATTTTGCTTCTCCCCAAACTTAGGAGCAAACTCCCAAGTATTTTAACTAACTTATGGATTGTTTATTCATCAGATAAGAAAACAAACTAGCTAGAATCCATCACAAGTCTAATTATCTATGCATGTAAGTTTTAATTTCGAATTTTGCAAATGAGAAATTAACTGATAAATTTCAACATAAAAAACTAAGAGGAAAATGCACAGACTGATACCTGATATTGGTATCTCTTTGATGTTTTTGCAAACTTAACAAGATTTTAGTTATAATTAACACATTAAAATGTTGCAAAACAACACAACACAACACAGAGGACAGTTTTCAAGTAGTAAAAAAAATATAAAAATTTAATTTAGAGGGTTATGTACCGCCTGTTGGAAGCCGGTAAGATAAATGGCAAGAGAACATTCATTCTGACCAGGACACAATGCTTCCATGGTAATATCGGTGGTTGCCGGGATCACCATATACGCCGCAAAATGAAACATAAAGACTGAAACAAACAAGTGTACCAACTCTCCTTGGTCTTTCATCTTCACACTGCATAAATGGTAATATATATCTTGATACTTATGAGTGAATCTTAGACATATATATATATGTGTGTGTTTGTGTGTGTGTGTGTGTGTGTGTTTATGTGATCTGTATGAAGATAGTGATTTACATGAATTGAAGAAGTAAAGACAAAGGAGGACCTTCCTTTGAAGAAATTGAAAAAGATGAGTGTGGTGTGGGGACTTTTAGTTGCTTAGTGGAGTGCCTAATCAGTATTGTGACAGGGCTTTATGAAGATGGAACACCCATTTTGCGCTGTGGCCTGTGGGAGTAAGCGACAATGACAACACTAATATATGTCTATATAGGTTGAATTTAAGTGATCAAGAGTTGGTCGCTTGTGCAGTGTGCTTGGGGAAACTATTGTTGCTTCCTTAACACACCATATAGTTGTATATTTGCAAGAATTTATATCACCTAAGGTACTTTACCGAGTTTAAATCCGGTCCTTCCGTTATATATTGACTCGGATTTTGAAAGCATCTTTAAGTTGTATTCTTTGTTTGAAGAAATTTCTTTTATACAAATTAAGGAAGAAAATCGGAAGGGCAAGGAGCCAAGGAAACAACTCATAGCTAAAATTGTCTCTCTTTTTTTTTTTTTACAAACAAATGGGTACTCCAGTTATTTTTGTTAAAATATTGCTCCAATTATGGGAAGCTGATTGCATCTAAGTTCAATTTGTTAGTCTATTATATATGAACTTGTGCAAAAATGGGTACTCCAGTTCTCCAAATCAAGACGCAATTGGAAACTGCAACTACTGCACCTTTGCATTTTGATTTTAGTAAACACTTGAGAGTAGGTCCGATGGGCATCGGACCTACTTTGGTTCGATGGGTTTAATCACCGTCGATTTGCTTTAAGATTCGTGCAGAACGCTTTAAACTTCGTACGTGTCTGTTTCAATTTTTGTGCGCACAAATCTTAAATTAGATCGGACGGTCATCATGCTCGTAGGTCCGATGGGCATTGGACCTACTCCGTTCTCTTTAGTAAAAGGGTGCGGCTATTATAATATGCATATTAAAGAGCGACCTGTGTTAGGGACATATATTTTCATTTTCAAAATTCAAATAATAATCTGAACCATGTCCTATGTTCTATTAATGAACATTGAAGACTTGACCTTTATTTTTGTCTCAAAAAAAATAATAGATCTGAACCATTCAACATAATCTCCATATAAAATATACTTATATTCAAATTTATATTTAAAAAAATTAGATAGATAAATCACTTAATTTAAAAAATTTGGACCATCCAATTAATGCTTGTAATTTTCTACGTATCTAAAAAAAATCTAAAAAAAATCTAAAATTTGGTCTTAATACATTTTATATATAGAGATTATGTTTAATGGTTCTGATTCGGATCGACTGTTTAACAGTTCAGTTCAAATTGACTGTTTGAACATTTTCATATGGTCTCCATCTCTTTTGTCATATATATACAGCAAGCCATTTTAAGGAGCTTATTTGCATTAGTTGTGTAACTTGTGTTGTGTAGTAATATAACAATGCACCAAGTTTGTGCAGCATTTCAAGGAGGTGGAACCTACCAAGTGTTCTCATTCTGCAATCACTAACTACTAATTAATTACCAATAACACCATATTTAATTGAGGAACCGGACAGAATAAGGAAAAGAAAAGTTGATTGCTTGGGATTTGAACGAATCATGTATAGAATTCTTTTACTGAATTGTTTTTCTTATCTATTTAAAAAAAAAATATTTTTAAAATATATATATATATATATAATTCGGTCTACAAATACATTGTTATATGGAGATCATGTTTAATGGTTTGGATTGATTGTTTGAACTTTAATAATAGAGATATGGATCCATAGTGCGGTTGATCCGTAATATACATATAACGATAGCCTCACTCATTTAATAATTTTAATTCTCATTTTAGTATTATTCATTTAATTAAATTTTTTTAGGAGGTTAAAAATGAGAGAAGAAAAATATAATTTATTATTCCATTTCATTTTTTTTACCTCGCCTTTCTTTCATTTATTTTCTTTTGCATTCTGCTAATCAACATAGTATTAACAGTGGTTCAAATTGATGGTATAAAGATAATTTTATAACTAAAGAGATGTGTCAGGTTCAAACATAAAAGATATTCAGGGGGAGGGTGTTGGACTAGGGGTGCAAACGGATCGGATACGGATCGGATAGTGCTAAAATCATATCCGTATCCGTATTTTTTTTCGGATAGGGGAACGGATCGGATATTAATCGATCAGATATTAATCGATCACAGATACCGATTGAATATTTTTCGAATACGGATACGAATGCAGATATAATTCGGATTCTTAATTCAAAATATATATGTTATGCCATTACAAAATATATGTAGCCATAACTAAAATTCACCAATTCACCGACCACATCTAAGTAACTAAAATTCACCAACATAACTATAATTCTAATTAAAATATACCAACACAAAAGATATTCTCTCAAAACATGTATAATTCTAAAATAAAAAGAGATAGTTTAATGATATTTTGTTAACACATCAGTCGCTATTATCAGTAGAATGGATTGACCGTCATGATTCACCACAACAAAGAAAGTGAATGGCATTGCATACCTAGAAAAGTAATAATAGGCATTGGTTCAAACCTAGAGGAAGAGTTCCTCAGATATCGGTAAAATACCAAGCATGCTCGTTGCTAAAGAAATGTTTAGTGTCTGCAGAATCTTAGATATTTTTGAGTACATATAGTTAGAGAATTTATCTTTTATGGAACGAGATAATATTTTCATATCGAAAGAATTTTGATCCATCTTCTTCCGTTAAATTAAAAGTTACGGATACGGATAATATCCGATCCGTTTGCACCCCTAGTGTTGGTTGAAGGTGGATAAGGCTCTGCTGCTTTTTTTTAGAGAAAAGCAGCATTCTGTTTTTCCGATCTCAACCATTCACAATTTTTCATTCACGTATCTCGATAAAAGAACTTTTTCATGCACAGATTTCAATAATTTTGAATAGTTGAGATAGAAAAAGAAGGACCTTGCTTTTCTCTCAGGAGTCCGTTCTGTTAAAATTGACACAAAAATTCTAAGATTCTGCACTTTAAAATTGAAAGGATCGAGGAACAAAATAATTGCTCCCAGCGTATATTTCTTACAAAAAATGAAAAAATAATAATAAGACATTTGTTCCCAACATTTAATTCTCACAAAAAATCTCCCAAGTTCTTGGATGGGATGCATATAAGACATTTGGATTATTTCTTAAAAAACTGCATAATAGTTCATATGAATAAACTACTAATTTTATTATAAATAAACACTATGCAATGACCCTGCCGTCCGGAAATTCATATCACCTAAAGCATAGAAAAATTCACGAATAATTCGTGTTTTAAACTTTTTTGACGTTTCTGAATCGAACTTCGAATAAAACGCAAAAAATGTATAATACGTTTATTCGCGAATAAAATGCGAATCACGAATTATTCGCGAGAAAAACAATAAAAAAACGTGAATTTTTTTTTTTTTTGCTTCCTTGTTGTACCGAATCATTCCCCTGCTGAACCGAACCCGAACTATTTGTTTATCACTATGACCTAAAGTATAACTCAAATGTTGTGTTTAGAATCCCAACCGTCAGATATATTTTGGCACATATATTAAAGAGGTCATCTCAGACTGGATTGACACCGATTCTGATCAGACGGACTAGATCTACGCTCAAAATTTGAGTAGCTTCAGAGGATCCAAAGGGTAACAAATACAGTGCATGTAACTAACAACCATTTATACTATAAACCGATGTGATGTTTAGTCTAAATAGTTATGACGTGACAAACATATTCTAACAGGGAAGTGCGCAAATTTTTTTTTAAAAAGTATATAGTAATATACATATAAAGGCATGTGTATTATAATAATACGCAAAAGTTGTAAATATCTTGTGTCACCTTTTGACTTTTGTGGGTTATCTTTTGTGTCATCCTTTATTCTATTTTTGGTTATATTTTCCTTTTCTTTTCTGGGATGTTTGCTGATCTCTAGTTTTCAGGTGACTGTTTGTTGCTTTCTGTGGGATAGTTTTGTAATATTTCTATGAAGCAAGGATCTTACACTCAGAAAAATCTCTTGAGTCACCTTTTAAGTGCCCTCCCCAAAATGAATTCACATCACTCAGGTTACCTGACTCAAAGCAAATTACGATTAGACGGCCCATTTAATATGGCACGAATCTCAAAACAGACTCCTACAGTCTCAATAGGCACCGAATTGAGTTTGGCCCAGATAAAATTAATCTGGGCCGGGCGTTGCAATTTGCTTGAGTCAGGTACCTGGGAGGATATTTGTCCCTCCAAAATGAATTCAGATCCTCTCCGGTACTGTAATAGAGAATCGTTTATAATTAGTGGATCTGGAACGTTCTTTTTAACTTGGCACGAATCTCAAAGCCCAATAATACTACCCCTGCGTTAGCTTGAATCTCAAAGCGATTGAGAGTAAATCTCAAGTCATAAAATGAGAGAAATCTTTTACGGTATTTGAGAGGATACTTGTCTCTTTCGTTTTCTCTCTTTTTGAACTTTGAGCCTGCAACATCTCTTTTTTTTTTTTTAATATCCATTTATCATTGATTTGAAATTTTGAACCAACATCAATACTATATTTGATTAGCAAAATGCCAAAAACCTTTTCTTTTTTTCTTTCTGTTTTTCAACGCTATGTTGGTTAGATTTCACATTTGATATTGGTTTTTTTTGTCAAAAATGCCAAAAACCTTTTCTTTTTTTCTACCCTGAAATTCAAACCAAAGAAAATTTTCTTTTAAGATAACGAAAAAATTTCCCAAAATCATTTTCAACGCTGAATTTCGATCTCTAACTTTTTAGGAAAGAAAAATAACTTAAAACAAACGTTCTAGGTGACTAGGTGTGATTCTTCCAACTATACAAAATTACATTTTATTATTATAAATTTTATCTTTTTCTTTCTGTTTTGTTCTTTTTTGTTTTTTTTATTATTAATCGTTATTGTAGAATGAAAACGCTATGTTGGTCCCACCTCCTTGAAATGCTTCACTAACTTAGTGCCTTGTTATATCACTACACAACAAAGCTAATGCAAATTAGGTACTGAATTTCAAATGTGAAATTTGTTGATACATGACGCTTGGTTTATCCTTTTTACTATTATTCTTTTTTTTTTATTGACAAAAAAAAAACTTGTTTTCTGATCTATCATAAAATGCTGAGTTCTGTAAAAGATAATGGAGCTTTTTTCAGTACCGTTTTTTTGCATTGACAATGAACTTTCGACACATCTTACAAACACCTGACTTTCTATATGTTAGTTGCAATTATTAAAAAAAAATGAGTTTGTGTCAATCAAAAAAATAATTGGACTAAATTTTTTATCTCAAGAACAAAGTTGCTTTTCAAACAATGTACAGAAATTGTGTACAATCTCAGCGGCAGAATTAGAAAATTTGAATAAGAGAAGCTAATTTATAAAATGCATAATATGTGAAAAAGGTAAAAAAAAATGTAATTAGTGAGAGTTGAAACCATAACCTTACAAACACCAAATATAACTCTTACCACTAGATTATAAGCACACATTTGTCATTTTATGAGGGGCTAGACTATATAAAAACTTAAAAAAAAATTAAATTAAATTTTAATATACATAATTAAAAAATTTAAAATCATTGGAGTGGCTTAGATGACATACATGTAGATCCGCCCCTGTACAACCTCAAACTTGGACTATATGTGCAAATGTAAAAAAAAAAGCAGTAGTTATTAACATCATATAATATAATGATGGGTAAATTTCGCTGGAGGTTACTAAACTTTGTCATTTGTCACGAATTAGTTACTCAAGTTTGATTTGTCATTTTTAATCACTCAACTTTGTCATTTGTCCCAATCAAGTCACTCTATACTTTTCCGTTCAAAATGCTAACGGAATATACTCATTCCGTTAGTATTTTGGAAGGAATGAGTATATTCCGTTAATATTTTAGACGGAATGAGAATATTCCGTTAAGAATTTGGATGAAAAAGTACAAAATGACTTGATTGGGACAAATGACAAAGTTGAGTTACTAAAAAGAGACAAATCAAACTTGAGTGACCAATTCGTGACAAATGACAAAGTTTAGTGACCTCCAGCGAAATTTACCCTATAATGATGTAAACATCTACCTCTTTCAGAAGAGTCACAGAGGCAATAATTGAACAAATCGTAATGAAATTTTTTCATATGATTATCACTATAATAATAGTGCTTGTGATTTTTTTTTCTTAATTATTCATTTTGATCATCTACCTGAATAAATAGATGAATTAAACGAATTATGATTTTTTTTTTCTAATTATTCGAGAATTTTACCGAATTGTACATGAATTTATTCACATAATTTGTTTTCTTTCTTAAAACTTAATAATAATTTTGTAGTTATATTAGATATTCTTTACTCTTCTTTACTGTTCTGTACACTTAGTTGATTGTATAGCCTTAACGGGTCTGACTTGTGTCAGTCCGCTATCTACTTGTATTGAGACAGAATGTCTATATATAGGCTACTGGATGTAATTGAGAGATTAATGAAACATAGTTACAATTTACAATTCAATACATAGCGATTCTATTTCTTATATGGTATCAGCCAGTATCTTCTTCCCTTCTCCTCTTCTTCTTCTTTCTTGATCTCTTGATTTTCCAGTCATGGCTGAGTTCACCTCAGATTCTTTTGGTCCGATTCCTGATCAGCCTTCTACTCTCTCTTCTCGCCAGCCTCCAGCACTTGTTCAGATTTCCATTCCGGTTTCAACTAAACTTGATCGGGACAATTTCCTTACATGAAAATCACAAATTGAGCCGATTATCAAAACTATTTCCACTAATACACACATTATACTCGAATCATGAATTTTATTTCTTATAAATTATTCTCGAATCTCAAATTTGTCGTTATAATTATCATGTGACAGACTAAGAAATTCGCATATTATTACTAATAAACTAATATAACACCACCAATTAATGAAAGACTAGTCTCCTATTATGAGAGATGGGCATATTGATCAATTTTGTAAAATATCATATGAAGAAAAGATGATAGAAGAAAGAATATTGAATTGTAATGGGAAAATATATTATTTTGATATTTGATCAGAAAATTGACAATTTTGAAAGTTTAGACGATCAAGTATATCGACAATTAAACTCAAATTAAATGACAAAATATAATATTTTAATGTTTTGATCGGAAAATTAAAAGTTTTGATGGGCATGTAAACAATTAATCCAAAATAATAATAAAAGTCCAGTGTTTAATTGGTGGAAACAGTAAAAAAGAACTAGTTAATTCACGGAAACGGGTTTAAGGTCCGGATTTGGTGTGTCGCTCCGTTAATAACCTATCACTGGACTTCTCCATTACACACAAGTGACATTTTTTTTTCCTTCTGTATAGTGGCAGGTGAATATTTAAATATTTGAAAAATATTCACATATAAATATCATAGCATCTAACATTATCTTGATAGCCCAGTAATAATACAAAAATCAAACAACTTTTAATGCTTTCGAGAAGCGAGTGTCTAGACAAATTCATCCTTAATTTCAAAGACTATTTGATGTTGCCGCTCTCCTTACCATCGGAACAGTTCCCCTCCATACCTGAACCATTAAAATGCATATACAACAAAATTACAATCTGTACTCTTTTCATTTAATCATATACTCTTTTCATTTAATAATAGTGTTAGATAGGTTGGCTTGGGGCTGAGCAACTGGCTTTTGTTTGGGCCCAACTCTCCTCTCTCAAAATCAAACTTACAAATTTATAGCAAAATACTTGCCTTTCAAGTAGCAACCGTGAGTTGCTGGTGGTGGGTAGAGTGTAACACCCCCATACTCTTTGAGCATATAATTAGTATATAAACCACTCTCAATTTTTTGTGCTACTTGGCACGGCCAAATGAGCTTTTGCCAAAATTTATGCACAATCGCTACACGTAGAGCAAATAAATATAGGCATTAGAAATTTTGTTAGACTTAGAGGCGCTTAATAATTCCCCTTTCCAAAATTGAATGACATGGACAAATAATAATACCAAAATGTTCATCTAAATACAATATAGCTTAAATTAAATGTGATGATGGGCTTATTGTATCTTAGACTCAAGAGTAAGAGGTGTGTGGTTGAAGGGTGTCTCTCCATAAAGGGGACTTCCCTAGAGTGCACCTAGCCGCGTACACATCCACAACCGCCACCTTGCCCTAGTGCACTCTACCACGTATAGTATAATTTTGCACTCTACCAGCCCTAGTGCACCATAGAAATATATCATCTGCTCTGTCAAATAACAACCAACTATTGTGATCAATACAAAGCACATGAGAAAATACACATACACACAGAAACAGACTGACACACGCACACACACATGCATGTACGACAAAGTGTTAAATCTGAACTTGCAAGTTTTGTGTAAACATTGCACATTGTAAAATTCGAAATTCATAAATTCTGATATATATTTGAGAGTTATTGGAAAACATAAAATCTAATATATATTTGGGAGTTATTGGAATACCTGCCAGCCTTGTGGTCCAGCAGCTCCGTGTTCTATTGCGTAAGCAGCCTTCAAGCATTAGTTGTCATCAGATCGGCAACCAATTCTGAGTTCCCGTCAAATCTACATAACATAAATATACTCTGTTATTGGGAAGAACATGGATTTAAATTGGTATGTCAATGAATGGTGCTTACTCCACACATGTGAGATTAATTTAAGAAACAAATGGAAAGTGGACAATTAAATGTACCTTACCAAGTTGGGATCAGGAAGTTCCCCTCACAGTTCCATCCACATTCTCAGTTGTTGCTTTGACCTGGAAAATGAAAGCATCATGCAACATGCTTGATTGTGCTTTAATGAACAATTGAACACAGTTTCCACAAATCCCATGGTAATATATAAACAAATTTTACATGAAAGCTATTAAAGGAGGAAATCAAACTTACCAATTTGGCACTCTGGAGTTCAGTCTGTTTGGAGAGACAATTTCTAAGAGAAATCTTTCACCAACTTTTTTCACTCTAAATTTCATGACAAAAAATATGACCTAACCAACATTCCTACTGTGTGTGTACATATATATTATAATAAAATGTTGAATCTTCAAGAGTCAAGATAAGGTTTTAAATACCACTTATAACCTTGCTCAAGAATAGAATATATTCGTAAAATTATACCAGTACCTAGCGGTTATGCAGGGGCTCTCGACGTAGCGCATGACGCTGCTTCGCCTGGCCAATCTCCTTCTCAGCTATGCCTCAGTAAGTGCACGTTTTCATCTTGAAGTCCTTCTCAGCTATACGAGTACTGGATTTGAAATCATATTATAATACATATATTCCATATACTTGTATTATACCAATACTCGTATGTTACCTCAAATATTTGCTTAATTTTGGTACAAGTGTAAATGTTGTAATATTTATAAGTCATATTATACCATGATATTCCAATAATTTAGGACTATTTGATTTCAATATGATTATAATTGACAATGCTTTGCTATTATATTGGTATACTTTGACTTGTACCAGTACTCAATGCATTAATACCATTATTTTATTATATTTCGTACTATATGCATTGAGTACTGGTATAATACTAAAATATTTATAAGTACCAATACTTGAATTATACCAATAAAATTGGTACTGGTGTAGTTATAATTCACAATCATATAATTTGTTATAAGTCAAAGTATTATATTTGTAAGTACTAATAATATGTTACCTCTTATTCACAATGCATTGAATATTCAGTAACATATTACTGGTATAATTTGACTATACCAGTGCCAATAACTGGTACCAATGATAGACTATTCCATCATATTGGATATTTTAAAAAATTAACTACTCATATTTGCATTAATAAGTTACAACAAAAACAATAAGTACTTGATATTTAAATATTTTACCTTTTTTTAAATAAATAAGTAAAATATTATTTTATTGCTACAGTACTCCAAGTGTAATACTGGTACCTATATTATAATACAAATACTGAGATATGTTATATATATATTCAAATACAATATATATTAAACCACTACAGTACTAAAAAATAGTATGGTAATATGGTATTATTGAAATAATCGATACTGGTCTACCTATTTTATTTTGTTATTCTTCTATAGGTTAATTAAATGCATTGTGAATATTTATACTCTGATAAAATGTTGGAAAACAAATTAGAAAAGAATAATTCCATGTACAACTTTCAGACCAGCATGTAAGAGATTCCATGTAAACCCTAAGCAATTTTAAACATTGTGTTTTTGCTTCATTTCATTAGATTTGTGTGTTTAATTTCAACATTGGGACCTCTTGCAATTCTAGGAATTGCACAAATTAGGGTTGGCTTAAATACCAAGTCTTGAACATTGACGAATTACATCTAAGATCTAATGGAAGCCTAACTATGATTAGGTATTACAATATATACCAGGTATTGGAATTTATCAAATAATATAAAACGCTTTCAAATTCTCACAGAATTTGAAGAAGTTGACCAACTCAGCAATAACTTTGATAGATAATCACAATAATTTCTTCCATCAACTTATCAACATGTCATTAATGTTATAATCCATAAAGCAAAATTATGATTAAAAATTGTTAGCATCGGTCTACAATTACATAATCTAGGCTTATCTGAAAATAGAGTATTAACATATAATAATAACAACATATAGCAAATTTAGTGAGAGGGAATAGAGAGTATAATTTACACTAAAGAGTATAATTCGACCTTCCCCACCTTGCGTCCGAGACCGTCTGCGAGCTTCGCAAGCACTGCACTCAATAGTCAACAGAGCCCTAGTCAGTTTGTAAATTGTGAAAGGGCGATAGAGAAGAGAAGAGGAGGAAAATGAATAGTTAAATTGAAGTGGCGATATTTTTTTGGATAAAGTCTCAACTCTTCAACGATAAAAGAAAATTGCAACGGTTGAAAAAATCTCACCAACGGAGGGAATAAGAGGCAAGCAAGAGTGGACAGCGTGGAGCTCTTGAGACTAAGAGGAGGTTGGCGGAGGCGAGGGTAGGGAGAGAAAGAGCTCAATGGGGAAGAGGGGAGGAGCAAGAAAAAATAATGGAAATTGAAGCCGATGTCTCCGACGAGAGAAACAGGCGGCAAACAATAGCAGGGGAGGTCAGCGAGGACAGAACGAAGAACACGTAGCAGGGGCGAGGACGTGGCGAGGGCGGGAGAAGGAGAGGATTACACATGACACAAACTCGAACAAATTCGAAAGGGACGGTTTAATCTGAAATATGATCAAGTAAAAAAATAAATTAGAAATATGACGTCATCCTACGTAAGCTAAACGAATCTGAATCCATCCGTTGCACTTGCCCATCCGACGGTAGACAAGAGGGGTGTCACTGTTAATTGCTACAGTGACACCCATTCAACTTTTATAGTATATAAATACCAGTTTTCGTTTAACATTATTTTGTTTAACTTTTAGTACAGCAATGCAGGTAAATATCTTAATAGGCATGTAATCCTTCTTCTTGAATTCAATATAGAAATACAAAATTACAAAACCAAATACATTTTGTGAAAGCTCTTTATCCGTTAATAAAGCAAACCCAAAATTTGATTCGATTCAGAGTGCTCGGTGCTGACGTGCTGTACTGCTGTGGATCCAATATAATGGAGGGAGAGAAGGAGATCAGATCCAGGCTGGTACAGGAGCTGGTCTTGAACGGCCGAGATCCACCCAGCTGTTACGTCCAGAGGGACCACGATCGTCAATTGAATGCTCCTCCGCAGCCTTCTTCTCCAATTCCTGTAATCGATCTCGACCATCTGTCGCAATCCGACGGTGCTGATGAGGCTGTCAAGTTCAGATCTGCTCTGCAGTCCTGGGGACTTTTTCTGGTAAGTTAACATTCCACTGTATAATTTATATCCGGACCGCCAGATCTGTTTTGGCCCGAATATTAAAGGCCTCCAGAGGATCCGGACTCGTTATTAGCTTGCCTTCTGAAAAAAAGATGAAAGGAAATACATATCGGAGAAAAAAGGATACTGTTCTTTCTCTTTTAGCCTCAACGAGAGCTTTGAATTTTCCGTGATTGCTTCAGCAATCAGCAGCTTAGGTGTAAAATGAGCAAGTAGTTGCATGCTACATGTTCAATTGAATGTCTAACTGATGCTTGGCAATATACCAATATCTGTTCTATGTAATTCCTCGTGTGCTATTAGCAGTAGAGAGTAGAGACATATATGAGTATAAATTGAGGTGCAAACTCGTCAGCCAATGAGCACCAATCTAGTTAATTGTTGTACATGTGTATGTTGTCCTTGAATTTAGGGATGTATATTTTTTATGTGTCCTGACCGGTCACGCCATGATTTGGGTCACATGTCGTTGTGTTGTGACCAAGTCAAGTTTTCATGTTCCGGGTAGTGCCGCGAAGAGTGGCCATGGCACATTAGTCACACTAGGACTGGTCCCATTTAACTTTTTTTTTAGAATTTAAGTTTGTCTAAGGAAGAAAAAAATCAGAAAAAATGTCAAAAATGTGAAATATTGTACAATTAAAACAAGGAAATAATGTTGTACAAAAATAAATTTATTGTCTGAAATTTGGATTGTTGTTATAAATAAATTATGGCATAAATTTTATGTTGTTTTGATCACGTGCAGTCAGGTTTGGACATGTTCCGTGTCATGTCGTGTCTCGTGCAGTGTCTTGCCATGACCAGGCCTGTTCGCGTGCCGTGTCATTTTTCTCGAAGGGTGGTCATGGCACGTGACCGGCACGCGTGCCATGACATTTGTGGTCACACTGTGACTTCTTTACATTCCTATCCTTGATAACTTTTTTTTTTGTTTCTGTGTGCCTAATAAGTTTTGTTGATGTCAGGCAATAAACCATGGGATACCTGGCTCTTTCCTAGATAAGGTGCTAAATTTATCAAGAGAATTCTTCCACCTGCCTTTAGAAGACAAGCAAAAGTTTACAAACTTGATAGATGGAAAAGACTTTAAATTAGAAGGCTATGGGAATGATATTGTTGTGTCAAATGGCCAGATACTCGACTGGAACGACCGGCTTTATCTCTTAATTCAACCCGAAGATCAGAGAAACCTAGCTGTTTGGCCAACCACCCCCATTTCTTTTAGGTACAATCTTTCATAGATGTTGAAAAATGTAGGATTACTTGCTTAGTTGATTTTATTCTGAATGAAACAAATTATATGGTAGATTTAGTTTACCGTGTATGCATAGGTTTAATACAATCCTGTATTAATTGGTAGTTACCCATTATTCCAAGGAGGATTCTACTTAATATAAGTACCAAACTTCCACAAATTATCTGATACCTTGAGGATTCTTCTGTGTTAACTGATTTGATTATAACTATCACGATTTAGCAAAAGTTATATGCATTGATTATTTTAATCTCGCTTACATATTCAATTTTTTCAGGGATACTCTGCATGAATTTGGCAAGAAAACAGAAACAGTTCGAGCTCAGATCTTGAGAGCCATGGCAAAAGTACTGGAACTTAAGGAAGACTGTTTTGTGAACCACTTTGATGAAAAAGCTACCATGAACGCCAGATTCAACTACTACCCGCATTGCAAGAGGCCTGATCTTGTGTTCGGTCTGAAGCCACATTCTGATGCATCTGCTATGACAATTCTCTTGCTGGATAAAGAGGTGGGTGGGCTTCAAGTACACAAAAATGCCGAGTGGGTTGACGTGCCTGTTCTCCCTAACTCATTGCTTGTAGTCGTAGGTGACGGAATGGAGGTACTTTATTTCTTATTTTCTTATTTTGTTTACAGCCATCATTGTTAGATATTTATTTTAACTATGGTAGAATACCTAATGAAGCTGAAAATTGGTCCGCGTAGATTAAGATGCACTTCATGTTTTATTGTATGGTCATGATCTTTTATAATTTTCTTAGAGAACTTCATTGTTTGTGCAGATATTAAGCAATGGCATCTTTAGGAGCCCAATACATAGGGTACTTACGAATTCAGACAAGGAGAGGGTCTCTGTCGTAATGTTTATTTCACTTGATCCTGAGAAGAATTTGGAGCCATTGGATGAACTGGTAGATGAAAAGAGGCCAAGGATGTACAAAACAGTCAGGACTAAAGATTTCTTAGCTGATCACTACGAGGACTTTGCTGAAGGAAAGAGAACTATGGATTTCTACAAGATTTAAAGTCCTTTATAAGAATAGAATCACGGTATTTCAAATTCAAATCTTTAGTGTTATCATGTTCATTGAACTTCTTGTGTGGTGCTTTGACAAATTATGGATGAACTGATAGATGAAAAGAATCAAGGATGTACTAAACAGTCAAGACTAAAGATTTTGTAACTGATCGTTACGAGGACTTTGCTGAAGGAAAGAGAACTGTTGAATATCTACCAGTTTTGAAGTCCTTTATAAAATAAAATCACGGTATTATTTCATAATAACTGTGTATGGTCAGACATCTTATCGGACCTTCATCCCTAAAAGAGTTAACTGTTGGTTTGTGAAGCTCATATTGAAAAGTTCAAACTAAGAAACGAAATAATAATTTGACTGAACGAAAAAAGGTGAATTTTATAATGAACGAGACCTGAACAATTAGCAGTTCATTTTTTATTCTTGTCAATTGTTCATTATTGTAAAAAATAAGTCTACAATATATGTGAATTAGTCTTTTTCTGCCCAAACTCTCGTATGCTAGATTTTTACTTTTTGGTCCTTCAATTTTGCTGGATTTATGTTCTCCTGCTTTACAAAATTTAAAATAACAGATGTTATTCTCTTTGATTAAAAAAAGGAAGAAGAAGAAGAAGAAGAAATTCTTGAAATAATGTAAATTAATTTTTGGTGCTGTGGTGCACTATTCGTAAAAGAGAGTGCCCCAAAAGAGGCGTACTGTCTACTGTGTAATCAGAATATCTATAGACGAGAAATTATAGTTTTATTCTTTTTACTATTTTTGAAAACGTAATATTTTCAAATTGGTGGAATCTTAGCTGGAGTCCAGTGACCTTCTGTTTCAGTTTCAGTTAAAATGAAAATTAATTCATTTTAGACCCAAAATCAAGGGCCCCAAAATTGTTTTCCTCATGGGCTTTTTGGGCTTAGAAATAGTAACAGAATTGTAGAATTGTGAAATTGAGAATAATTCATTGTTTCGCATGCAAATAAATTGTTGTTTTCTATTGTAAATTAATTATGTGTTCTTTTATCAGTTTTGTGTTAATTTTTGTCGGAACAGGCAGACTAGGGTTAGGGTTAGAATTAGATTTGTGAAAATTTCAAAAATAGAGTTTTCAATATTCCTTTTTTTTATAAATTAATGAATAAAATATAAGTTAGAGAAGAATTACTGTTAGCAGTAAGCAAACAGGGAATTTCTGTTAGGAGGTTTCCTGGAGAATATTGGATTAATATTTGTTTCTTGAAAAAAAAAATTTAAACGACTTAAATAAAACATTAATATTTCTGTTTTAGTATTTAAGAAAATTTCGGCAGCATTTCCTCCTTAGTTCCTTAAGTACTTGGGAACTAATAAGAGGAAATGCTGCCGAAATTTTATTAAATACTAAAATGCGACTAACATGTGACCACATTCTAATTGAGACAAAATATTCAAAGAGCAGTCCCAAAACGGAGACTATTCAAAATTAACTTCTATTGGATTAATTTTGAACGGATATCATGACCTAAAGGCATTAATAATTCGGTTATGGCTCATAAGACAATACTCTAGCTAGATACCTACCAACTATAGATACATTTAATTAACTACATACATTAATCATAATACACATCCATGCACAAAATTAAACATGAGTTTTATATTATACTTACAATTTTTTTGGATGCCGGATTGAGTGACATGAAGAGATCGTTGCACCAAATCCCTCAATTATAGCCAATCTACAAAACTAGATTTTATGTTTTTTAATATAAGTTCATGCTAAAAAAATTTCAAGCATGCCATGAGCATTTCATGAAAAAAAAAAACTAAAATACAACAAAAAAACTTTAACTAAAAAATTTTCAATGCACATTTCATGAAAAAAACTAAAAATACAACAACAAAAAACATTAACTAAAAATACAACGATGTTACTGCACAGGTCAAGGATTGGTACCAGATCACACAAGAGAAATCGCACCATATCACACACAAGAGAATTAGCACCAGATCACAAACAAAAAAAAAAACAGCACCAGGTCACAACACAACCGAACAACAGCGCAAGAAACGTAATTCAAAAAGAAAATAAACCAACAGTACTAAGAGTTATAAACCATTAAGTGAGATAATTCACCGAGATAAATCATCAAGTGGAGAAAAAATCGCGTAGAGGGAGATCAGATCGCGCAGCCGCCAAAAACCTAGCCTACAAACTAAAAAGTTCATTTACTGGGAGAGGTGAAGGGCTACTGAGGTATCAGGCTCGGACAAATAAATAACTGATATTGCTATAACGTTATAAGTATCGGTTACAAAGATTCAGTTGATCCTGATATAGTGTTACTGATATGTCCACATCAAGATCGGACAAATAGAAATAGTCGTTCCTGATATGTGAACATCAAGAACAGTCGTTTATTAATAACCAATCTTGTTTTGTTCTGGACAATTAGGGATGGCTCTTTATAAATGACCGTTCCTAATACCTCTTTTAAGGTCGGATATTTAAAATACTTGATCCTGAAAGGTATCAGTATCATTCTTTAACCAGAACCAATCATGATGAGGCAATACTAGTGAAGACATCAATGGAGTAATGTAGTAAACTGAGACTGGTACACTTGACATGTTGCTCCTTTTACCAACAAATGATATGGGTAGAAGTTAACTGTAGAGTGTACCGTCAAGGAAGCGGGTGTGTGCGTGTCGAGACCTCATTTCCAAAGGGGTTTTGATTATGTTGAGGTAGATACATAGGTACTTTTGGATATTTTAGGTTATAACTCAGTTATGTAACTCTGGTTTCAGTCAATGAAATGGACATCTTGCCTATTTTTTTTTTTTAAAAAAAAAATCAGAGTAATGAGTGTTGCTGGGTAAAGGTTTATCCATTTTAACACTAGGCATAAAAAAGATCATGTGATAAGCACTTGGCGTCAGTTTTATGACTTAGCTTTGTGGCTCACGAGGGTTCTTAGCATTGACTAGAGGGCCCTTTTCAGTGATGACAAATTGGATGTTTTTATTTGACATGACATTGCAAGAAATCATTGAAAACCTACACATACCAACACATACACACAAAAAAAAAGGAAGCAAAACAAAGAAGAAGAAAAACACACCCATACTAAGAGATTACCACAGTTAGAAGGAATTTGCATCCCGTGAGATATCTCCAACTTTGAGTTGAACTGTGGAAAATCCTAACCATTGAAATCATTTCTGCACAAATCTCAAAGCACAATAATAATGCCCCCTTGCTCCGAATAGGCACCGAAAAAAATTTGGACCGGCTTTAGATAAACTGAAAGTTTAAGATATCTCAGAGGATACGGACTCAATTAGAAGTACCAACTTGAGTACAACAGGGTCAACTTTTGAGTGTCTAATGATTTTTTTTTTTAAATATACATGACAGAGGCTGCCATGTTAAGTACAGAGATGAAATAAAGAAAACAACACAACCCCTACCAACAACACTAACCCATTCGAAAAACTCAGAAATTCTATTAATTTGTAATTAACTTTGGATATTAATAAAAATGTCAGTGAAATTTCTATAGGATATATCCAGGGTCGAATCCACGTTCAATGAATGGGGGTCAATTGACTCTCATTCATTTTTAATTTTTTTTTATTTATACCTTATTTTAATATTGTTAAACTAAAATATTATAGATAGTGTTAAATTAATCCTCATTTGTAGTAGAAATTTTTTATATATTTGATCCTCTATTCACGTTTGACCTCCATAGTCTAAAAGTCTGACTCCGCCTCTTGATATATCTAGTGAAATATCTATGTGCAAATGGCTTTTAGTTAGGAGCGGAGTCCCAGCAACTCATCAAATAAAAATTTCAGCAAGAATAGTTAGAAACTTTTAATTCATTGTAAAAATAATTCTACAAAATATAAAAAATTCTCTGTTTCAAGTTTCTTTAAAATATTTTCTTAATTGAATTTGTTGGCCATTGTTATTGCTAGGAAAGAAACTGGACTGGTTGGCCATGAACTCCTATCACTGTCGGTTTTCATTTGCATTGGTGGTGCCAATTAATTACCAAAGGTAGAGATTAATTGGTAAAGAATTAACATATATACATATTATTTGACATCTTAATTAAAATTAACATATTCATATGTTAATTATATGTTAATTGATATGTTAATTCTATAAACTTTTGAATTAACATATGTATCTTCTTAATTAAAAATATTTTATACTATTATATGCAATATATGAGTATTGGAGAGAAGTGTTATTAGTTTGCATTAAGAGAATTTTATACACAATATATAAGACTACAGATCGGTAAATAGTTGTCTATTATAATATTTTTAATTAAGAAGATTCATATGTTATTTTTTTAATTAAAAATATTTTACAAAATATAAGATTTTAAAATCTTTTTAATTAAGAAGATTCATATGTTAATTCAAAAGATTTTACATAATAAATTAAGAGTGAGGCTATGGTGCTATGCATAGCACGGATGGGGTCTGTGCAACGGCTCAAAATTTGACTTTTCAAAATCTTAACGGTCAATCCGAACCGTTCAACATGATTATAAAATGAATATGTACTTGCAAACCAAATTTTACATTTTTTCGAATTTTTTTACTATTTTTTCGAAAATCACTTGATCTGAACATTCTGAACCATCCAAAAACAGCCCATCTAAAAGAATAGTAAAAAAATTCGAAAAAATGTAAAATTGGGTTTGCAAGTACATATTCATTTTATAATCATGTTGAACGGTTCGGATCGACCGTTAGGATTTTAAAAAGTCAAATTTTGAGCCGTAGCACGAACCCCATCCGTGCTATGCATAGCACCGTAGCCTCACTCATAAATTAATACCATGCATTACAGCGATTGTTATAAGGATTAAGATGTTAAAAAATATTTTACAAAATAACTAATACCATACATGTATGTGTTTATCTAATAAAATTCTTCATTAATTTTTTTTATACTTAATATGTTATATGCAGTATATGAGTATTGCTGAGAAGTATAAGTAGTTCGCATTATATAAATTTTATACTAATAAGACTTCAGATCTGTAAATCCTTTGAGACATTATAAATATTTTATACTAATATATGCCTAATAAAATTGAGACACTCATTTGATGTTATAAAAAATGAATGATGCGGAGGAAATTAATTAAATTAATGTGATATGATAAAGTTAACAATATCAAATTAAATGGTCGAGCCTTTTTTATTTGGTACTTTTCAAATTTAAAATCACAGGAGAGTAATGTGGATTGTGGAGAAAGAGTAGGGAGAGGAAGGAAGAGAAATTTGATATATTTTTTCAAAAAAATTTAAAAGGAGATATTTTATTTTATTTTTTCTTTTCTGGAGACGGAGCAGTTTGTAAAATATTCTAATATTGGATTTGGCTCCATTGTAACAAGATTTTCGGATCTCTTTACTTTGATTTTGATTTCTCTAGAATTTTGTATAAATTTGTATCAAAATATATTATGGGAAATGCATTTCATCGTCCAGAATTTTTTCACCCGATTCTCGTCTGCCATTCTTGTGCTGACACGTGCTTTTTAATTATTTTTTATTTTGAATTATGTTCATGGTATACATATAAAATATATAGGGATGACACATGTCAGAAAAAAAAAATTATACAAGGTTTATATTTAAAGATCTTGTATAATAATGTACTAATTAGTGTGAATAAATTGCAAACCATGATAATTAGTGCGAATAAAAAAAATCATGTATTCTAACATATTAATTGTTACCATGTATCAATTAGTGTATATCTTGTATTAATTAGTTTATTCAAATAATATATTAACAAGTGAAAAAGAGTGAACCGTGTATTAAATAGTGCGAATAAAGGACTATTATGTATGTATTATAAATTTGATTTATAGTTTGAGGTTGCTTTAAAAGACCTTTTTCTCTTCTGATGAACGTGATTTTTGTCGTTTTTACTTAAATAAAATATGATAAACTAATTAATACAAGATAATTCAATTTTTGAATTGATCGATACACCGTTCATATAATCCAATATATATATTTGAATTATATTGAATATATATGTTAGGTATTCGAATTTGGAATAATATATATGCTATAATTTAGAGGGAAAATTATATAATTTCATAGTTTTTAAGACAGAAATCTAATTTCTTCAAAATACGGGAATCGATTTCATTTCTTCAGAATTATCCATTCATATCAAACATAATAAAAGTTATCATATCTTTGTTTTTGCACAAGTATATGTGGTATATTTATAGGTTTTTTGAGATACATATTAATTTTTGTATTGTAATCTTTGTTTGTTAGTAGAGTTTTAAGTTTATTTTTATTTTTTAGTAATATCAAGTCATTTGTATACATATATGTTGTTTTCACATTATATTATTTTTTTCTAATTTATTAGAGCCAGATGATTTTTCGTATTCACATACTTTTATTCTTATTTAAAAGTTAAAAGTGAGGTTATGGTAATACGCATATTACACAACAGTATGCGGTATGAATTTATATCTCTGTTTTTAGAGTCTAAACAGTTAAGCATAATATTTATATTAATATGTACTTACAATCAAAATTTTATATTTTTTTAAATTTGTTTACTATTTTTTAATAGATAAAAATCACTTGGTTTGAATAATGAACATTCTAAAAGGAGTGATTTTTTGTCTATCTAGAAAATAGTAAAAGAATTTTAAAAAATGTCAAATTTAATCTACAAATATATTTTTATATAAAGGTCATATTTAACAATTCAAAATAACTGTTGTAATTTTAATATAAAGATATGGATTATAAAACGGATTGATTTGTAATATATATTACTTGCCGACAAGCTATTTTTTTTTTTTTTTGGATCTTACATCCTAATAATTTGGACAGAGAATCGGTTCTGTTCAGATCAAATTTAATTTTAATTTTTTTTGTGTGAAAGAGCTTATGAGATGGTGTTGATTTCAGGTAAAATTTATTTTTGACTTAAATAGCAAATTGACCGTTTTAATCACCGTTTCTAACAAAATTTGATTTTGGTAACCGTCAAATTTAAAGATGATCACATTTTCCTCAGTCGACAAAGTAATCTCCTTGACGCGTCACTGCACACGTGTCGCCATTTCTGATCCAATAGCAATGTTCTGATGACCTCCCACGCCCCAAGGCGGAAATTTTGCACATCTATCCTGGTTTCTGAAAGGAATTACCAACATATATTCGGTTCAAGAAAATTCCTGATATTACGACTAAATTCTCAGTGCTTGCTGTCATGATCTGTGTAACTGAAAATAGCAAAAGTGACTGCACACACACAGTAAAACAGTTGAAACAGTTGTGGTCGAATGCAACGAGATAATTTACACAGCAATAGTCAATATCGTAAATTGTGTTTGTGACACGTATAATTAAGTAATTTAAAAAAATGCAGGGATAGACATGCGAAGGATACCGGCCCAAAAGAATCTCCAAAGTCTCGGCCCTTTATCTCTCTTTTTCCAAAAGCAAATCCAATAATAATGCCACAAGGCATATAAGCACACCTACTGAATATAATATCTTGCCTAAACAGGATTAATTAAGCGATACTCAAAATATCCACCGCTTAAAAGCATCTCACATCTTAACCACACGAACTGTATGTTAATCCGCAGGTACAGAGTACCGTAATCAATATCTATCTCACTAATAAAACCCGAACCCCAAATCGAGAGAGACAGAGAAAGGAAATAGAAGGCCAGACAGCGCCGATTTCAGAGAGATTGAGAGAGAGAGAGATGGAGTTGTCGACAGCGGTTTGGACTGGGGGGGTCGCCGTCGCGGCGGCGGTTTATTGGTTCGTGTGGGTCATGGGCGCGGCGGAGGTGAAGGGAAAGAGCGCCGTAGATCTAAAAATGGGAACCATTAAACGCGACAATGTCAAAGACAAGTACACACAGTACTGGTCCTTCTTTCGCCGGCCCAAGGAGACTGCCACCAACGCCTCCTCTGCCGAGAAGGTCCCTGCCTTCGTTGACACCTTTTACAACCTTGTTACTGACATCTACGAGTGGGGGTGGGGCCAATCCTTCCACTTCTCCCCATCCATCCCCGGCCATTCCCACCGCGAGGAAACTCGTATCCATGAGGAGCGCGTGGCGGATCTTATCACTGCCCGTCCTGGACACCGCATCCTCGATGTCGGATGCGGTGTCGGTGGCCCGATGCGTGCTATAGCAGCCCACTCCGGGTCACAGGTTGTTGGGATCACAATCAATGAGTACCAGGTTACCCGGGCCCGAGCCCACAACAAGAAAGCCGGGCTGGACTCGCAATGTGAGGTTGTGTGTGGTAATTTCCTCAAGATGCCCTTTGAAAACGACAGTTTCGATGGGGCCTACTCAATTGAGGCTACCTGCCATGCACCCAGCCTTGAGGATGTCTATGCCGAGGTCTTTCGTGTGCTCAAGCCCGGTGGCTTGTATGTCTCTTACGAGTGGGTCACCACGGCACTCTACCAGGCTGAAAACCCAGAGCACGTGGAGACAATCCAGGGGATCGAGAGAGGCGATGCTCTACCAGGACTGCGGGCCCAGAAAGACATTGCTTCAATTGTAAAGTCAGTTGGATTTGAATTGGTGCAGGAGAAGGACCTGGCATTGCCCCCAGCCGGTCCATGGTGGACCCGGCTCAAAATGGGGCGGATTGCTTACTGGAGGAACCATTTGCTGGTCTGTGTGCTCACTGCTCTGCGCATAGCACCTAAGGGGGTGGTCGAGGTCCATGAGATGCTGTATGAGACAGCCCGCCATCTGGCGAACGGTGGCGAAACTGGGATTTTCACGCCAATGCACATGATCCTTTGCCGTAAGCCCGTCAAGGCCTCCGAAGAAGAGAATTAGTAAGATCCCTTTCTTGTTCCTGGTCTAAGTTTTTAGTTTGAATAATTGAAAATGGAAGAAGAAGATTATATGGAGAGAAGACGGCGGTGATGGGTGGCGATTATAGATCAGTGATTAGTGCTGGTTTTGATCTAGAAGAGAAGATAGGCTTTGGAGTGAAGTTTCTTTAGTTTGATTTTTACATCTTTTTTATTCCTTTTTTTTTTCTCTTTTCATGTTTGTCATTTGAATCGTCGATTGTAAATCGAATGATCAATCTATCCATCTTGAAATGTTTCTATTGTTTAAATTTCTTGTTTAGTCTGTTATCTGTTCATCTGAATTGGAGTTCTTGCAATGAGCTGTTTGACTGTGTTTTTTCTGTGTAATCAATTATTTAATCAATTACAGATTAAGATTCAGATTTGCAGAGATTCGACTGTGGATCTGTAACCATTGTCTGGCGTATTAGTTGTTTTATACTGGTTCTCTCTCATGTGATATGTGGTGTAGTGTAGGTGTATTGCATAACGCTTGATTTATGTGAATTTATTTATTGCAATCGACATATATTCCGTGTAATTTATAATTTACAGCACATGTCATCCAAACACTGGACAATTTGTATTTAGAAATGTATTTGATTAAAAGGATTAACTGGAAGAGATAATAAATCAACTTGTCTGGGTGTCTTAGGTTAGGACTTAAAATGCACCGGGTCCAGTTGTCTTAGGTCAGAGCTTAAAATGAACAAATTAGATGGTGAATTCCATTTGAGCACAACAAGTACTTGTAAAAATGCTAATTGGATCTCTGATGTTTTAATTAATACGTCGGTTGTAATGCCTTTTGACAAAAGAAAATTCAATGAGAGAGATCTATTACTTGGCTGATTGAAGTGGGGTTTAATGTAGATTGCTGCCTCATTTATGAAATTAAGAAGCTTCAATTCGAAATTGAACCAATCACTGTAAATCGAAATGATACTATAATAGATAGTATTAAGTCTTTTAAATTTTTAATTATGTAATATTATTGATATATTTATCCGATATCATTTTTTCTTCTTAATTTCTGATTGGATATATTTTTAAGATTTTAGAACCATATAATTTTGTGTTTTGTCTGTTAAGTTAGTGTGCAGTTAATCGTGTTGCTTATTATTGTATATGATTTTTAATATTTTTTTAAAAATAAATTATTTGTGCTAAAAAAATTTCTTATATGAATATTTTCTCATAAAATAATTTTTCATTCAACAGATTTTTTTAAGGAAATTAAAAAATAACAGTTTCCGTTTCCGTTTCTTTTCTTGTCCGGGAAAGTTGACCTGGCGTTTCTCTTTGGACCGTTGGACTTAAATGTGTTGGATTTGAATGATATCTATGGATCGATCAATTCAAATGTGATTCTTTTATGGGTCAAACTAAATCATAAATATAAGGACCATTTTTCTGGAATAATACAAGTTATGTGACATGTCCATGTACAGGAAATACTCGTGATTTAGCCACTTTCATGATTTCACATTTTTTAATTATATTGAAATTTAATTGAATTTTTTTTTAAGTTTTTATATAGTTAAGCTTCTCTCATAAATTATGACATATATGTTAGTAGTCTGATTGGTTAGAATTCAAATTTGATTGTAGAGACTTTAGTTCAAATCACAGTTATACATTATATATTTTAAATTTTAACTTTTGTTATCTAAATTTTCTAGTTTCACCCTTCTATTTCGTGGAACTTCCTATTAGAGTGTATCATTGAACTTCAAATTTTCTTTTCTTTCTTTCTTTAAATATTTCATTTTGAACTTTGTATTTTTGTTTCCTATAATATTGACGCTTTTGATATCCATCAACGGAATGTGAAAGTTTGACCTCCATCTTTTTTTTTTTCAAAATAAAAATAAAAAATAACTCGCACTATGAAATATTTATCCTCACATTTTTTACTCCTAAGATATCATTAACTGTTTGTAGTAATTTTTTTCAAAATAATTAAAGAAATAGTTAGACATGCTTATTTACAAGTGCATTATGAAATAATAAAATATATATCTTAATAATAAATATGATAATGGGTTTGAAAGTTCAAAATAACACGTGTGCAATATGTAACAGTTGATCATAACAGTGTAGTCTGTATTTTGGAAGATTAATAATATGAGTTTGGGGATTAAGAGAATTGTAGACAGTTGTCAAAATATGTTTTAATATATAATATAATTATGGGGTAAATTTCGTTGGAGGTCACTAAACTTTGTTCTTTGTTACGAATTGGTCGCTCAAGTTTGATTTGTCCTTTCATAGCCACTGATTTAATTTGTCCCAATTAAGTCACCTTATGACTTTTCCATCCAAAATATTAATAAAATATAACTTTTCCATTAGTATTTTGGACGGAATGAGCATATTTAGTTAAAATTTTGGATGGAATGAGCATATTCCTTTATATTTTGACGGAATGAGAATATTCCGTTAATATTTTGGATGAAAAAGTTATAAGGTGACTTGATTGGAACAAATTAAAAATTCAGTGGTTATGGAGGGACAAATCAAACTTGAGTGACCAATTCGTAACAAAAGACAAAGTTTAGTGACCTCTAGCGAAATTTACCCATAATTATGTGTGTATTTTGTAATGATAAAATATGTACCATAATGCAGGAGCAGAGACAGACTTTCAAACTATAGAGGTCAAACATGAATGGAGATCATTCATATAAATCTTTCGACAGAATGGGGATCAATTTTACAGTATTCGAGATATTTTACTTTAAATTGTATAAAAAAATCATAATATATAAAAAAATATATTAAAAAATAGAGATCAATTGAACCCATTCAATCGGTATGCATCTGCCTCTGCCTCTGCCCTAAGGAAATTTTTTATCGGTAGTAATTAATAGAAAAGAAGAGAGACAAACAGTAAGAGTACAGTAATATTTATATTGGTAGTAAGATCGGTAGCAATTCTATCAATCTTAAAATAAAAAAGTTTGGTTCGATAGGAACTTTACCAATCTAAACCAGTTTGGTTTTTTTTCCTTTTAATTTTTTCTAGTAAAATTTTTTTTTTTACAAAAATAGATAAAGTACTTTAAAATTTAGATATATCAAAAACATTCCATCTATTTTTTGAAAAACTTTTCATATATACTAGAAATCAAATATAAGAATTCTCTCCATCTATACATCAGATTAAAAAAAAATTAAGATCAGTAAAATTGATACCGATCTTATTACTAATATACATATTACTGTACTCTTACTGTTTGTCTATATTCTTTTCTATTAATTACTACCGATAAAAAATTTCCCTGCCCTAATGTGCATGAAAAACTTAATAAGTAAAAAACAAGTTCATAAATTAATTACCTGATATAAAAAGAATGTTATGACCCCATTTACTCGTTTAGACAGTAGTACAGTACCACCTAGCAGTACTCAAAATAACTTCAGATTTGATGGTGGGACCACCATGGGGTATGGCCGTATGGGGATCTCGTATCCTCTCCAGTACTGAATCCATATCCTCGACGGACCGTAAAAGATTCCCTTTTACAATTAGCTATTTACGGTTTGAGATTAACTCTCAACCGGTTTGGGATTCGGGCTGACTGAGGGGGCAGTATTATTGGGTTTTGAGATTCGTGCCAAGTTAAAAAGAACGGTTCAGATCAAGTAATTGTAAAAGATTCCCTTTTACGGTACCGTCGGTGATATGAATTCCTCCAGTACTTGGAAGGAAAATTTCAGCAGATGATTATATCTAATAAATTAAAATCTATGGCCAGGAAAGATCAAAGATGTGATGTGGGGTTAGACAAATTCTTTTATTAAATCTACACGAATCTTGATACAATCGAACGGTATAGGTTTTGTGCTGGATAGTGGCTGTATGGCCGCAATGCCGCACGCCTGGTGGTATAAAGCTGGCTGTGAAGTGTAAAGTAGCCCTTCTTTTGGCGTTGGTGCATGTCTCTATTAAGGGAAAGAGGTGGGCCATGGGTGGGGTCTTGACCCTTAAAGTAATTCAAAATTTGGGTATCAATCTGGACCGTACGATCAGAATCCGTGCCAGCCCATCAATCTACAGATTCTGATCGTACGGTCTTCATTCAAACTTAAACTTTTGAGTTACTTTACAGATCCGAATTTCTTATTAATTTTCCTGGTGTCTGTACAGACATGTGGTTGTCTCGTGACAAACTACATCACGCACAGGGCACAGCTATAATGGCGTTGTAGACTTGTACATCGCAATTGTTATGGTTAAGTGCATCTATCGACTACAATAATCTGTGTTAAGAACGTCAGGGGCGGAGCCACATACAATGAATGGGGTCAATTGACCTCATTCATTTTTAATTTTTTTTTATATTTATGTCTTATTTTAATATTGTTAAACTAAAATATTATGGATAGTGTGAAATTGACTCCATTCGTAGTAGAAAATTTTTATATGCTTGACTTCCATTCACGTTTGACCCTTATAGTCTGAAAGTCTGACTCCGCCCCTGAAGAACGTGGCAAAAAAAAAAGACTAATTTTGTGTGTAAATCCACAAAAATAGTTAACATTGAGAAAATATGCATGCTCTTGTTTACTACATTTTTTTTTTTTTTTTTAAGTTATCGGTTTAATTTTAGCGTAGTTAAACTAATGTTATACCACGGTTTATTTTCTTTTTTTGGTAAAAAGTCCGTAGGCATATCATTAAATATGAAAGTATAATATATGAGAGCTGTAGTATCAACCGATACGTGCCTAAATTGCATACGTTACAGTAAATCTAAACTCACTACCTTTATTAATATATATAATTACTCCCTATTACATAAATAAATAAGAAAAAAAAACAGAAACAAAAAACTTGTAGTTTTTCATGCTCTCAAATGAACTGGTAGTTATACCACGGTTTATGCTAATCCCATTTGCCAGTATTTAAACTTGAAACTATAAATTCAAGGAATATATTAAATTGAGGGGCTAACTAATAATAATGTTAGAACGGTACCGGATATTTGTAGATAGAATACGTAGAGATTTTGTTCTGTCCATTAATGTTTTTAAAAAATATGCTCAAATATGTTTGGTTTGAAGGAAATTACAAAAGTATACCTGTTTCTGATTTTATATATACTATTCTATTAATAAGCACTTAACAATTGAATGCTTCTGGAATCTTTCTTCTTCCATTTTTTTATTACAAGTCCCTTGGCACGCTTTAGTAAAATAGCGTAGAAAGACATTGGTAAGAAATCTGATTTTATGCGAGATAAAATTAGGGTGTAAACGGATCGGATATTATCCGATTTCGTCCGGAGAAAATTACTTAAATTATCTGATCCATATCCGTATCCGGACTATTCGTATCCGCATATATATATATAGAGTATGGCTAATTTGCTGCTGGCAGCATTTCGGCCAAGTGCTGCCAGCAGCAAATCTGCCATTCTGAAGTTCAAATAACCGATCCGAACCGTTCAACATGTTCTAAATATTGAAATGTGCTTGGAGACCAAATTTTACATATTTTGGAATTTTTTTACTATTTATTAAGCCACTTTGAAAATTCCAGATCCGGGTGAACAGTAAAAACAGTCTAGACCATATGATCTGGAATTTTCAAAGTGGCTTAATAAATAGTAAAAAAATTCCAAAATATGTAAAATTTGGTCTCCAAGCACATTTCAATATTTAGAACATGTTAAATGGTTCGGATCGGTTGTTTGAACATCAGTATGGCAGATTTGCTGCTGGCAGCACTTGGCCGAAATGCTACCAGCAGCAAATTAGCCATACTCTATATATATAATGAGAGTGGGATGTATTATAAAATTTGAACGTCTGATATGATCAGTGTTTTAAAATTCGGTTATATTCGGTGAATATACGGCCGTATATTCTTATTCAGTGTCCGGCCGAATAGAAAATAGTTATTCGGACCGAATATTGAATCCATGCTTTAAAAAAATTAAAAAACATTCAAAACCCATTAAAAGAGTTCCGGACCCGAATCCATAACCCATTAAATGAGTTTCAGACCCGCCAGGTAAGTGTTCTCTTCAAGCGTCCCACTCAGAAGTCTTTTATAACCTCTCTACATGCTGTCTTATTATATTTAAGTACTGTGGGATTAAATATTTAATAAAAAATCCGCATATATAAATCCGAATAAGAATCTGCATATTCGGCCGCATACCGTATATGCGGTATGCAGTGGCCTTCCGAATACCGCATGAGAACCGAATATTAAAACACTGGATATGATTATTTAAATCCACTTAATCAAGAGAATAAAAATAGAATGCTAATTTATCTTCTCATTGTTTCTCACTTTCCTCCTACTTCTCTTTTTTTTCCCCCTTAAATTGAACCATATATATAAAATTAAAGTTGCCTCCAAAACATTACCTGCACCCTTTTGAATCAGCGAGGATTATGGCAGTATAATCACATATGTTGAGAGAGCATGGAAGATTGGGAGGAATAAAAAAAATTAGATTGGAGGTCTCAAACATATTTGAACTCGAAGTTTTCACAACCATCAATTGAAATTACGGTGCTTTATGAAGTACCATAAAAAATCGGTGATTTGAAAAAATTTGAAAAAATTAGTAATAAATTTTCAAAAAATGTAAAATTTGATTTCCAAGCACAATTTAATATGTAAATCAACTTAAACGGTTCAGATCGACGTTTTGAACTTTAAAATCGCAAAATATGAATGTGAAGTAAAATACTCGTTTTACTTCATGAAGCACTGTAGCCCAACTCTTAAATTATAATATATATGATTAAAAAATGTTAAATCATAGAGATAACTAAGCATCCAATAAATACACTTGACTTTTAAAATTGTATGTGTTGCTATGTTATTTTGAAGGTGATAACAATTGTTTGGGAAGAGTATTTTGCGATACTCAAGTACCGTAGGTATTTGAGTTAATTTCAGCCGAATAATTTTTTTTTAAACTTAAAATTTATATCGAATTTAAATAAACAGTTCATATCTCATTCTATATGTCAGGTACCTAATTGGATCTGACTGGCCGCAGCCTTGCTGTCGCTTAGTCATCGTTAAGTCATATGAACTCAAAGAAGTTTAGTATAGTAATTAATGTGAAATAAGTTGGATAAATTTTTTATTCAGAAAAAAAAAGAGGGTAGGAAAGCGACATTTCTGAATATAATAAATAAATGTGTTTTTCAATTAGATGTTAGATGTGTACTTTGATTTGATTTAGCTATCTTTGTCAATACGGCCCCACGCAGGACTAAGTATCTATTGTCATTGCATTTTGTCGGGGCATCTTTTTTTTTTTTTAATATTGATCTCTCTTTAAATTTGAAATTAACATTTTTATTTTCTGAACTTGAGTTTTCTTCTTAATTTTAAATGTATGAGTCACTGATATTTTTGTTAGTCCAGACTGAAAAAAAATTCAATACATATGAATTTTGATGCGTCATCAAACCGTCACTGATTCTCTGTGCCAAAAAAATAACTAAACTATTGTAGAAATTTCAAAACTACTAAATGGATAAAAAAAACAAAAATATAAACTTAACATGTAAAAGTAATAAACAAAAAAATATTTTTTAAAACACAAAACTAACAACTATTATCTGAATTATATTGTACTCGGTAGAGAACTATGAACCTAACCAAACAATTGGTACATATGAAACAAATCATAACAAATACCATGTCATCGAAAGTTGCAATCATCTTTTAGTAATTTAAACATAAAAACAAAAAAAACCACATCCAATTAAAGTGCAAACATAAAGAAATATTTCAAAGAACCTCATTATCTTTTATCTCATCTTCAAGGTGAGCAGCAACGAGAAGTAGCAACTGCGTCTCTAATGACGTAGCTAAGGAAAAAAAAAAACATTTAACCAATTAAAAAGAAAAGTTATTTATTTCTGTTTCAAAACATTTTAACCAATTAAAAAAAATAAGTCATTTATTTCTGTTTCAAACTATTTTATCAAATTATCAATAAACATAAAAGTTATGATCATAACAGACACAAAACATATACAAATCGGTCCCTCTTGTATTATTTTTTTCTATCTCACTTGTCATATTAAATTCGGTTTATAAGATGTAAGCTCATGTGCTATTGGACAAAATCATTCACTATCATCACCTAAAGTAGATGGAGATAAAATGAAAACCAACTATTAAGTGGGGCCCGGCACCATAAGCACTATCTGATACAAGTATGTGATAGACGTTGCACTTGCTATAAAATATCTGAGAAAACCAAAAAGCTATGTTTTGACAGCAATAGATCACATGTTGAAACTAAAAAAAAAATGTAATTATATGTGATCACACAATTGTGGGCTTGTGATTGATGCAATCAAAAATCTCAAATGATCTTTTAATATTTTTTTAATCTTATATTTGGGGGAAATATCAGATAAAGACAGGTTAAAAAATTACCCCTATTCTTTTGGCACCCTTAGTTTTAACTTGAGAGGCAAAAAACTTTGAATCAAATAATTGAGAGGCAAATAATTATGAGAATCAAATGTGAATAGAGATCAATCATATAAATTATTTATGCCACGAATATATTTATATGCTACGAATATGAGTTAATTATACTGTATTCATAGTATTTTATTCTGAATTATATAATGGCAAGGTTGCATTACTTGTCTAAGTTTAGTCTCAAAGTGGATACAGAAAGGGATATGCCTTTGGCATTACCTTAACAAATCTCATATTAATGTTTGGTAGTAGCTAAAGCAGCTGCCATGCGCAAAGAAAAATCACATTTCTGTCCCTATATCAAACTTGACCTTATTAGGTCACATCGGCAACTTAAGTACACCAAACCATTTTTTGCTAATTTAATACATAAATTTAGAACTATTTTGTTCAAGTGGGTGTCCATGAATTAAAAATAGCTTCATTTTTTTGTCCTTTCTACATCTAACATGAAATAGGATTTACGGTACATTTGTCGATAATTTTTTTTGGTTAATTCTCATTAAATTTTACTTATGTTTATCCAACGCTTCTACAGTTTTATTTGTTAAATAACGCACAATTTTTTTCCAGAGGATTTTAAGTTCAACCTCGAAAACAGGAAACGGTATATTCTTTTGTTTAGAGTAATTCTAATGTGCATTTAAATTTTACATCCATCATACTTTAGAAAAGTATTTTTTTTTTATAATAATATGAAAATATTGAATATCTCAAGTTATAAGTTTTAACTCTTTGATGCATGTGAAGAAATTTCGATGTGCTAGAAATATCCCTGCCTTTTTTACATTTTAGACTACATAATACATATTCTGTATATTGAGTAGAATTGAGATGTTCTTGAGCTCACAAAGAGTTTGGTGAGTTTAACTCAATTGACAAATTTAAACTGTTGAAATCAATCTACTACACGAGTAATGAATTTACATGTAAAAATTATAATTTGTCAAATTAAATTAGCATAAAGTTAAGCGGTCGAAAAATTATGAAAAATGAATGCATTAAAATTAACTTATTAGACTTTTTTTTACCGCTTGACTTTATACTAAATTAATTTGACATGTAAATGCATAACTCGTGAAGTAGATCGGTTTTAACGGTTTAGGGTTTGTCATTAGAATTCATTCTGATAGGTTTTGGAGTTAAGCTCACCAAGAGACTTGTTGAGCTCAAGGGTCATCTCTAGAAGGGTAACAGAAGAGAGGGGAAGGAAACAAACCCTGAAACCTGACCATAGACATTTCCTTGCTCTAGACTAAAAAAAAATTAGAGGGAACGGAGAGGGTAAAATGGGTATAAAATTTGATAATTTTGTTCACTTCCAATTTGAGATGTAAAAGAGGTGAACTCGCTTCCTCCCCTTTCATTACACATCCAATATGTGAAAGACACCCTACCAATAGCCTAGTTTTACTATGTATATTTGCTATTTGAGTCAACTCAAATGCACTTCAAAGAAAGACCTAGCCTAAAATTTAGTGATAAAAAAAACCAATCTTCAAGTGAAAGGTCACATGATGAAGAATACTTTGCAAACATTGAAATTTGGAAGGTTTAGAGTTAGACCTCAAAAAAAATTAAAAAATGCATCCAATAAGTTATCAAATTAGTGTATCTTGTTAAACTGGACTTTAACGGTGTGCAACAATTCTGCTAGGCCCAACACCAGGATTATTTTTTGTTAAAACCCAAGAATATATATGTATATATAGTCCAACCAAAAATAAGTACTTGATAGTTTGTCCAAATACCGGGCTAACTTGGAAGCAAATGACTAGAGAATATGCATGGGTCATGATTCATGAATGATGGTTTCTTGATGGTACTACGGGCCGGAACAAAGAAATACGAGACGAATTGGGTTTTAAGCTTTCACGAAGAGGTGACGGATATGGATACATAGTGGATAATCTACGAATACGGATACAAAACGAATAATTGTTGAATAATTGAGTCATATAAAGATTATGTTATTTATGTCTAAATAAACTTTCAAATTAAGATTATGTTGCATGAACAAGTGTAAATTAAGGCAAGATGAGGTTGAATTATTTGCAACATTTACTTGACTTTTTACCTCGGACTTTTTAATCAGTACATTTGAATGAAATTTGTGTTTTATAAGTATGGTTACTCTTAGTAAGAATTGTCTATGCCTTTATAAAAATATATATAGCAACAACTGTCTTTTCGTTTAAAAAAAAACGATGTCTGACTACCAAATAGGAAAGAGAATCTCATAAAGCAGAGCCTCTTTTTTTGACTGGGGGGGCGTGTTTTACCCGACAAGCTCCCAATGCTGTGCACCTGTGTTTAGGCTTTAGCATAAACCTAAGAATTTAGAGGCAAATTTTAAATCTTTGCTTTGGGCCTGAAATAGCCCAGTCCATTAGGAGGCCACATGCATGACCGGTTCGCTGAATTGAGATTACTTTAATCCCACGTTACTTCTCTGCCTTTTGACTGGAGCGGGTTTGGTATCCGGATAGATACGGATATCCGTTCCGTTTGGGCTGGAGGGAAATTATCCGAATCCGAATTCAGATATTTTGTTGTATTTTAAAAATAATGCTGGATTTTTATCCGGAATTATCTGTATCTATTTAATCTAGATTTGAATTATAAGTGGATTCAGAACCGATATCCGTCGAATTATCCATATCCGTTTACAGTATATCTAAGTCACATTTAATTGCTACTTAAATTTAAGGAGGATTAAATTATATAATTTATCTAATTTGACGATTCTAAGTTACGATTTAAAGTAGTCTATCAAAAAGTATAAGATATTTTTTAGTAAAGATTGAAGATCAAGCTACTTAACTTTAATATCTAAAAAGAATTTTTTCATTTGAATTTCAAATTTACGATTTTTCACACAAAAAATATTATCTTTACCACTAAATCATTTAGATGACTCTCAAATAGAATAAGATATGACAAAAGATTTATGTCTATTACATTACAATAGGTCCTCGGCGCGGAGATAATTGTTTAGGAGCTTGATAATTGCCTCCCAAATAAATTTCCGAGCGCGCCTCCTAAGTATTTAATGTCTAACTTTCATTTTCAGCATTCATATCTAAGCATTTAAAGCTCTGTTTATAACCTTTTACAATGCTACTCGTAAGCACTTAACCCTCTGTCTGCAAACATTTATATTTTAAATCTGGATAGTTTTAACTCCTAACTGTTGTCCCTAAGACACCACTAATCTCAAAAACTAAAAATAATTGCAAATAAAAGTAAAGTAGAAGAGTTTAGAGAAATGTGACACAAGAGATGATAACGGAGTTCGGCTTAAAATGCCTACGTCTTCGAGGCGTCGCAACTGCTTCTCGATGCGCCTTTCTATTACCCAAAAGAGAAAGGTTACAACTTGTGAACCGGTGAGCCCTTACAACCCATGGGAAGTCACACGGCCAACTTGAATCGAGAACGAAGTCTCTAAGTTCGAAATCTCAAGATGAACACTCAAAAGCTCACTCTAACATAATCTAAATCAAGATTAGTGAAGTGGATTTGAGGTTGTTTGAGGGATATTGAAGTTTTTGTTCTCACAACAATGGATGAACTTGAGCTCACAGAAAAATCGCTTTTTGAAAGTTAGGGTCGGCTGTGTTAATGAAGAGGAGAATCCTAAATCTCTATTTATAGTGGCATCTTTCAAATGAGCTATCTGCCATAAAACGTCCCAACGTTTTACAAAACGTTGAAAACGTTTAGTTCAAAAATTCAAATTTTCTGTGAGATCTCTTAAAACGTTGTCAACGTTTAACAAACGTTCCCAGACGTTTTCCTCTGAAAATTTATCGATCAAAATGCTATTTTGAAGTATGAGAATTTAATTAAAACGTCCCAACGTTTTGACAAACGTTTCCAACGTTTTATGTGTTTTTCAGCTTTTGATCGATTAATTTCTAAGTGTTTTTCACACAGGTAAAACGTCTGAACGTTTTGTCAAACGTCCCAACAGTTTGTCCCTGTAAATCAACATCAAAACTACTTTACCAAGTTTATAATTTTATAATTTAAATTCTTGATAAATAACTTAATGAATTCTTCAGTTCAAGTGCTCTTAATTGCAATTCCTATTGTCTTGAACCTGCACGCTTTCTAAAATAGAGAAAATCGTAAAATTCAATAATTGTATGTTTCGCAAATTAGTCAAATAGACTAAAAGAGAATTGCTTGAAACAACACTAATTACTTTTGTTTTTAAGCCAATTAAGGAAAGATTCATTTCACCAACTCTTTTTTTTTTCTTCTAATCATTCTCGTCCATTTTTCCGATTATCCGTGATTAATTTTGCAAATCTAAAAATACACATGTTTTTTATTCGATTTCTCTTTCAAATGAGATCTATGAAGAAATATTTTTGAGTTTTTTTTCAAGTCGTTGTTTTTTTTTTTAAGTAAAACGGAGCACTTTAAATTCTCAAGCTTTTAAACCTCGATCTACGACCTTTTAAACCTGACATAGAAACTAGTTAAATATTTGACACAACTACTTTTAACGATTGTATACAAAAGTTTAAATGCGTGATACTATATGATCGACATCAGAGGTTTAAACGTTTGAACATAGTAGTTTAAATGGTGACATCAGAGGTTTAAATGGTTATAGACTGAGGTTTAAAAGTTTGAAAATTTAAAGTGCTAATGAGTTTTACTTTAAAAAAATAACTTCAAAATAACTCAAAAGTATTTCTTCATGGATCTCATTTGAAAGAGAAAATCGAGTAGAAAACGTTCGTATTTTTAGATTTATAAAATTCATCACGGATCGTCGAGAAAATAAACAAGAATGATCTGAGAAAAATAAAATAAGAGTGGATAAAAATAATCTTTTTTTTTTGCTAGAAGACAAAAATAGTTAGGAGTTAAAGCTACACATATTTAGAATTTAAATACTTGCAGATAGAGGTTTAAATGCTTGCGAGTAATATTGTAAAATGTTATAAACAAAACTTTAAAAGCTTGAATATGAGCGTTGAAAATGGAAGTTAGACAAAATTTAAAGGTTTTTTCTGTTAAACTAGTTGGGGTGGCGCGCTCGAATATAATGGCTCAGGGGGCCAGAACATTTCTCAATTGTTTATGACATTTTATTTCTCATGTTTATTCATTATTTGACAACTTACGTGTAAAATAAGTGATTTATTTCATCCATTTCATTTGCAAAATAGAAACATTCTCCACATTTACTCATATGCGTTATATTAGAGATCTAAATGCGTGTCGCAATGTGATTTAAGTCAAAATTTTACTTGACGTGCCGTGTCGTGATTAAATTTAAAAGAATGGTTACAGTATGTTAATCACACCGTGACTACACGTGATGTGTCTAAATGTGATTAGTCACATTTAATTATTTTATTTCATAATTAAAATTAGTTTATTTAAGATTCACAATTCGATTAAGATCTAAAGATTTTAATTACACGTAACTCGCGTTACTCCGTGATAAGATATTTCGCGTGACGTGACGTGTTGTGTCAAATTTTCAAAAGATAGTCACATCACGCAATTAGTCATAACACAGAACACGCAAAACGAAACATGTGACTAGTGTATATGTCGTGCCATACCGTGACAAAATCGTGTCATCCGTGATGTAACCTTTTTTTTTAATCCCTACGTTCTATTCCCTATGATAACAACAAGAGGAAAATAAAAGAAGAAGAAACAATTATTTATATTTTTTTGGTTCTAGATTGATAGTTTCGTTGGATCTTGGAGTAGTTTGACTTTGTGGCTCTGCGCATCATTGAATGCCTTTCTTACTCATTATTTCTCTTTCTTTCTTTTTAGAAAAAATGGATGTCGTTGATTATCTGAGACTCAAAAATAAGACTTCAGAGTAGGTTGAACGCCCATCGGATCTACTTTGATTCAATAGGTTCAAACACCGTCTAATCTGCTTTAAAATTTGTGTTATGTTTCAAAATTCGTGTGTTATTGTTTCAATTTTCATGCGCATAAATTTTAAAACTAATAAGACAGTGATGACATCGTCTGATCTGCTTTAAAATTTGTGTTATGTTTCAAAGTTCGTGTGTTATTGTTTTAATTTTTATGCACACAAATTTTAAAACTAATCAGACAGTGATGAAGCTTATTAGATCTAAAAATAAATCCAATAAACATCGGATCTCAACAAATAAATGCACGCCATCCGAATTCCGAGGTGTTGCACAAGAGGGCACGATGGCACGCTTCTTCCCCATGTGCACATTTGTTGCTCATCTCCATTTCAATGATAAACGGCTATCTTCGTGCTTTTTATAAATCTTCATTAAATTTAATTACAAACAAATTATAAGATAAAACCATCAATTTGAACTTTGTGTAACATGTTTGATTTTACGAATTTTGTGGGTTATATTAAAAAAAAAAATACAAGTAACAATACTTATAAGTGTATCTAAGTAGGATTAGAGAGCGGATCCGGTCGTTGGAGCGCGGTGATGGTCGAAAGAGCGGATCCGGTCGTGAAACGAGATGAGGATTAAAGTATTATGGTGATTATGAGTGTATCTAAGTAGGATTATAAGAGTAGATCTAGGAGTTTAGATGGAGTTTAGAGGGTGATTAAGAGTAATTAGAGTAATTTAGAGAATTTTGTGAGGACAAAGAAAATCTAGGAATTAGAGTCACTTGACTAATTAGTCAATTGTAAATACATTTTTTATCAATCAAATTGTTCGTAGGCATTAAAACCACTAACTTAAAAAAACAATACTTATAACAAAAAAAATTATAATTTAAAAAGATACATATTTTTAACTAATAATAACACATGGAAATTAAAAAAACAATAAAGACACTGATTATCACATTATTTCTACAATAAAATTAAGAGAAGTAATTCACTTACAACATTAAAATGTAACACATCTTGTCATTGTAGCAAGATTGCACATCTGATTTTAAGTAATGACCAAATGTTCCATCGCGAGATGAAATAATTTTTGCACTTAATCGCTCTCTTTGCTAAATCACCCCACCCCCATCTCTCTCGCGATTTCCCGCTCTCCTCTCCTCTCTCTGATCCCCTATCCGTCGATGGAGCAATCTCCTCTCTCGCCGAAGAGTTATAACTTGATAGCCACTATCAAGCTTTCAAAAAAAATATTTTTCTTTTCAAACAAACATTTTTTATGCAATGACAGATGAGAGGACATCTCCATTCTATTGTTAAATGGAGAGAAGACAATTACCCTCTTCTTATGCAAATCTCAAAGTACACTTGGCACCTCCTCCAGCGCGTTGACTTGTTAGATCATTGGAATTGAAACCGACCTGAAACCTCAACTTCTAGTAACAGCAACACTATCTCATCACAAAATGGACTTTTATTATTTCCCAATAAAATTATAACAACATATGTAATTAATTAACAAAAACACTATCCAACAACGAACTTAATGAACCAAGCAACTTCCAGCCAACCAAGAGCTGTAGAATATCTATTGACATCTAGAAACATCAGCAAGAAGCAAATATATAACAAGTTAGTACCATAGTCACAAAATTCACGAAGAACCGAATGTCGAATTATTCAGTTGACCGAACTTTAACCGAATTATTCCCGAATAATTCGCGAATTTTACGAATTTCCCGAATTTTTTCCAGAAATTTTTTTTTTTGGTTTTTTTCTTTTGCTTCTTTGTAGGACTGAGATCTCTAATCCGGATAATTCCGAATCATTTCCGAATTATACCCGAATTTTTGACCTCGCCGAACCGAACCCGAATAATTCATTTGTCACTATGGTTGCAAATTTGCAGCTAGCTAGTTAGTCACAACACAGAAGGCTATAAGAAAGGAGTAACAGAGACCAAAGCAATTTCCATTGACCTTACCATTACTCATCACCTATATAACACAGGAACACTACTTCAACAACAAAAACAACAATTAAACTAGTTAGATCGATATAATTAACCTCAAATAAACCAACTTAGCAACTAGAACTCTGAACTCAACCGAAAATTAATGGCGATTGTAGAACCGGTAAGTCACCATGACAACAGAAACATGAAGGTTCTGTCAAGATGTCCCCGACTTGAGATGAGTCCGACGACTGTCGAAGCAGTCGAACAGGCAGTTGAAGAAAAGGTTATTGTTCGACTTGACGATGTCATCTTGTTCGACAAGCAACGCATGAACAAGATGATGGAGTTGGTCGGATCGGATACAAAAGATGGATTGACACGTCTCTTTGAGCAGCTATGGCATGCAGTGACAAGGCAACAACCGAAGAAAACAGAAATGGTAATGCGACACGGGAAACGGTGGAAGCCGGCGCTTCAGAGTATACCCGAGGAGATCTAAGAGTTTTTTCTTATGCCCTCGATGTGCGCCTTTTATGCGTACGAGTGCGTCTTTTTTTTTTTCTGTTTGTATATAGGGTATGTTTGGTGATCCTTTCTTGATAGTTCTATTAGCATGCCAGAGAAGAAAGGAAGACTAGCTACATATATATATTGAGATATCGTACTCTTAGATGCATCATTTCTTGCTTTTGTTGTTGTTTGTGAATGTTTGAAAGATGATAGATTACTAATTAGTTGTTTTAGGTTTGGAAGGGATTATTGTTTTTAATGATAATGAGATTATAAGATCTATATTGTTTATGTATTATACCTATAAAAATATAAATTATTTAAATTTTTAATAGTTTGAAATTAATTAATTATCTTTATTGCATCTATAGAAACAATATTTAAAGTATATGAAATGTTATTAGTGAACTATATCTATATTGTATAAGTCAATATATTTATAAATTTATTTTTAAATTTTCAAACTTATCTGAATTAATTCCAAAAATAGTTAAATAATATAATATAAAAGGACGAATTTCAAACTTGAAACCATGTAAGAAGCAAAGAATCGAATTTCGAGCGCATAATACAAATTTAATTGTCTCAAGTTTTTCAACAATTCATATTAATTTAATTTGGGGATTCTTATTGATTATCAAGTTTGTTGATTAATTTGGACAGTAATGCAAATTTATATTAATGTCCATTGAATATATATGTGAACCTTTAATGCCAAACAGACCTCTCTTGAATTGATTAAAATGATTGGAAATGAAATTCAATTGAAAAAAAAATAAGTATCTAGACGTCATTTTGCTATTATATTAATTATTTATATGTTCGTAGTTGGGAGTAGAACTAAGGTGTTCTTAAGCTCACCAAGCCCCTTTGTGAGCTTAACTCAAAAATCTATCGGATTGACTTCAAATGACACATCCAAACTGTTGAAACCGTTCTACTTCACGAGTGATGCATTTACATGTCAAATTTATAATTTTTCGAACTAGTTTAATATAAAGTCAAGCGGTCAAAAAATGATAAAAAATGAACTCATTAAAATTAACTTATAAATCATCTTTTTTTTACTGCTTGACTTCATACTAAATTAGTTCAAAAATTTAAAAATTTGACATGTAAACGCATCACTCATGAAGTAGATCGATTTCAACGGTTTGGATGCGTCGTTTGAAGTCAATCCGATAGGTTTTTGAGTTAAGCTCATAAAAGGGCATGGTGAGCTTAAGAACACCTTAGTTCTACTCTCGTAGTTGGTACTTTAATTATCATCAACTCGCATTCCAACATAAAATGAGGGTGTTTTGGCTTTGGAATATAGTCTTGATAATAATATAAAATTCTACAATTTTAACATATTTTATTTAATTGAAAAAATGATGTAAAATTCTATTTTGTTTTTAATCTTATTGCATCTATAGAAACAATATTTAATTAATATGAAATGTTATTTGTGAACTATATCTATATTAGTGGATACTAAGAGCATCTTCATCACACTTAATTGTAAATGTCAATGAAATTGACAATTTTGACTGCAGGATTGTGAGCAATATTAATTTAGCAATACTACTAAATAAAAAAATATCTAACAAAAATATTATATCAGCTTGTAATTGATTTTGCAATTGACAATTTTACAAAATGTAAAACTTAAAATTATAAATTATCAAACATAATTAAAATTGAAGTTAATGGTAGGAATAAAAATGTTAAAATATAATTATAAAATTACAGATATGACAAAAAAAAACCATCTTTCATAATTTCAAAGATGGAGATGATATAATATTAGTGACACCTTCCCATGAGTGAGAATGCTATAATAGTTCTCTTGTTAATCAAGCTCTGTTTTTTTTTTTTTTTTTTGATAAAAGACATAGAATGGCCATTTCATGTATTATGAAATCAAGTTAATCAAGCTCTGTTGTCAAGGCTTTGACCCAGGCCCAATAGATATTTGTTCTTAGGCCCAATAGGCCTCGACCCAGGCCCAATAGGGATTACAAAAGAGGATTCGTCCGGACATATTCCCATGATAGGTGGGTAGAACGCCGTTTTAGACTCAGTGTTGTAAGTAACGGTATGCGGTCGTCGGACGAATAAAGTACTGTCAAATAATTAATCGAAAATAATCGAGAATAATTGGTTATAATTGGAAATAATGTGTTGATTAGTCGGAAAAATCCGTGACGATTTGGTCATTGTCAACGATTAATCGGCTGATTAATCAGTCTAAACGGACATTATTTAGTTTAGACCTTATTTACAACACTGTTTTAGACATAGGTCAAGTTTCTATTTTGCAAAGGTCAAGACCCAACATGGAAAAAAAAATATCATTTTGCAAAATTTATATTTCTATTAAAATTAAATATGGTATAATTTGGATTTTTCCTGGTGAAATTATTGAAGCAAGGGTATAGGTGACTTTTATTATATTTACTGGCAGGAGCTGATTTATTCAAGGAAAAAACTGGACAAGTGCCTTTGACTTAAGTTCTGAAATTTATGTATAATTCTTAGTTTTTTTAATTTGATCTGAATAAATTAAGGGTAAAACTTTAAGAAAATATTTAAGACTTTTGGTATACGATAACTTAAGGAAGAGATCGATTTGTTTATAAATTTTATAATGTTGCTATGCTTGCAAAATAATTTATTTTCCTCTGTGCAAATGTTTTCTCACTTCACAATCTCAATAGTTAACATTTTTCCCTTTATATTTTGCTATCGTTGGGACGTAAGAATTTCGGCTTTAGTTTTTTTTTTTAAATAATAAACTTTGATATATACTTTTATAAAATTCTTGGGAAAAATTTATGTATACCCTTCAAAAACTCAAAATTACGTATTTTCCCTCCAAAATTCATAATATCATATTTACCATTTGAAATTTCAAAACTCACAAATTTACTCAATTTATTGACTTTTCTATCAAAACTCATTTTAAATTTATAATACCAATTGTACCCTTTATTAAGAAAATGTAACCTATTAAGAGAGATATTTAGTCTTCTAATTGGTCAATTTTTAGAGCAAATGGTTCATTTTCTTATTTGTGACACACACAAAAAGCATACGCCTGAATGCCATTGTGTATGCATCACAAGTAGAAGAATGAACCATTTATCCTAAAAAACTGATCAGTTAGAAGACAGAGCATTTTTCTCCCACATACTACAGAGGAGAAAGTATGTAATTTCAAGATTTTTGAGAAGTATATATAAAATTCTTCCTAATTGTAAAAATTAAACATGTATCTTTCCACAAAGAGGCAAAGCCTAACAGTCCAATATTATATGTACTAGGCATACGATTTATGCTTCAATTATTATTAGCAATATTGAAGAGATTAAATGAGGCAAAATTTATGTATTTGAAAGGGTCACATAAAAAAGAATGATAAATTTTATATGCTAGAACACTAGGGGTGAAAACGGATACGGATTATCCGCTCCGAATCCGATTAAGATCCAAATACGGATAAACGGATCCGGATAATATCTTGATACGGATTCGGATAAAATCTTAATATGGAAAAATAATATTATCCGTATGTATTCGTATCCGTTTAAGGCGGATTTGGTTTTAGATTTTGACATCCGTTTACTATCCGTATCCGTATTCGTATCCGCTCATTGAAAAATGAATACGAATATGATATTAGCATTATCCGCTCCAAATTCGCTCTATTTTCAGCCCTATAGGACACACATGATATTTAAGATACTCATAAAACAACAATAATGAAAACAAATAGTTTAACATTTAGCACGTTGCACAATTGTTAATTCTCGAGGAAAATTGAGACTCAAGAGCGTTTAATTTTGAGATAAAAATTTGTTTATAGCTACCGAAGATTTTCTAAAGAAAATAAAATAAAATAAGAGAGTAAAGCTCTCACTTTTAAATATTCACCAACAACAGTTTATTCACATATGTATACATTCTCTTTGATTTATAAAATTACCACTTGACAGCTGCTGCCAAGAATTAAAAAAAAAACAGTTTATTCAAATATCCTTCTGCACAGAAAATATTATTTTTAATAAATTAACCAAACGCTGATTGTTACAACAATTTTGAGGAGGAATCTAGTTACCACAATTTTGAGTTACAACAAAGTTACCACAACTATTTTCTACATTTTCAAATTCCAAATCGTCGATTCAAACCGTTCAACATGATTTCCACAATATAATGTGCTTCCAGATCAAATTTTACATTTTTTTGAATTTTTTTACTATTTATTAAGATGAGTACAAAATTCAATGGTCTGAATTTGACTAGTTTTTGTAAAATACTTAATAAATAGTAAAAAAATTCAAAAAAATGTAAAATTTGATCTGGAAGCACATTTTATTGTGGAGATTATGTTGAACGGTTTGAATCGACGATTTGAAATTTGAAAATATAAAAAATAGTTGTGGTAACTTTGTTGTAACTAGATCCCTCCTCTTATTCAAAACCTATTTTGCATAATAGCCTTAATAGATACAAATTTTCTTTTCCATACATCAAAATCGAACCTTTTGGATGAAATTCAATTCCCTTCAAAACACACTGTCCTAAAACTCACAATGATGATCAGAGATTCATGGATGCCAATGATTAATTGATATTTTCAAGTTACCTTATAAAATAAGCGGAAAAATAGAATCAATGATTCGGTCCACTCTTTGTCACATCTTTACACGAATCATGGCACAAAAAATTTAAAAGGGAGTGGGGTGGTACCATTGTTCCAATCACCTCCTAACCAAATTTACAAAAATATTAAAAGGGAGTGGGGTGGTACCATTCTTTCCTCGGCCACCCTTTTTTTTTTGCGTTTGTGTGACTAAGAGGTAATTTAACTATTAATTCGGTCCACCTTATTTTGAACTGAATTAATGATTCGATTTTTGTTATGTTAAAAAAAAATGATTTTCTAATTTTTAAAAAACAATTGGTAGTAGGCAAGTAGGTTTTCAGAGATTTTGTAATTGAATAGGCATTTCATACCGGTCGTAGGGTAAAGGATTGATTGATCATTGAAAAGCGACCTATTATAGAATATTAATTTTAATCAATAACCTTACAAATACAACGGCCATGTGCTAGCAAATGCCTGCATTAACTGAGAGGTTATTAAAAAGAGAGCAGACTGGATCTCTTGTGCCGCTTTCATGTGACTTCTCTGTGCCAAGTCATTAAATTTCCTTGCCCCACATCGTAAAAGCCCACTTATCAGTGATTTTGCTACAAACATCTTCAGAGAAACCGGTACAAAGGAGCACTAAGTTTGAATTTTTTTTTTTAAAGAATAGAGAAAAAAGAAATAATTTATGGTCATTAGATTCTTGGATTCTTCGGCGCATAAGTCGGCTCTTCCATGTGCCAGTTTGCTGAGAAAGATTCTCGCTTGATTTTAATTTTTATTCTTGCAAATTGCAACCGCCAAAATTTAGAAACAACTCACAATTAACAGCGACTGGTCATGACAATATATGCATGTTAGTCAGAGCATCATATCTCTGATATTATTATGATATTATTACAGTTTTTTAATTTGTGGTGATAGTTTTTAATTCAGTTTCTGAGATGTAAAAGCGTTTCTTATTTAAAATATATAAAGAAAATTTTATTATTAAGAAACTGTTTATAAACTTCACGCTTACTAAATAATTGGTTCAAATTATTTCTCTTTTTTAATATATTGCTAACGTAGCTTAATAGAAACTCTAAAATTAATTTCAAAGATGTGAGAGTTTATAAACTTTAGAGACTTTAATTTTTAAAAAGTGATTAACAGTTATTTAGAAACTCATTTGAGTTTCAAAAATGTAGATGCATCTAAGAGTACGAAACTCATTTAATTTTTAATGTAAGTTAATAGTATTTATATTAGACTATAATTTTTTTACTACAGTTTCCGGCCATATTGTTTTCACTAATTGAACATAGAATGCAGCCCCATATATGAGTTCAGACAAAGAGCATAGAGAAAGTCCGATGGACACCAGAGTCATCCGATGCGTTTTAAAATTTATGTGTCTTCCGTTTTGAAATTTGTGCACACAAAATTTAAAGCACATCAGACGGCTCCGGTACCCATATGATCTAAAAGTACGTCCAATGTCTATCAGACTTTCTTCTAAACAAATATATATTAGAAACGATGCGACGAATCTTTAACCTTTTATCTAGCTGTTATACTGTTACAAATATGATTTAATTACTCGATCGCTATCTAATTTTACTTCTATTTCTTATGGAGTAATTGCTGTTACATCTATCAAAAACTTCTAAATATCTAATTTTCTCATCTAAATTTGAAAATTCTTATTTCACCTTAAACAAATAGTTTTTTTTTTTCATTTTTTCTTTCTTGAATTTATATTAAAACTTTTATTTGATTAATTAGAATAACCCAATTTTTAAACTTTAAACTTTTAAGCTTTTATTTAGTTTTAAACTTTTAAACAAATAATCCAGTTTTTCTATCAATACAAATAAATAGTTAAATTTAAACATTAGCATTTAATTAACATTAGATTGGTTAGAATGCAAAAGAATATTGATCGTAGTTGGATAGTAAGAATGGGTTCGTTTGAAGAGAAAGGTAAATAAGTCATTTAACCTTAAAATAAAATATTAATAATAAGCTCAAATAAAAGTTTAAAATTAGATTACAAAAAGCAGAACTGAGAAAGATTTTTTTTTTTAGTGAGAAAATAAGCAATTTTCAAGTTTTGATGGGGAAACTGGATATTTAAAAGTTTTTTTTATGGATATGACAACCATATAAATTACCTTAATTTAAATGGGAAAACAAGAAATTTAAGTATTTTGACGGTAAAATAGACAATTAGAATATGTCAATGGGTATACTAACAATTTTTCCTTTTTTTTATTAAATCCGTTAGGCTTAGAGGGAAAAATGGATAAAAAATATGTTTGTTATTAATTTGTTTCCTGATATGTAATTCTGTCAAGGTACATATATTTAGTATGCTCGAAAAATATTACTTCAAAATTTAAAAGAAGATTATCCTAACAAAACACTAAGATATATATTATATAATTTTCATTTTTTTAATATTTTAACAGAAAAGACTTAAAACAATCATTCTGTAATCTCTTATTTGCAATTATATATAAGGCTGGTTCACCTAATGCATAATTCCATATGATTAATCGAAGGTAGCTCTGATTCGATCCTATAATTAAAGTATCAAACCGTTAGATGTTATATATAGACTATTCTAATTTAGTTACTTGTTAATTCATCTGACAAGCTAAAAATAGCACCTATGTTTCATGTTGGATTATAATTAAACGGTTGAGCATATATGTAATATAATTATGAATTGTATATATTGTTATGTATGATTGTTCTAATTAAGTGATCTAATATGGAATTAAGGTATTTGACAATGTATGAATTCAATAGGATGTGATCCATAAATGTGTACAACAATTTGGGCAAAGATCAAATCATTGATGGACTGATTATGAGATTTGCAAGTAAGAAGAACTACTGTCTGGAGAGTTGTACGGGCCGCATAAAATATCTCAATTAAGTTGGCTAATAACCAGAGAGTTTTGCGGCCGCATGGTTTTCGATGTGGGCCGCACAAAATACCTTTTTAGAGTTGGCATACCGCCATAAGTTTGTGCGGGCCGCACAAAACACTGTTAAATCAGGAAAGTCAGTTATTCAGAGAAAAGGCGATTTTGTAGACACGTCTGGCCGTTTGTGCGGCCGCACGGATTTTGTGTGGGCCACACACGCAATGCCAGATGTGTTACCCTATATAAGGATGGATCCTCAAGGCACAAGATAACACACACAACTCAGTTTTCTGAACAACAGTTATTTTAGACAGAATCTGAGTGTCTTCTTTTTTCTTTCACCATCAAAGATCTAGAGAGGAGAAATCCATTAGGAAACTTGAAAGAGATTTCTCAAAGGCGTGTCTTGCTGTTTTGGAAGACTTAATTCACGACCATACGACTTAAAGGCGAGAAGAGGGCTTCTTGTCATTGAAGACTTGTCTCATGCTCACGGAGACGGCTCTTCGCAGTTGAGGATTTCATGACCAACGTTATGGAATCAGATATTGTATTCCGCACTTATGATTTATGTTTTGGTCTCTTTGGCATAGGACAGTCCTTAGGTTAAGGTGGGGAACTGTTTCTCCTTCCCCGGAGTGTAAGTGTTTGACCCCTAGATGAGATGTAATTGTTTGATCTTTAAATAAGACGTAATTGTTTGGCCTTTATAATTCCCCAACATTTCATAGCAAAATTAAGAACTTGTAATTAATCACACAGACTTGGGAGCACGTCAGGATGCTAACCAAACCAAATATGTATTTTTTGTGACTCATCATGTAATTTATTGGCCTTAAGTGCTAAATATAAATTAAACTAATTTTTATTTCTAAACCTCTATACTTGTGTAATTAATTTTTATTTCTAAACCTCAAAAAGTAGAATATGAATTGCCAGTATTTTTTTTGTAGAAATAAAAAAAGAAATTCCAGTACAGAGTATGATCTAATTATCAATTGGTGATATAATGCAGTCGTATGCATGATCATCAGCCCCAGTCGATTGATTACAAGGGGATATACCTCGATTCAGGTATCATGCAAAAAATAATTGTTACAAATTCAATGGCGGAATTAGAAAATTTAGATTGAGAGATTAAAACGTAAATTATATAATATTGCGATTGAAATTTGAACTTAAGTCTTCACGGCTACAAACACATTTAGTATTTTATTAGAAGGGCAAAACTATATAAAACTAAATAGAAGAAATTCAATTAAATTTTAATATATATTATTAAAAAAAATTAAATCATAGGGGTAACTAACTATATGATTGGACTGTAGATCCTTGTGCAAAATTATATATATTTGGAGGGGTCTGATTGGAATAACAGAGCATGTGTTGCACAAGAACAGCTGCAACAGCTTCCAAATTTTTATTAATAGGAAAATAAATAAATAAATATCGCCAATGGAGAAGGAATTCGTAGAAATTCGATAATAAGAAAAATGTGATTATCTGTAACGTCCAGATTAGTGAATTGTAATTAACCAACTAATTACGTGATGGTTCTAGACGTTACAGAGAATCACGTCCAACAGTCTTGAAAAAAAAAAAAAAATTCTGAACGTTACAGAGAATAACGGCCTGGACCCAAACGGCCTGCTCAGTACTGTTCCTTTTTTGGTTCTTTTGGTTCAGTATAAATTGATTCAAACAAAGTGTGCACAGCCTCTAATTGGCTTATTCAAAAGATAGAGAAAAGGAAAATCAGCGCTTTTCTAATCTAGACGTGATCGTAGCAGCCGGTTTATTTTTTCACTTTTTCTCGTTGAGTCTGGACGTGATGAATCATAACGTCCTGTTTTTTTTTATTTAATCAGTCTGAATTAAATTAAGAGATTAAAAAATTTAAATTAGCTGGACGTTATAGATCATAACGTCTGATTATCAGAACGTTATAAACCATAACGGTTTTCCTATATTTCGAAATTTCACGAATTCGTTCCTTTTTTCGTTATTTTTTTGTTTTTCCTATTAATAAAAAAATCGGGCAACAGTTGGCATTGCAATGAAATTACGTCAACTGGAAACTTTTATTATAATTTTGTCAATCTCTATACAATGTACTTAGGAATTAATTAACGAACCGTACATTTAACTAAATTGAATTCTTCTTTTTTTAATTCATTGTGAGTTTACCTGAGATTTTAAAAAAATATTTAAGACAAAAGAAATTATGCAATAAAAAAAAACCTTTATCCGATACATGCAAGCACGTTAGTTCCAATCAAGACACAATCAACCATGTGAGAATAAGACAAGGCAGTCTTGATCTTTAATTATTGAAATATATATATTGTTTCTTTTTCATATGAAATTTTTTCAAAATCATATTCCTCTGGAGTTACACATAAAGAAGCATCAATAGAATTTATGCCCAGGTATTAATTACACAATATCACGTCTCATCACATTAAAAAGAAATAAACGTCTCATCACAATTCACAACTGAATGAGTAAAATAAGGAGATAATTATGGAGAAATGCATGTGATAATTTGGAACTTGGTCGGCTCAAGAGACGAAAATTGTATTTATCTACTTAATAATTGAAAACTATATATATCGGCATAAAACAAGAATGCTCTTATTTTTTTATAAATGGTTTGACAAATCCAACTTGTCCTTGGTTTATCTTTATCACAAGCCCATACCGACGTCCTTATTAGTTCCTAACTTCCTATATATGGAAGCAAATTAACACTTCATTTCATATGCAACAAAACAGCCTCAAGGAGAGACACACTTACAAGAGCAACAAGACAAAAGAAGAAGGCCATGGCCAAGTGCTTCTTCCCTTCCATCAACAAAAAGACTACTCCGGTCGACAAGCTTCAACAACACGGGAGGCTCATCTCTCATGAGGAAGAAGATGGAGTGATGACGGTTAAGATTGTGGTTACCAAGAAAGAATTGAAGCATTTAATTGCAGCAATGAACCAACGAGAGAGCAATGCGAAGCGGCGTCAGACAATGGCCCCACAGTCATTGGAGCAGCTGTTCAATGTGCTCAGGAGGAGGCGTGAAAAGAAGCAAGAAGTGATGAACAGCCGGCGAGGCGGGTGGCAGCCTGCTCTGCAGAGTATTCCTGAAGAAATTTGAATTCAAAAGCAACTGAGAAAAAATTGCAGAGCTTTTTATTTTTCCTTGTTCTCCTTTTGATCTTTCATGACAGTTTGGTAGACAAACCTAAGGTTCATTTGTCATGGATGCCTAGATGTTGAGGTTTGTAGGAAGATGCTTTCGTTTTGGAAGTGCTGCTGTTCTGCACTCCAAATGGGAAAAGATTTGAAATTTCGGTTGAGCGATGTTAAGGCAAGATAGTTGAGATAGCATGCAGGCAGAATAGCAGTCACAGTTATCCCGGTGTTGCCTTTACTGTGTTTTTAGCAGTCACAGTTCTACTAAAGAATTTTCAAGATAATTATTGTTATTTAAAATGTTTTACCTTGGTAGGAGTAAGAAATTATTGTAAGAGACTTTACTGGTTTTCCAAGATGGTATCATCACTGTTGTAATGCTGTCTATATATTAACATTTACAATTATTAAAAAATCTTAATATGGGAAAAATAATATTATCTGTCTGTACTATCCGTATGATCCGTTTAAGGCGGATTTGGTTTTAGATTTTGACATCCGCTTACTATCTGTATTCGTATCCGCTCATTGAAAAATGAATACGAATATGGTGTTAGCATTATCCGCTCCAAATTCGCTCCGTTTTCAGCCCTATACGACACACATGATATTTAAGATACTCATAAAACAACAATAATGAAAACAAATAGTTTAACATTTAGCATGTTGCACAATTGTTAATTCTCGAGGAAAATTGAGACTCAAGAGTATTTAATTTTGAGATAAAAATTTGTTTATAGCTACCGAAGATTTTTTAAAGAAAAAAAAAATAAGAGAGTAAAGCTCTCACTTTTAAATATTCACCAACAACAGTTTATTCAAATATGTAAAAATTCTCTTTGATTTATAAAATTACCACTTGACAGCTGCTGCCAAGAATAAAAAAAAAAAAAAACAGTTTATTCAAATATCCTTCCGCACAGAAAATATTATTTTTAATAAATTAACCAACCGCTGATTGTTCAAAACCTATTTTACATAATAGCCTTAATAGATAACAAATTTTCTTTTCCATACATCAAAATCGAACCTTTTGGATGAAATTCAACTCCCTTCAAAACACACTGTCCTAAAACTGACATTGGTGATCAGAGATACATGGATGCCAATGATTAATTGATTTTTTCAAGTTACCTTATAATAAGCGGAAAAATAGAATCAATGATTTGGTCCACTCTTTGTCACATCTTTACACGAATAATGACACAAAAAATTTAAAAGGGAGTGGGGTGGTACCATTGGAACAAGTATTCTCTCCATTACTGTAAAAGATTCTCTTGATTTTATGGTTTGAGATTAACTCTCAGCCGCTTTTAGATTTGGACTAGCGCGGGGCAGTATTATTGGGCTTTGAGATTCGTGCCAAGTTAAAAAGAACGGTCCAGATCCAATAATTATAAAAGATTCCCTATTACGGTACCGGAGAGGATGTGAATCCCGTACCATTGTTCCAATCACCTCCTAACCAAATTTACAAAATCCGGCCTCTCTTCTTTCTTCGGCCACCTTTTTTTTTTGCATTTGTGTGACTAAGAGGTAATTTAACTATTAATTCGGTCCACCTTATTTTGAACTGAATTAATATTTCGATTTGTGTTATTTAAAAAAAAATTGTTTTATGACAAAATGATTTTCTAATTTTTAAAAAACAATTGGTAGTAGGCAAGTAGGTTTTCAGAGATTTTGTAATTGAATACGCATTTCATACCGGTCGTAGGGTAGTGAATTGAAAAAACCCGGCCGGTCCAGGACCGGACCGGCCAACCCGTGGACCGGCCCGTCCCGTTCACCGGACCCGTCCCGGACCGGGGTTAGATACGGTCCGGTTCTGGAACGGGCCGGTTTGGTTTTCTTTCCACAGGACCGGCCAGACCCCCCTTTATTTAACTCGTGTACCCGATCCGTCCCGGACCGGACCCGGATTTGTTACTGTAGCAACCCGGAATTGTACTGTAGCAATTCGAAAATTTTTGAATCTAGCAGTCCCTCCCCTAATTTTTACTGTAGCATGTGGTTCCTTTGTAACTCTCTGTCTATAACATTTTGTGCTGCGGATCGCATAAAGGTTGATTTATTATCACGAAATAATGTCAGAGAAGAAATTAAGAACTGATTTCCTAATGCAGGTTCAAACTATTGGAATTATAACATATATGTATCATTATTCATATATATGAATGCTAAACTCATTTTTTTTTCTATATAATGCTAAGTTCATTAGATATCTGGATTTGTTTATTCTGCAACTTTTTTTAATTTTTGCATATCTTTAAAATTCGCTTAATTAATTCAATGTAATAGTTTAATTTACATTAAAATATTTTTAATAAAATATTTTTTACCAGAGCTTTGACTCTTACCATTTGTAACATTTCAAGATAATATCAATTTTAGATTGATCGTGCGTCTTAGTATCTTGTTGAGTTCATATCCTCTACAGTACCTCAAAAATTAAGTTTGAAATCCTTATCGTCCGATTAGAATATTCATAACAATACGAATTAAATGGTCCGAATTATTTATGTAATAAATCAAATTTGAATTTTTTGAAGCATATATTATATTCTTCATTGGAGATGTCCGTTCAAACCAGACCGGTTGCAATTGAACCGGTCCCTTAAAATTCTTGAGTCCTAAACCTGGTTCACATCGAATGGGACCGATGTCAAAGTACCCATTTTATTATTTATTAAAAAAAAAATATGCAGTATGTGTAAGAAAAATATTATGCCTTCTAACTGATTGAATTCTGAGGACGAATGGTTCATTCCTCTACTCATGACATACAATGATATTTATATCCTTGTGTAAATTAGAAAAGTTAATAGATTGGATAAATTATTTAGTTTTTAAAATTTAGAGACTATGGTATTTCCATATCATAGTTCTCGCACTTCAAACCAGGTTCTGAAATGAAACAGTGGCGTATTTTGTCACGTATATTCCATTCCTCATGTATTTCTATGTGTATACAATATAATATCATCATAAAATATTCATAATTCATATGTCAATAAGAATATGTAAAAATATAATATACACTTAAATAATGTATGTCCCAAATAAAAAAAAACTAGTTTAAAAGTATTATACATATTTTTAATAGAATCAAATTAATACAAATCTTAAGTAAATAAATATTCAAATTGTATATTTAATAACCAAACATATAGACAATAAATGTGTGAACAAAATCTGCATACTGGATTGAGGCTACAAATGTTGAAATAGGGTTACTAGTCCTAATTTACTATTAATTTTTATATTTATTAAACAAACAACACCACAGCAAAACCAGTTTAAATTCTGAAGTTCTTTGAATCTCGATCTAACATATATAAAACAAAATGGAATTAATCTTGATCACACAAATAATATAATGCACAATGGTTTACACCATCAGTCCATCATCGATGAAGATTATATAATACATGCCTTACATGCGCTACTAGTTGAGTTGTAAGATTAAAATTAGAATTCCGCCTATGTTATTTTACATAGCCGGTCCCAAGTCCGGAATAAAAGAGGAGGGTAACTTTTGTTTTCAAATCAATTGTTTTAGAATAATTCGTTTTTTTTCCTAAAGCAATTGATTTAATGAATTTTTGTAATATAAATTGTTCGTCTTATTATAACAAAAATTGTTCGGTTCAAAACAAACTTATTGAATTGGAAAAAAAAAACAGCAAAAAAAAAAAAAAAAACCGTGGACCGGACCGGCCCGGACCGTGGAACCGCCGGACCCGTGGTTTGATCATGGGCCGGGGTCGGCCTCTGAAAACCGGACCCGTGGACCGGGCGGGTTTGGACCGGACCGGACCGACCCGCCCCGTTTTCAATTCACTAGATGAGTCGGGTTAGATTTCGGCCAGATTGGATCAGTTTGACTTCGAAGAATTGCCAGGTTAGGATTCAATCAGATTGGGTCAGACCGAATCAGGTTTTTTATCATACCGTCTAAATTTCTAATTTAAATTATGATTGGGTCTTAAGGACGTTTCGGATTGAGTCGTGTCCAATTTCAAATCAGTTTTATTTTCTAGAAAAACAAATCGAGTCAGATCGAATCAGGCATACTGAACTACGTAGACAATTAATAGTTACTAACCAAATTAACATGGCAAACAATCTTACAAGATAATAATCTTTGCGGTTGTCACTAACTCATCCATATCATACGGTTCCCCAGCCAACTTAACATTGTGAACCAGTTCCTCAGCCAACTTAACATTCTTCCCTGGACATATTATCTTCATTGCTTCAAGGTACTCATGCTGGAATGAAATTTCTTGTTGAAACTCTTCTTCGTCAGAATCATAACTCTGCTTTGGTGGTGAAAAAGAGAAAAAATAAAAGTTAACTAACCAGATGGCAGATAACAGTAACCCAAAGGTCTAGCTTGGGTTTACATGAAACACAGTGCTTCACTCCGTTCATTTTGTATTTTTCTATGGTATAAGAGTATAATCATTTTCTTCTCAAAAAGAGAGAGAGAGAGAGAGAGAGAGAGAGAGAGAGAGAGAGAGAAACTACTTGATAAAGATGCAACGTGATTGGATGGATGTTGGAGGAGACAGGCCACTAAATCCCAGTCATGATTGAAATCCAATACTCCAAGGTCCAAGCTCTCTAAGCTTTTTAAGATCGGACAGTTTGGAATATCCGCTCGCAGCAAATCCTACATAGTATAAAAGAAAATATTATTAAAAGGGGGAATATGTTTTCAAATTGAATAAATTATTCGATATATCAATCTGTTGCTTTAACCCAGCTTTTTGTCAATGCTAGCATCAAAGTAAAAGAAGTTATAGACTAGAGATAGCATGTTTGTAGAATCCAACCCAACCAATCGTTAGTTTTGCTTTCCTTTACCATTCTACAAAATTGCTAAAAAGCATTCATAAGAATGGAGAATGCTGATGACAATTAGTTGATGTTTCCAGTGATCAAGTCAAAAGGTTTTACTTGACAGAACAGAATGGAGAATAATACCATAATGGCGGTATATCTTGTATATAGCTTTAGGCTTGTCACATTTGAAAGGCCACTGAGAAGCCTCAAGTCATGATCGAGGGTATCCAATGAACAACCATCATATTCTTCAAAAAGGATGTCAGCCGTGGCAAGAGATAACATATTCTTCAATGTAATCCCTCCCTTACTCATAGATCTAATGTTCAGAGACAACTCCTGGGCAAGAAATCTCCATCGACCAATGCTGATGGCAACTTATTAGTACCAACTTCTCCAGCACATTAGAGGAAATCAAATTCACTTCCATATAGCAGTCTATCAAAACTAAATCTTCAAGAATAGGACACCCCGATATAAGCATTCTCATTATATCATCATTAAAATCCAGGTGTCGAAGCTCCAGGTTTTTTAGAGAAGGGAGGTTTATTGATCTTGGTTTAAGATATTCATCACAAAAAAGTCACAATGACATCTCCTCTACTGACGTACATGTGCAAATCGAATCTGGCAAGTCGAAAAATGTGCAACCATCGGTATGGATTGATAATACGCGGGGTCTACACTCAACTGCACAGCAAAGACATTCAAATATATGAAGTAGAGTGTCCCTCACATTACACCACCATGTCAGTTTGAATGTATCCAGGGTTAACTTTTCTCGATTGAAAATAACGCCGCGAAGGAATCTTAGAAACTTATCTTCACGTTTTCGGAACTCTTCTTTTGTTAGATTATCAAAAGGGCTTATAGGGTCATCAAAGACAAGAACAGGCAAAGAAACCCAAACCTTTATCCATCGTTTAGACTATACATGTGCACACAGCCTCTTCAGTAGGTAAAAAAGAGATGATGTGGGTAAGAAGCGGGTCAGGCAAATCACTAATTCTGTCTCTGGCGTAATCTCCACCCTCCATCATTCACAAGTCATGAAAAATTCAACCAAACACCTTACATGCATCATCTCTGTATTCAAATGTAAGAAACCCAAAAACCAATAAGTTGTTTCAAGCTAACATACAAGTAGGAAAGAAAAAAGTACCACTTCAATAAACAATAGACCAATATTCGTTGTGCGGCATTGCCGCCAAGTCGTCAACCTTAAAAAAAAACAATAGACCAAACTAAATCTAGAAAATTTTTTTCTCGGAAGGGGGGAAACAAATCAGGAATTCAACCCTAAATTAAGAACAACAAGATGTGTGCCTGGCTTTGCCTTGGCAGTGGCTGTTGAAGCAAAGGGAAAAGCATATAGAAAGTTTATATAGGAAAACTATATAGAACAAAAACTAATAAACTGTAAAGGTAGAAGAAAATAGTGTGCACCATGGTCCAGAAGCCTAAATTTTTAGTAGTAAGACATAAAAATGTCTAAAAGCTAGGTTGTTCAGAAGCCTAAAATTTTACCCTAAACCCACAAAATATGCAACACGTGCAAAGGTTTAAAAGCTAGGTTGTTCTATGTAAATAAAAATGATTCATGTTCGTTAGATGTCAATTCAGAAGCCTAAATTCTTAGTAGCAACCCACAAATAAATAACACATTGAACATACAATACTCAAACAGTTAAACACAGGTCTTATTTAATATACATACCAATATATAAGTCGAAAAGAAATTTTGAGAATCTTATGATACTCCGTTAGTCAGCTCTATCTATCAGATTTCAAGCCAGATCACACCTTTGTCTTATTATCCTGAAATTTAAGGTATAAAAAATGGGAGTTACATCTAAAAGCAGAGCCATGGCATGACTATTCTTTTTAAAATATAGTGATGACAAAGTCTACAAATCTGTTTACATACTATCCAAAACTGGTAACAAAGAAATAGGATCACACCCTTTAAACACAAAATTCCTAATTTGAGATTCCAGGTTCTTTTTCTGTCACTTAATGGTTTCATATTGCTAAAAAGAGTACATTGTGCACTCTGGATTTCAGGTTTTGTACCAGTAGAAAAAAAGAGTGTATCGTGCACCAGGGATTTCAGGTTTTGTACCAGTACCGGCCTGCGAAAGAAGTAATTGAACTATAATTCATATCTATTTTTCAGACCTATCGTCTGCCCCATGCCAAGGATAAGAAAAATAAAATACTCAATTGTACATTTCTTGGTGCAAGGCCTTCAATAGGAATTAGATGGATACCTTAGATATGCAGAGAGAGCGACTACATAGTTCAGAAAAGGAGGATAATATTGGGTGTAGCTTGCTGCTGGTCCTAAATCTAGGAATCTGTACTGTTGTCAACCTACTTGAATCAATGTTGAATTCAGAAGTCTCTCAAGCAGCAGCTGACATCAAATGAACCTATGAGTTGATCAAAGTAAAATGAAAAAACTAAAAATAAGACCATCATTAATAAGTAATGAAAAGAAATGTATATGCACCAACAGAATTGCAAAAAACAAAATAACAAATTCTATACAATGTATGTGAAATCCAATTTTAGATTTAAATTATATGTTTATAGCATATCAGCTTTCAAATATATTAATCTGGATCGAGCCAGACCAGAACCCTGCTTCTAGAAAAAAAAAATTAATTTTATGATCCCTATGTTTACCTTTTTTTTTTTGTGCGAAACAAATTGATGCTGTCAATAATACAACACTAACAATTGTAAAACAGTAATAAAATGTGCAACACAGAAACCTCAGCTTGCACATATTTAGATGAACGTTTCCTTGCTCAATGTTGTAACAGTAATAAGAATAGCAATAACAATAGGGAGAGGATAAACTATTAAGACTACTTTCCTTCATTTCTCTCATTTTCCCAACAAATCAAATAACATTAATTCAGAAAAATTTGTTAATTTTCTTTGTTTTGTACCATATCAAACAGGTCCACTGTATAATTGTATCTCGCGCCTCGTGCGCCAACCATCACCGCAGGTTTGGACAACATCAATGGACAGCATCAGCAATCAAAAAATCAGCAATCAAAAAATCAACCTATTAATGGTACTGAAGCATGCACAAAACCGCATATCATATTCATCTTTGAAAAATAACAACAGAAATCACTTAAGAAATTAGAAGTACACTAAATCAGTTACTAACAACCTCAGTTAATTAGAAGTACACTAAATTATTATGCCTAGAAGTATGTATATTTTGTTTATAGATTGAGGTTGGTCATATGAAAAATCACTTAATTTCTGAAGAATATCATCAACAGAAATCACTTGATTGATACAAAGGGGCCAACAAAACTATATGTTTACTTAAAAAAGCTAAATTGAGTGAAACAATATTCCAACCAAAACAAACTAAAGCAAAATATAAATATAAATGAGGCCTAATTAAGTACTAATAAAACCAAGCACAATATGCATGCATGCTGCAACTTACTACATAGAATATTGTAAATCAACAAAAAATTTCAAGCAACTGCCTAACAACCAAAATCAATAACAAAAGATAAATCTAAGATCAAATTTTAAGGATAACCTTTTCTCTAAGACGGCTGACTCATGTTTTCTGCCCCTGAAACAGCTTAGTTCGAATTGAAGACATGCCTTCTTAATTCTGCTCAATCTGGAAAACAAAAAGAGTGAAGGAATTAATTAACAAATTCAGAGTTGTAATGGTAAAACTACGATTATCAAAGTATAATATAAACTTGATCCTGTAATCCTTTTTTGTCACGGAACTAATTGAAATACAACACAAAATGCTTAGGTTAAGAAAGACTCCAAATTGAGTTCCATTAGTGACACTGCTTCATGACAAAGTAACAGATTCAATGCTACACCGCTTTCTGCAATTGAAACACACAATCTGGTTCTTCCACTGTATACTATTACTTTAGTGAATATTCCCATTTCTCATCAGCCACATAACTTGGGCAAATATGCAACCAATAAAGAGAAGTTATGGCTTTTATTAGTTTTGTGATTGAAATTTTAAATTCTAATAGAAGGATAGACTACAATAAAGAAGTACATTATAAATAATCTTTACTCAGTTACACGAAATCAGAGGCGGACCCAAGTGAAGGAAATGGGGGTCAACTGACCCCCATTTTTTTTTTTTTTTAAATTTTGTATTTTGGTATAATTTTCTATATGATCTAGAGTAAAATGTCATAGTATTGTAAAATTGACCCTCATTCTCTATTGGAAAATTTTATATGTTTGACCCCATAGTTCGAAAGTCTAGCTCCGCTCCGAAATGGCAAAATTTAGGACAATCCGTTACTAAATCAGGATTATTTAGTAACATTGAGCACAGAAAACTGTGTACTGCTTCGGACTGCAGAAATAGCTTGAGAAGTGAACAAAACTAACCTCGAACAATGGCGATTCTCACTTAGAAGTGCCAGACAACTACGATCTAAACACTACCATAAATAAGGATGTTTAAATCTGATGCATGAATAGATCTTTCTGGATCGAACCCTAGCTCGCCAGGAACAAAACCTCAAAGTAGAGAGAGAAAAAGAGAGGAAGACATAAAAAGAGAAATAGACCTGACAGAATCGGTGCTCTAATCCGAGAGATGTCACTGTCGAATCGAGTGGGGAAAGAGATGAGCAGCAGAAGCAGAAGGTTGGCGGAGACAGCCAGACAGGAGAAAGAGAAAGAGGGGAAGGAAAAGGGGAGCAGAAGAAGGCGACGGAGGGAGGAGACGGGTTTAAGGTAAAACGGCCGTAGGCAACATATCGGACGGAGAGGAGTTTAGATCCCCCAGGCAACAAAATATTCCTGTTAAAATTCCGACCGTCCAATCAGAATCCACCGCAGAATTATCAAGCATTATATCATTAATAACTGTCAAATACAAATCGGACGGAAGCAGATAATCTTTTACTGTAGGTAAACAGTAGAAAAGTATCCTAAATTATAATATTAAATAAATAAATTGCCGATTGTCCTTTATGTGTTAGTATTCTAATTTTTTCTCTCTTTCTTTTTCTTTTTTCTCTATTTTATCTTTTGCAGCTAAGCAAGAACTGTGACCCTGATGTCAAAAAAAAAATATCGATATGAAATTAGATAGCTGATTACTATAACGAAAAATATAACAAAAATAAATTATTAATCCAGACTTCCTTGTATAGTGATAAAACAAAAACAAGCAATCGAATACATATGCCGGACCATCCAAAGCAAACAGTAAGAAGCACACAACAACTACAACAAGAACAACATAATAATTCTAAAAGTTGAGCAATTCACAATTCTTCAAAATATAATAAAAAGCTCGATAAATACTAATTAGAAAAAAAAAACTAGTCCATAATTTTCATCCCATGTACGAACTCCATCGAGTGCTCCTTTGTGACACAACTCGCCAACAAACGGGTCCCTTCCAGAGGTGGCGGCGCCTTCAAAATAACAACCGATGCAATGAAGTCATTGTTCACCAATGGTGAACAAAGCATAGGCTTCCCAAACCCATAATCCACATCAACGAACCCTATCTTGCTCCAATCAGACACATAGACTGATTCGTAGTTAAAAGTCATTTGGAACGGATCGGTTTCTATCTCCTCTTTTGCGAAGTCTAAGAACTCAAGCGACATTCTCTTCTTTGCTTCTTGGATAAAATTCACCACCTCTAGTAAGGTTGAGCTTAGAACTTTCTCGCTAGGTGAAGTCAGTTTAACTGGGAAGATGGAATTACCATAATAGCCCTTGTCGAGCTTCAGCAGGTGACGAACACTAGCAAAGAAGCATAGCTTTACTGTAGATTCAGGCTGAAGGTTCAATGCTCGGGTCCGGCATTGCCAAAGCTTAGCAGTTAAAATGTCAAAAGTTGAGCAAAATTTACCAGTACACTCCATGTACTGAGACTTGAGTTTGTTGATGTAATCAATGGGAAAATCTATAATTGCATAGTCTAGGGCTAAGATGGGCAGTTCGGGTAACGGAATGGGTTTGATTTTTGGGTCCGGAAACTTTTCCCGGTCCCATACTGGCATAACAAGAGGTTTCGCAAGGCCGCGTGCCATGTCACCGACAACTTGGATGAATTGGGCTGCACCCATGCCGTCCGCCACTGCGTGGTTAGTCCGTAAACCCATCACAAATCCACCGCATGCGAACGTGGTGACCTGGTTTAATTTTTTTTTTTAAAATTAGCTTGTGATGATACAATTTAATTGAAAACATGACAGTAAATATTACGGAGGATCAGTTTAATTTAAGTGCGTCATAATATTTTTTAGCTTGAGCACTGTACGAGGCTATCACTTTCGTGTGAAATATTGTAACTAGAGCTCCGGGGCGCTCTTCATGCTAGTGCATCTTGTGTTGCTATTTCCCTTGCACTAGAGCAAAAAAGAGTGTATTTTTTTTTCTATTTTTTTCATATTGCAGTGAAAAATCTGAAATTGATGCCTAAAATTTGTTCTGCTTTATTTTTTATTTTTTTGAAGGTTGGCGGATTACTTGTTCTGCTTTATTGCTTCTATCGTATTGTTTAAAATATTACTGAAAGATCAAACCAGAAATTAACAAAATAAACCTGACAAATAATCTTTCAAGTTTTCTCTAATTGATATGTATAGAAGATTTACAATTTTTTTTATTTTATATATGTAGAATATTTTGTAACAACGTTGCATGTCATTTACATATACATGTTTAGAGAAAGCAATTAACATACATTATATCATATTTAATGCAATTATTCTGTCAGTTAATATACTTTTAAAAAAAAAGTGGAATCATAATGAAAATACAGAACATATAAATCTTATATAATTTTTTCGTATAAAACTCCTCTTGAAAAAAAATCAGTTTGCACATTAACTGTTACTGAGATGATACAGTACTGTTTTATGTTTTTTATGCAACAACATAAGTATGATCGATTTAGTAGTAAAAAAATGTTCAATATTAAATTGAGAAGAGACTAAATTCCAATGGCTCTCGTGTGGCACCAAATACGGTTTATAGCTGCTTAGTAGCTAGCTAGGTAGGGCTGTAAATTCGTGTTGTGGTATGTCGTAACGTGATCAGTCAGTCACATGTTGTGTCGTAATTAAGTTAAATTTAAGGATCTATGATTAAAATTGCAAAAAATAATCATGATGCTTTGTCATAGTGTGACTTAACATGCACATCGTGATCAACTTATGACATAAAATATCACGTTTGGTCACGTTAAATTATATTTGTTCACATGCAGTCACATTTAACTATTTTTTTTCAATCATAAATGTGAAAAATTTATAAAATAAATAAACAATATTTAAAAAAATTATGTGTAATAAACTAAAGTTATTATCCGGAATTTGAATATGTTAAGTATTTGGGATAAATAATAGCATAATTTTATTTATTTTGATGACGTGTAGTGCTACCTTGACATGACCAAAACACGTGCCGCGCCCCGCTGAAGTTGGGTCGTGCCAGGACGTATTCGGCCATGACATGACCATTTTTACATCATTAAACTAGGGGAAATTTCATGTCACTGCGATTATAATTTCGAGTTCCCGAATAAATAGTAGAACATGATCACAAGCTTTGTATATATTTGATTAAATCTAGAATATGCAAGATGCTATTATTCTAAAGAAGAGCATATCTGCATCCATGAATCAACAATACGTATTTTTACCGAATTAAAGAAAAGTTCCTTTATTACTGATTTTATCAAGGAAATTTTTTTTTTGAGTAAAAAGTTCCATTACCTGCATCATTATAGCTGTGTTGTGCGGTTCAACCTCCCAATCCTCAGATCCGGGGCAAGGAACTAGCTCCTCTTTCGGTATCAGCAATGGCCGTTCCAAGTATTTGGCATCCTCCAAGCTACAATTTGCTTTTGCTTCAACAAAATATACGCCTTTCGCTGAACACTCGATTGCCGGCTCTCCTGGTATCGGTTCGACAATATGACCGGCGAGTGGATAGAAGAAAACCAGCGCCTTGGCAAGAGCATCACGGATCACTTTTGCTGGGTTGGTGGCAGCACAATACATGTGCATAGACTCGACTAGGCCACGGTGAGTCGGGTATCGGTCAACCCAAGCGAGCCGGAGAGTCGGGTTCGGAGTTGGCTCAGCTGGCTTGACCACACCCTCTGAAATTTTTGTCACTTTAAAATTCATTTTTTTTTTCTTATCAAATTTGTGGGAGTTTTTCTTTAATTTGGAGGTATTAGTGTCTTCAGTTGTAATTGGTTTGCAAGTGAAAGAGAGGCTCTATATATATACATGAGAGATGAAGGTACGTATGAAGCCGATTTGTACGGAGAGTTCAGACTACTTATCCGTAGTGAATTGAAAAAATCCGGCCGGTCTAGGACCGGACCTGGACCGGCCCGTTTCGGACCGGAGTTAGATACGGTCCAGTCCTAGAACGGCCGGTTTGGTTTTTTTCTCACAGGACCGGACTGACCCCCCTTTATTTAACCAGTGTACCAGTTAGATACTGTAGCAATTCGAAAATTTTTGAATCCAGCAGCCCTGTCCCTAATTTTTACTGTAGCATGTGGTTCCTTTGTAACTCGCTGTCTATAACATTTTGTGCTACGGATCGCATAAAGGTTGATCTATTATCACGAAATCATGTCAGAGAAGAAATTAAGAACTGATTTCCTAATGCAGGTTCAAACTATTGGAATTATAATATATATGTATCATTATTCATATATATGAATGCTAAACTCATTTTTTTTTCTATATAATGCTAAGGTCATTAGATATCTGGGTTTGTTTATTCTGCAACTTTTTTTTAATTTTTGCATATCTTTAAAATTCGCTTAATTAATTCAATGTAATAGTTTAATTTACATTAAAATATTTTTTACCAGAGCTTTGACTCTTACCATTTGTAACATTTCAAGATAATATCAATTTTAGATTGATCGTGCGTCTTAGTATCTTGTTGAGTTCATATCCTCTACAGTACCTCAAAAATTAAGTTTGAAATCCTTATCGTCCGATTAGAATATTCATACTAATACGAATTAAATGGTCCGAATTATTTCTGTAATAAATCAAATTTGAATTTTTTGAAGCATATATTCTATTCTTCATTGGAGATGTCCGTTCAAACCAGACCGGTTGCAATTGAACCGGTCCCTTAAAATTCTTGAGTCCTAAACCTGGTTCACACCGAATGGGACCGATGTCAAAATACCCATTTTATTATTTAATAAAAATATGCAGTATGTGTAAGAAAAATATTATGCCTTCTAACTGATTGAATTCTGAGGACAAATGGTTCATTCCTCTACTTATGACATACAATGATATTTATATCCTTGTGTAAATTAGAAAAGTTAATAAATTGGATAAATTATTTAGTTTTTAAAATTTAGAAGGTTAAATATGATACTATAAATATTAGAGACTATGGTATTTCCATATCATAGTTGTCGCACTTCAAGCCAGATTCTGAAATAAAACAGTGGCATATTTTGTCACGTATATTCCATTCCTCATGTATTTCTACGTGTATACAATATAATATCATCATAAAATATTCATAATTCATATGTCAATAAGAATATGTAAAAATATAATATCCACTTAAATAATGTATGTCTCAAATAAAAAAACTAGTTTAAAAGTATTATACATATTTTTAATAGAATCAAATTAATACAAATCTTAAGTAAATAAATATTCAAATTGTATATTTAATAACCAAACATATAGACAATAAATGTGTGAACAAAATCTGCATACTGGATTGAGGCTACAAATGTTGAAATAGGTTACTGACCTAATTTACTATTAATTTTTATATTTATTAAACAAACAACACCACAGCAAAACCAGTTTAAATTCTGAAGTTCTTTGAATCTTGATCTAACATATATAAAACAAAATGGAATTAATCTTGATCACACAAATAATATAATGCACAATGGTTTACACCATCAGTCCATCATCGATGAAGATTATATAATACATGCCTTACATGCGCTACTAGTTGAGTTGTAAGATTAAAATTAGAACTCCGCCTATGTTATTTTACATAGCCGGTCCCAAGTCCGGAATAAAGGAGGAGGGTAACTTTTGTTTTCAAATCAATTGTTTTAGAATAATTCGGTTTTTAAGATCAAATAATTCGTTTTTTTTCCTAAAGCAATTGATTTAATGAATTTTTGTAATATCAAAACCGAATTTTTGTAATATAAATTGTTCGTCTTATTATAACAAAAATTGTTCGGTTCAAAACAAACTTATTGAATTGGAAAAAAAAAGAACAGCAAAAAAAACAGAAAAAAAAACCGTGGACCGGACTGGACCTAACCGTAGAACTGCCGGACCCGTGGTTTGATCACGGGCCGGGGTCGGCCTCTGAAAACCGGACCCGTGGACCCGTCCAACCCGCCAGACCCGTGGACTGGACAGGTTTGGACCGGACCGGACCGACCCGCCCCGTTTTCAATTCACTATCGTAGGGTAAAGGATTGATTGATCATTGATAAGCGACCTACAATAAAATATTAATTTTAATCAATAACCTTACAACGGCCATGTGCTAGCAAAGAGAGCAGATTGGATCTCTTGTGCCGCTTTCATGTGACTTCTCTGTGCCAAGTCATTAAATTTCCTTCCCCACATCGTAAACCCACTTATCAGTGATTTTGCTACAAATATCTTCAGAGAAACCGGTACAAAGGAGCACTAAGTTTGACTCTTTTTTATAATGAATAGAGAAAAAAGAAATAATTTATGGCCATTAGATTCTGGGATTCTTCGGCGCATAAGTCGGCTCTTCCATGTGCCAGTTTGCTGAGAAAGATTCTCGCTTGATTTTAATTTTTATTCTTGCAAATTGCAACCGCCAAAATTTAGAAACAACTCACAATTAACAGCGACTGGTCATCACAATATATGCATGTTAGTCAAAGCATCCATATCTATGATATTATTACGGTTTTTAATCTGAGGTGACAGTGTCTAATTCAGCTTTAGAGATGTAAGCGAGTTTCTTATTTAAAATCTATACAGAAAAATTTCTTATTAAAAACTGTTTATAAACTCTACGCTTACTAATAATTTGTTCAAATTATTTCTTCTTTTTAATATATTGCTGACGTAGCTGAATAAAAACTCTAAAATTAATTTCAAAGATATGAAAATTTAGAAACTTTAGAGACCTTAATTTTTAAAAAGTGATTAACAGTTATTTAGAAACTCATTTGAGTTTCAGAAATGTAGATGCTCTTACATTACACTCAATGTAGGTTAATAGTATTTATGTTAGATTATAACTTTTATACTACAGTTTCCGGCCATATTGTTTTCACCGATTGAACGTAGAATGCAGCCCCATATATGAGTTCAGACAAAGAGCACAGAGAAAGTCCGATGGACACCGGAGTCATCCGATATGTTTTAAAATTTATGTGTCTTCCGTTCTGAAATTTGTGCACATAAAATTTAAAGCACATCAGACGGCTCTTGTACTCATCTGATCTAAAAGTACGTCCAATGTCTATCAGACTTTCTTCTAAACAAATATATATTAGAAACGATGCGACGAATCTTTAACCTTTTATCTATCTGTTATACAGTTACAAATATGATTTAATTACTCGATCGCTATCTAATTTTACTTCTATTTCTTATGGAGTAATTGCTGTTACATCTATCAAAAACTTCTAAATATCTAATTTTCTCATCTAAATTTGAAAATTCTTATTTCACCTTAAACAAATAGTTTTTTTTTTTCATTTTTTCTTTCTTGAATTTATATTAAAACTTTTATTTGATTAATTAGAATAACCCAATTTTTAAACTTTAAACTTTTAAGCTTTTATTTAGTTTTAAACTTTTAAACAAATAATCCAGTTTTTCTATCAATACAAATAAATAGTTAAATTTAAACATTAGCATTTAATTAACATTAGATTGATTAGAATGCAAAAGAATATTGAGCCTAGTTAGACAATAAGAATGTCATTTGAAGAGAAAGGTAAATTTGTTATTTCATCTTAAAATAAAAATTTAATAATAAGCTCAAATAAAAGTTTAAAATTAGATTACAAAAAGCAGAACTGAGAAAGATTTTTTTTTTTAGTGAGAAAATAAGCAATTTTCAAGTTTTGATGGGGAAACTGGATATTTAAAAGTTTTTTTTATGGATATGACAACCATATAAATTACCTTAATTTAAATGGGAAAACAAGAAATTTAAGTATTTTGACGGTAAAATAGACAATTAGAATATGTCAATGGGTATACTAACAATTTTTCCTTTTTTTATTAAATCCGTTAGGCTTAGAGGGAAAAATGGATAAAAAATATGTTTGTTATTAATTTGTTTCCTGATATGTAATTCTGTCAAGGTACATATATTTAGTATGCTCGAAAAATATTACTTGAAAATTTAAAAGAAGATTATCCTAACAAAACACTAAGATATCTATTATATAACTTTCATTGTTTTTAAATATTTTAACATAAAAGACTTAAAATAATCATTCTGTAATCTCTTATTTGCAATTATATATAAGGCTGGTTCACCTAATGCATAATTCCATATGATTAATTGAAGGTAGCTCTGATTCGATCCTATAATTGAAGTATCAAACCGTTAGATGTTATATATAGACTATTCTAATTTAGTTACTTGTTAATTCCACTGACAAGCTAAAAATAGCACCTATGTTTCATGTTGGATTATAATTAAACGGTTGAGCATATATGTAATATAATTATGAATTGTATATTGTTATGTATGATTGTTCTAATTACGTGATCTAATATGAAAAATTAAGGTATTTGAAAATCTATGAATTCAATAGGATGTGGTCCATAAATGTGTATAACAATTTGAGCCAAGATCAAATCATTGATGTACTGATTCTGAGATTTGCAAGTAAGAATAACTGCTATCTGGAGAGTTGTACGGGCCGCATAAAATATCTCGATTAAGTTGGCTGATAACCAGAGAGTTTTGCGGCCACACGGTTTTCGATGCGGGCCGCACAAAATATCTTTTTAGAGTTGGCATGCCGCCATAAGTTTGTGCGGGCCGCACAAAACACTGTTAAATTAGGAAAGTCAATTATTCAGAGAAAAGACAGTTTTGTAGACATGTCTGGCAAAAGGGAGATTGTTTAATTTATTTTGATGTTCTATTTAATTATTGTAATTTGGATGTGTAACTTGTAATATGAAACAAGTTGATTATGTTATATGCATGGTTTTGCAAAAGGGTTGTTGTTTATACTCTATCTCTATTTTAGTTTGACCTCAATTTTGGATATGTGATACGCAAATTGTTTATTTGAATTTTATATTTTACAACAAGTTTTATGAAATTTAGTTTCCAGTTTTAAGTGTGAGATCTAGTTAAAAATTGGCACGATAAGATCACAATTACGTATAATTTCTATGCTACACATCCACATCATGATTCATGTCATTTGGTTATATTAGTACTGTGATCATTGATGGTTTAGTTACGAAATTAAATGTGACGAAAGCCGCTTTAGTCATTTGCTAATGTAATTGATGGATGAAATTGGTTTGAAAATACATAAGGAAAACAGAAAAGTATGTGCGCACATAAAGTTGACAATACATAATTAAAATAGTATGACATATTGCTCAGGTGGGAGATTGTTGGATTATAATCAAACGGTTGAGCATATATGTAATATAATTATGAATTGTATACTGTCATATATGATTGTCCTAATTAAGTGTTCTAATATGGAATTAAGGTATTTGACAATCTATGTATTCAATAGGGTGTGGTCCATAAATGTGTAGAACAATTTGGGCAAAGATCAAATCATTGATGGACTGATTCTGAGATTTGCAAATAAAAAGAACTGTTGTTTGGAGAGTTGTGCGGGCCGTATAAAATATCTCGATTAAGTTGGCTGATAACCAGAGAGTTTTGCAGCAGCACGGTTTTCAATGCAGCCACACAAAATACCTTTTTAGAGTTGACATACCGCCATAAGTTTGTGCGGGCTGCACACAACACTGTTAAATCAGGAAAGTCATTTATTCAGAGAAAATGCGGTTCTGTAGACACGTCTGGCCGTTTGTGCGGGCCGCACGCGCAGTGCCAGATGTATTACCTTATATAAGGATGGGTCCCCAAAGCACAAGATAACACACACAACTCAGTTTTCTGAACAACAGTTATTTTAGACAGAATCTGAGTGCCTTCTCTTTTCTTTCACCATCAAAGATCTAGAGAGGAGAAATCCATTAGAAAACTTGGAAGGGATTTCTCAAAGGCGTGTCTTGCTGTCTTGGAAGACTTAATCCACGACCATACGACTTAACGGCGAGAAGAGGGCTTCTTGCCATTGAAGACTTGTCTCGTGCTCACGGAGACGGCTCTTCGCAATTGAGGATTCCATGGCCAACGTTATGGAATCAGGTATTGTATTCCGCACTTATGATTTATGTTTTGGGTCTCTTTGGCATAGGACGGTCCTTAGGTTAAGGTGGGGAACTGTTTCTCCTTCCCTGGGGTGTAAGTGTTTGACCCCTAGATGAGATGTAATTGTTTGATCTTTAAATAAGGCGTAATTGTTTGGCCTTTATAATTCCCCAACATTTCATAGCAAAATTAAGAACTTGTAATTAATCACACAGACTTGGGAGCACGTCAGGATGCTAACCAAACCAAATATGTATTTTTTGTGACTCATCATGTAATTTATTGGGCTTAAGAGCATGTATGTATATCATGTAATTTATTGGGCTTAAGTGCTAAATATAAATTAAACTAATTTTTATTTCTAAACCTCAAAAAGTAGAATATGAATTGCCAGTATTTTTTTGTAGAAATAAAAAAAGAAATTCCAGTACAGAGTATGATCTAATTATCAATTGGTGATTTAATGCATATGCAAGATGGTCAGCCCCAGTCGACTAATTACAAGCGGATATACCTCGATTCAGGTATCATGCAAAAAATAATTGTTACAAATTCAATGGCGGAATTAGAAAATTTAGATTGAGAGATTAAAACGTAAATTATATAATATTGTGATTGAAATTTGAACTTAAGTCTTCACGACTACAAACACATTTAGTATTTTATTAGGAGGGCAAAACTATATAAAACTAAATAGAAGAAATTCAATTAAATTTTAATATATATTATTAAAAAAATTTAAATCATAGGGGTAACTAACTATATGATTGGACTGTATATCCTTGTGCAAAATTATATATATTTGGAGGGGTCTGATTGGAATAACAGACAGCATGTGTTGCACAAGAACAGCTGCAACAACTTCCAAATTTTTATTAATAGAAAAATAAATAAATAAATATCGCCAATGGAGAAGGAATTCGTGGAAATTCGATATATAAGAAAAATGTGATTATTTGTAACGTCCAGAAGACGTTATAGAACACAACGTCCAGATTAGCGAATTGTAATTAACCAACTAATTACGTAATGGTTCTGAACGTTACAGAGAATCACGTCCAACAGTCTTGAAAAAAAATAAAACCCTGAACGTTACAGAGAATAACGGCCTGGACCCAAACGGCCTGCTCAGTACTGTTCCATTTTTGGTTCTTTTGGTTCAGTATAAATTGATTCAAACAAAGTGTGCACAGCCTCTAATTGGCTTATTCAAAAGATAGAGAAAAGGAAAATCAGCGCTTTTCTAATCTAGACGTGATCGTAGCGGCCGGTTTATTTTTTCACTTTTTCTCGTTGAGTCTGGACGTGATGAATTATAACGTCCTGTTTTTTTTATTTAATCAGTCTGAATTAAATTAAGAGATTAAAAATTTTAAATTAACTGAACGTTATAGATCATAACGTCTGATTATCAGAACGTTATAAACCATAACGGTTTTCCTATATTTCGAAATTTCACGAACTCGTTCCTTTTTTCGTTATTTTTTTGTTTTTCCTGTTAATAAAAAAATCGGGCAACAGTTGGCATTGCAATGAAATTACGTCAACTGGAAACTTTTATTATAATTTTGTCAATCTCTATACAATGTACTTGGGAATTAATTAACGAACCGTATATTTAACTAAATTGAATTCTTCTTTTTTTAATTCATTACGAGTTTACCTGAGATTTTAAAAAAATATTTAAGACAAAAGAAATTATGCAATAAAAAAAAAACCTTTATCCGATACATGCAAGCACGTTAGTTCCAATCAAGACACAATCAACCATGTGAGAATAAGACAAGGCAGTCTTGATCTTTAATTATTGAAATATATATATTGTTTCTTTTTCATATGAAATTTTTTCAAAATCATATTCCTCTGGAGTTACACATAAAGAAGCATCAATAGAATTTATGCCCAGGTATTAAAAAGAAATAAACGTCTCATCACAATTCACAACTGAATGAGTAAAATAAGGAGATAATTATGGAGCAATGCATGTGATAATTTGGAACTTGGTCGGCTCAAGAGACGAAAATTGTATTTATCTACTTAATAATTGAAAACTATATCGGCATAAAACAAGAATGCTCTTATTTTTTTATAAATGGTTTGACAAATCCAACTTGTCCTTGGTTTATCTTTATCACAAGCCCATACCGACGTCCTTATTAGTTCCTAACTTCCTATATATGGAAGCAAATTAGCAGTACTTCATTTCATATGCAACAAAACAGCCTCAAGGAGAGACACACTTACAAGAGCAACAAGACAAAAGAAGAAGGCCATGGCCAAGTGCTTCTTCCCTTCCATCAACAAAAAGACTACTCCGGTCGACAAGCTTCAACAACACGGGAGGCTCATCTCTCATGAGGAAGAAGATGGAGTGATGACGGTTAAGATTGTGGTTACCAAGAAAGAATTGAAGCATTTAATTGCAGCAATGAACCAACGAGAGAGCAATGCGAAGCGGCGTCAGACAATGGCCCCACAGTCATTGGAGCAGCTGTTCAATGTGCTCAGGAGGAGGCGTGAAAAGAAGCAAGAAGTGATGAACAGCCGGCGAGGCGGGTGGCAGCCTGCTCTGCAGAGCATTCCTGAAGAAATTTGAATTCAAAAGCAACTCAGAGCTTTTTTTTTTTTTTTTTTTCCTTGTTCTCCTTTTGATCTTTCATGACAGTTTGGTAGGCAAACCTAAGGTTCATTTGTCATGGATGCCTAGATGTTGAGGTTTGTAGGAAGATGTTTTCATTTTGGAAGTGCTGCTGTTCTGCACTCCAAATGGGAAAAGATTTGAAATTTCGGTTGAGCGATGTTAAGGCAAGATAGTTGAGATAGCATGCAGGCAGAATAGCAGTCACAGTTATCCCAGTGTTGCCTTTACTGTGTTTTTAGCAGTCACAATTCTCCTAAAGAATTTTCAAGAGAATTATTGTTATTTAAAATGTTTTACCTTGGTAGGAGTAAGCAATTATTGTAAGGGACTTCACTGGTTTTCCAAGATGGTATCATCACTGTTGTAATGCTGTCTATATATTAACATTTACAATTATTAAAAAATCTTAATATGGGAAAAATAATATTATCTGTCTGTACTATCCGTATCCGTTTAAGGCGGATTTGGTTTTAGATTTTGACATCCGCTTATATTCGTATCCGCTCATTGAAAAATGGATACGAATATGGTGTTAGCATTATCCGCTCCAAATTCGCTCCGTTTTCAGCCCTATACGACACACATGATATTTAAGATACTCATAAAACAACAATAATGAAAACAAATAGTTTAACATTTAGCACGTTGCACAATTGTTAATTCTCGACGAAACTTGAGACTCAAGAGCATTTAATTTTGAGATAAAAATTTGTTTATAGCTACCGAAGATTTTTTAAAGAAAAAAAAATAAGAGAGTAAAGCTCTCACTTTTAAATATTCACCAACAACAGTTTATTCAAATATGTAAAAATTCTCTTTGATTTATAAAATTACCACTTGACAGCAGTTGCCAAGAATTTCAAAAAAAAAAAAAAAACAGTTTATTCAAATATCCTTCCGCACAGAAAATATTAGTTTTAATGAATTAACCAACCGCTGATTGTTCAAAACCTATTTTACATAATAGCCTTAATAGATAACAAATTTTATTTTCCATACATCAAAATCGAACCTTTTGGATGAAATTCAATTCCCTTCAAAACACACTGTCCTAAAACTGACATTGGTGATCAGAGATACATGGATGCCAATGATTAATTGATTTTTTCAAGTTACCTTATAATAAGCGGAAAAATAGAATCAATGATTTGGTCCACTCTTTGTCACATCTTTACACGAATAATGACACAAAAAATTTAAAAGGGAGTGGGGTGGTACCATTGGAACAAGTATTCTCTCACTTTATGGTTTGAGATTAACTCTCAGCCGCTTTTAAATTTGGACGAGCGCGGGGCAGTATTATTGGGCTTTGAGATTCGTGCCAAGTTAAAAAGAACGGTCCGGATCCAATAATTATAAAAGATTCCCTATTACTGTACCGGAGAGGATGTGAATCCCGTACCATTGTTCCAATCACCTCCTAACCAAATTTACAAAATCCGGCCTCTCTTCTTTCTTCGGCCACCTTTTTTTTTTTGCATTTGTGTGACTAAGAGGTAATTTAACTATTAATTCGGTCCACCTTATTTTGAACTGAATTAATATTTCGATTTGTGTTATTTAAAAAAAAATTGTTTTATGACAAAATGTTTTCTAATTTTTAAAAAACAATTGGTAGTAGGCAAGTAGGTTTTCAGAGATTTTGTAATTGAATACGCATTTCATACCGGTCGTAGGGTAGTGAATTGAAAAAACCCGGCCGGTCCAGGACCGGACCGGCCAACTCGTGGACTGGCCCGTCCCGTGCACCGGACCCGTCCGGACCGGGGTTAGATACGGTCCGGTTCTGGAACGGGCCGGTTTGGTTTTCTTCCCACGGGACCGAACTGACCCCCCTTAATTTAACTCGTGTACCCGATCCGTCCCGGACCCGCCTTACCCGCTGGACCCGGATTGTTACTGTAGCAACCCGGAATTGTACTGTAGCAATTCGAAATTTTTTGAATCCAACAGCCCCGCCACAAATTTTACTGTAGCATGTGGTTCCTTTGTAACTCTCTGTCTATAACATTTTGTGCTGCGGATCGCATAAAGGTTGATTTATTATCACGAAATAATGTCAGAGAAGAAATTAAGAACTGATTTCCTAATGCAGGTTCAAACTATTGGAATTATAACATATATGTATCATTATTCATATATATGAATGCTAAACTCATTTTTTTTTCTATATAATGCTAAGTTCATTAGATATCTGGATTTGTTTATTCTGCAACTTTTTTTTAATTTTTGCATATCTTTAAAATTCGCTTAATTAATTCAATGTAATAGTTTAATTTACATTAAAATAATTTTAATAAAACATTTTTTACCAGAGCTTTGACTCTTACCATTTGTAACATTTCAAGATAATATCAATTTTAGATTGATCGTGCGTCTTAGTATCTTGTTGAGTTCATATCCTCTACAGTACCTCAAAAATTAAGTTTGAAATCCTTATCGTCCGATTAGAATATTCATAACAATACGAATTAAATGGTCCGAATTATTTATGTAATAAATCAAATTTGAATTTTTTGAAGCATATATTCTATTCTTCATTGGAGATGTCCGTTCAAACCAGACCGGTTGCAATTGAACCGGTCCCTTAAAATTCTTGAGTCCTAAACCTGGTTCACACCGAATGGGACCGATGTCAAAGTACCCATTTTATTATTTATTAAAAAAAATAAAAATATGCAGTATGTGTAAGAAAAATATTATGCCTTCTAACTGATTGAATTCTGAGGACGAATGGTTCATTCCTCTACTTATGACATACAATGATATTTATATCCTTGTGTAAATTAGAAAAGTCAATAGATTGGATAAATTATTTAGTTTTTAAAATTTAGAAGGTTAAATATGATACTATAAATATTAGAGACTATGGTATTTCCATATCATAGTTGTCGCACTTCAAACCAGGTTCTGAAATAAAACAGTGGCGTATTTTGTCACGTATATTCCATTCCTCGTGTATTTCTACGTGTATACAATATAATATCATCATAAAATATTCATAATTCATATGTCAATAAGAATATGTAAAAATATAATATACACTTAAATAATGTATGTCCCAAATAAAAAAAACTAGTTTAAAAGTATTATACATATTTTTAATAGAATCAAATTAATACAAATCTTAAGTAAATAAATATTCAAATTGTATATTTAATAACCAAACATATAGACAATAAATGTGTAAACAAAATCTGCATACTGGATTGAGGCTACAAATGTTGAAATAGGGTTACTGGTCCTAATTTACTATTAATTTTTATATTTATTAAACAAACAACACCACAGCAAAACCAGTTTAAATTCTGAAGTCCATTGAATCTTGATCTAACATATATAAAACAAAATGGAATTAATCTTGATCACACAAATAATATAATGCACAATGGTTTACACCATCAGTCCATCATCGATGAAGATTATATAATACATGACTTACATACGCTACTAGTTGAGTTGTAAGATTAAAATTAGAACTCCGCCTATGTTATTTTACATAGCCGGTGCCAAGTCCGGAATAAAGGAGAAGGATAACTTTTGTTTCAAATCAATTGTTTTAGAATAATTCGATTTTTAAGATCAAATAATTCGTTTTTTTTTCCTAAAGCAATTGATTTAATGAATTTTTGTAATATCAAAACCGAATTTTTGTAATATAAATTGTTCGTCTTTTTATAACAAAAATTGTTCGATTCAAAACAAACTTATTGAATTGGAAAAAAAAACCGTGGACAGGACCGTGGCCCCCCCGGACCGTGGAACCGCCGGACCCGTGGTTTGATCATGGGCCGGGGTCGGCCTCTGAAAACCGGACCCGTGGACCGGGCGGGTTTGGACCGGACCGGACCGACCCGCCCCGTTTTCAATTCACTAGATGAGTCGGGTTAGATTTCGGCCAGATTGGATCAGTTTGACTTCGAAGAATTGCCAGGTTAGGATTCAATCAGATTGGGTCAGACCGAATCAGGTTTTTTATCATACCGTCCAAATTTCTAATTTAAATTATGATTGGGTCTTAAGGACGTTTCGGATTGAGTCGTGTCCAATTTCAAATTAGTTTTATTTTCTAGAAAAACAAATCGAGTCAGATTGAATCAGGCATACTGAACTACGTAGACAATTAATAGTTACTAACCAAACATGGCAAACAATCTTACAAGATAATAATCTTTGCGGTTGTCACTAACTCATCCATATCATACGGTTCCCCAGCCAACTTAACATTCTTCCCTGGACATATTATCTTCATTGCTTCAAGGTACTCATGCTGGAATGAAATTTCTTGTTGAAACTCTTCTTCGTCAGAATCATAACTCTGCTTTGGTGGTGAAAAAGAGAAAAAATAAAAGTTAACTAACCAGATGGCAGATAACAGTAACCCAAAGGTCTAGCTTGGGTTTACATGAAACACAGTGCTTCACTCCGTTCATTTTGTATTTTTCTATGGTATAAGAGTATAATCATTTTCTTCTCAAAAAGAGAGAGAGAGAGAGAGAGAGAGAGAGAAACTACTTGATAAAGATGCAACGTGAGGTCCTTCAGATTGGATGAATGTTGGAGGAGACAGGCCACTAAATCCCAGTCATGATTGAAATCCAATACTCCAAGGTCCAAGCTCTCTAAGCTTTTTAAGATCGGACAGTTTGGAATATCCGCTCGCAACAAATCCTACATAGTATAAAAGAAAATATTATTAAAAGGGGGAATATGTTTTCAAATTGAATAAATTATTCGATATATCAATCTGTTGCTTTAACCTAGCTTTTTGTCAATCCTAGCATCAAAGTAAAAGAAGTTATAGACTAGAGATAGCATGTTTGTAGAATACAACCCAACCAATCGTTAGTTTTGCTTTCCTTTACCATTCTACAAAATTGCTAAAAAGCATTCATAAGAATGGAGAATGCTGATGACAATTAGTAGATGTTTCCAGTGATCAAGTCAAAATGTTTTACTTGACAGAACAGAATGGAGAATAATACCATAATGGCGGTATATCTTGTATATAGCTTTAGGCTTGTCACATTTGAAAGGCCACTGAGAAGCCTCAAGTCATGATCGAGGGTATCCAATGAACAACCATCATATTCTTCAAAAAGGATGTCAGCCGTGGCAAGAGATAACATATTCTTCAATGTAATCCCTCCCTTACTCATAGATCTAATGTTCAGAGACAACTCCTGGGCAAGAAATCTCCATCGACCAATGCTGATGGCAATTTATTAGTACCAATTTCTTCAGCACATTAGAGGAAATCAAATTCACTTCCAAACAACATAGTATCAAAACTAATTCTTCAAGAATAGGACACCCCGATATAAGCATTCTTATTAAATCATCATTAAAATCCAGGTGTCGAAGCTCCAGGTTTTTTAGAGAAGGGAGGTTTATTGATCTTGGTTTAAGATATTCATCACAAAAAAGTCACAATGACATCTCCTCTACTGACGTACATGTGCAAATCGAATCTGGCAAGTCGAAAAATGTGCAACCATCGGTATGGATTGATAATACGCGGGGTCTACACTCGACTGCATAGCAAAGAAATTCAAATATATAAAGAAGAGTGTCCCTCTCTATATTCCACCATGTCAGTTTAAATGTATCCAGGGTTATCTTTTCTCGATGGAAAATGATGCCGCCAATGAATCTTAGAAACTTAGCGTCACGTTTTCGGTACTCTTCTTTTGTTAGATTATCAAAAGGGCTTATAGGGTCATCAAAGATGAGAACAGGCAAAGAAGCCCAAACCTTTATCCACCGTTTGGCCAATATACATGTGCGCACAGCCTCTTTGGTAGGTAAAAAAGAGAGGATGTGGGTAAGAAGCAGGTCAGGCAAATCACTAATTCTGTCTCTGGCGTAATCTTCACCCTCCATCATTCACAAGTGATGAAAAATTCAACCAAACACCTTACATGCATCATCTCTGTATTCAAATGTAAGAAACCCAAAAACCAATAAGTTGTTTCAAGCTAACATACAAGTAGGAAAGAAAAAAGTACCACTTCAATAAACAATAGACCAATATTCGTTGTGCGGCATTGCCGCCAAGTCGTCAACCTTAAACAAAAAAACAATAGACCAAACTAAATCTAGCAAATTTTCTTCTCGGAAGGGGGGAAACAAATAAGGAATTCAACCCTAAATTAAGAACAACAAGATGTGTGCCTGGCTTTGCTTTGGCAGTGGCTGTTGAAGCAGAGGGAAAAGCATATAGAAAGTTTATATAGGAAAACTATATAGAACAAAAACTAATAAACTGTAAAGGTAGAAGAAAATAGTGTGCACCATGGTTCAGAAGCCTAAATTTTTAGTAGTAAGACATAAAAATGTCTAAAAGCTAGGTTGTTTAGAAGCCTAAAATTTTACCCTAAACCCACAAAATATGCAACACGTGCAAAGGTTTAAAAGCTAGGTTGTTCTATGTAAATAAAAATGATTCATGTTCGTTAGATGTCAATTCAGAAGCCTAAATTCTTAGTAGCAACCCACAAATAAATAACACATTGAACATACAATACTCAAACAGTTAAACACAGGTCTTATTTAATATACATACCAATATATAAGTCGAAAAGAAATTTTGAGAATCTTATGATACTCCGTTAGTCAGCTCTATCTATCAGATTTCAAGCCAGATCACACCTTTGTCTTATTATCCTGAAATTTAAGGTATAAAAAATGGGAGTTACATCTAAAAGCAGAGCCATGGCATGACTATTCTTTTTAAAATATAGTGATGACAAAGTCTACAAAATATGTTTACATACTATCCAAAACTGGTAACAAAGAAATATGATCACACCCTTTGAAAACAAAATTCCTAATTTGACATTCCAGGTTCTTTTTCTGTCACTTAATGGTTTCATATTGCTAAAAAGAGTACATTGTGCACTCTGGATTTCAGGTTTTGTACCAGTAGAAAAAAAGAGTGTATCGTGCACCAGGGATTTCAGGTTTTGTACCAGTACCGGCCTGCGAAAGAAGTAATTGAACTATAATTCATATCTATTTTTCAGACCTATCGTCTACCCCATGCCAAGGATAAGAAAAATAAAATACTCAATTGTACATTTCTTGGTGCAAGGCCTTCAATAGGAATTAGATGGATACCTTAGATATGCAGAGAGAGCGACTACATAGTTCAGAAAAGGAGGATAATATTGGGTGTAGCTTGCTGCTGGTCCTAAATCTAGGAATCTGTACTGTTGTCAACCTACTTGAATCAACGGAATTCAGAAGTCTCTCAAGCAGCAGCTGACATCAAATGAACCTATGAGTTGATCAAAGTAAAATGAAAAAACTAAAAATAAGACCATCATTAATAAGTAATGAAAAGAAATGTATATGCACCAACAGAATTGCAAAAAACAAAATAACAAATTCTATACAATGTATATGAAATCCAATTTTAGATTTAAATTATATGTTTATAGCATATCAGCTTTCAAATATATTAATCTGGATCGAGCCAGACCAGAACCCTGCTTCTAGAAAAAAATAATTAATTTTGTGATCCCTATGTTTACCTTTTTTTTTGTGCGAAACAAATTGATGCTGTCAATAATACAACACTAACAATTGTAAAACAGTAATAAAATGTGCAACACAGAAACCTCAGCTTGCACATATTTAGATGAACGTTTCCTTGCTCAATGTTGTAACAGTAATAAGAATAGCAATAACAATAGGGAGAGGATAAACTATTAAGACTACTTTCCTTCATTTCTCTCATTTTCCCAACAAATCAAATAACATTAATTCAGAAAAATTTGTTAATTTTCTTTGTTTTGTACCATATCAAACAGGTCCACTGTATAATTGTATCTCGCGCCTCGTGCGCCAACCAGATCACCGCAGGTTTGGTACACCTTTCGTTCTCATTTTTTCAAACAATACCTAATCTTTCGTACCACATTGACAGGTAACAGTAAAATTTATCTAATTTTTCTGTCCAATTGCTAATGTCAGATTCGACCTAAATGCAAGCATTAGACCATACAAATTTCTGTAAATGTTGTATTATAAGTCATCGGTAAATATTGCTACTTTCCTTTTAAAGACTGTTAGCCCTAAGGGCAAAATGGACAGCATCAGCAATCAAAAAATCAACCTATTAATGGTACTGAAGCATGCACAAAACCACATATCATATTCATCTTGAAAAATAACAACAGAAATCACTTAAGAAATTAGAAGTACACTAAATTATTATGCCTAGAAGTATGTATATTTTGTTTATAGATTGAGGTTGGTCATATGAAAAATCACTTAATTTCTGAACAAAACTATATGTTTACTTAAAAAAGCTAAATTGAGTGAAACAATATTCCAACCAAAACAAACTAAAGCAAAATATAAATATAAATGAGGCCTAATTAAGTACTAATAAAACCAAGCACAATATGCATGCATGCTGCAACTTACTACATAGAATATTGTAAATCAACAAAAAATTTCAAGCAACTGCCTAACAACCAAAATCAATAACAAAAGATAAATCTAAGATCAAATTTTAAGGATTACCTTTTCTAAGACAGCTGACTCATGTTTTCTGCCCCTGAAACGGCTTAGTTCGAATTGAAGACATGCCTTCTTAATTCTGCTCAATCTGGAAAACAAAAAGAGTGAAGGAATTAATTAACAAATTCAGAGTTGTAATGGTAAAACTACGATTATCAAAGTATAATATAAACTTGATCCTGTAATCCTTTTTTGTCACGGAACTAATTGAAATACAACACAAAATGCTTAGGTTAAGAAAGACTCCAAATTGAGTTCCATTAGTGACACTGCTTCATGACAAAGTAACAGATTCAATGCTACACCGCTTTCTGCAATTGAAACACACAATCTGGTTCTTCCACTGTATACTATTACTTTAGTGAATATTCCCATTTCTCATCAGCCACATAACTTGGGCAAATATGCAACCAATAAAGAGAAGTTATGGCTTTTATTAGTTTTGTGATTGAAATTTTAAATTCTAATAGAAGGATAGACTACAATAAAGAAGTACATTATAAATAATCTTTACTCAGTTACACGAAATCAGAGGCGGACCCAAGTGAAGGAAATGGGGGTCAACTGACCCCCATTTTTTTTTTTTTTTAAATTTTGTATTTAGGTATAATTTTCTATATGATCTAGAGTAAAATGTCATAGTATTGTAAAATTGACCCTCATTCTCTATTGGAAAATTTTATATGTTTGACCCCATAGTTCGAAAGTCTAGCTCCGCTCCGAAATGGCAAAATTTAGGACAATCCGTTACTAAATCAGGATTATTTAGTAACATTGAGCACAGAAAACTGTGTACTGCTTCGGACTGCAGAAATAGCTTGAGAAGTGAACAAAACTAACCTCGAACAATGGCGATTCTCACTTAGAAGTGCCAGACAACTACGATCTAAACACTACCATAAATAAGGATGTTTAAATCTGATGCATGAATAGATCTTTCTGGATCGAACCCTAGCTCGCCAGGAACAAAACCTCAAAGTAGAGAGAGAAAAAGAGAGGAAGACATAAAAAGAGAAATAGACCTGACAGAATCGGTGCTCTAATCCGAGAGATGTCACTGTCGAATCATGTGGGGAAAGAGATGAGCAGCAGAAGCAGAAGGTTGGCGGAGACAGCCAGACAGGAGAAAGAGAAAGAGGGGAAGGAAAAGGGGAGCAGAAGAAGGCGACGGAGGGAGGAGACGGGTTTAAGGTAAAACGGCCGTAGGCAACATATCGGACGGAGAGGAGTTTAGATCCCCCAGGCAACAAAATATTCCTGTTAAAATTCCGACCGTCCAATCAGAATCCACCGCAGAATTATCAAGCATTATATCATTAATAACTGTCAAATACAAATCGGACGGAAGCAGTAAGCAGATAATCTTTTACTGTAGGTAAACAGTAGAAAAGTATCCTAAATTATAATATTAAATAAATAAATTGCCGATTGTCCTTTATGTGTTAGTATTCTAATTTTTTCTCTCTTTCTTTTTCTTTTTTCTCTATTTTATCTTTTGCAGCTAAGCAAGAACTGTGACCCTGATGTCAAAAAAAAAATATCGATATGAAATTAGATAGCTGATTACTATAACGAAAAATATAACAAAAATAAATTATTAATCCAGACTTCCTTGTATAGTGATAAAACAAAAACAAGCAATCGAATACATATGCCGGACCATCCAAAGCAAACAGTAAGAAGCACACAACAACTACAACAAGAACAACATAATAATTCTAAAAGTTGAGCAATTCACAATTCTTCAAAATATAATAAAAAGTTCGATAAATACTAATTAGAAAAAAAAAAACTAGTCCATAATTTTCATCCCATGTACGAACTCCATCGAGTGCTCCTTTGTGACACAACTCGCCAACAAACGGGTCCCTTCCAGAGGTGGCGGCGCCTTCAAAACAACAACCGATGCAATGAAGTCATTGTTCACCAATGGTGAACAAAGCATAGGCTTCCCAAACCCATAATCCACATCAACGAACCCTATCTTGCTCCAATCAGACACATAGACTGATTCGTAGTTAAAAGTCATTTGGAACGGATCGGTTTCTATCTCCTCTTTTGCGAAGTCTAAGAACTCAAGCGACATTCTCTTCTTTGCTTCTTGGATAAAATTCACCACCTCTAGTAAGGTTGAGCTTAGAACTTTCTCGCTAGGTGAAGTCAGTTTAACTGGGAAGATGGAATTACCATAATAGCCCTTGTCGAGCTTCAGCAGGTGACGAACACTAGCAAAGAAGCATAGCTTTACTGTAGATTCAGGCTGAAGGTTCAATGCTCGGGTCCGGCATTGCCAAAGCTTAGCAGTTAAAATGTCAAAAGTTGAGCAAAATTTACCAGTACACTCCATGTACTGAGACTTGAGTTTGTTGATGTAATCAATGGGAAAATCTATAATTGCATAGTCTAGGGCTAAGATGGGCAGTTCGGGTAACGGACTGGGTTTGATTTTTGGGTCCGGAAACTTTTCCCGGTCCCATACTGGCATAACAAGAGGTTTCGCAAGGCCGCGTGCCATGTCACCGACAGCTTGGATGAATTGGGCTGCACCCATGCCGTCCGCCACTGCGTGGTTAGTCCGTAAACCCATCACAAATCCACCGCATGCGAACGTGGTGACCTGGTTTAAATTTTTTTAAAAGATTAGCTTGTGATGATACAATTTAATTGAAAACATGACAGTAAATATTACGGAGGATCAGTTTAATTTAAGTGCGTCATAATATTTTTTAGCTTGAGCACTGTACGAGGCTATCACTTTCGTGTGAAATATTGTAACTAGAGCTCCGAGGCGCTCTTCATGCTAGTGCATCTTGTGTTGCTATTTCCCTTGCACTAGAGCAAAAAAGAGTGTATTTTTTTTTTTCTATTTTTTTCATATTGCAGTGAAAAATCTGAAATTGATGCCTAAAATTTGTTCTGCTTTATTTTTTATTTTTTTGAAGGTTGGCGGATTACTTGTTCTGCTTTATTGCTTCTATCGTATTGTTTAAAATATTACTGAAAGATCAAACCAGAAATTAACAAAATAAACCTGACAAATAATCTTTCAAGTTTTCTCTAATTGATATGTATAGAAGATTTACAATTTTTTTTATTTTATATATGTAGAATATTTTGTAACAACGTTGCATGTCATTTACATATACATGTTTAGAGAAAGCAATTAACATACATTATATCATATTTAATGCTATTATTCTGTCAGTTAATATACTTTAAAAAAAAAAAGTGGAATCATAATGAAAATACAGAACATATAAATCTTATATAATTTTTTCGTATAAAACTCCTCTTGAAAAAAAATCAGTTTGCACATTAACTGTTACTGAGATGATACAGTACTGTTTTATGTTTTTTATGCAACAACATAAGTATGATCGATTTAGTAGTAAAAAAATGTTCAATATTAAATTGAGAAGAGACTAAATTCCAATGGCTCTCGTGTGGCACCAAATACGGTTTATAGCTGCTTAGTAGCTAGCTAGGTAGGGCTGTAAATTCGTGTTGTGGTATGTCGTAACGTGATCAGTCAGTCACATGTTGTGTCGTAATTAAGTTAAATTTAAGGATCTATGATTAAAATTGCAAAAAATAATCATGATGCTTTGTCATAGTGTGACTTAACATGCACATCGTGATCAACTTATGACATAAAATATCACGTTTGGTCACGTTAAATTATATTTGTTCACATGCAGTCACATTTAACTATTTTTTTTCAATCATAAATGTGAAAAATTTATAAAATAAATAAACAATATTTAAAAAAATTATGTGTAATAAAATAAAGTTATTATCCGGAATTTGAATATGTTAAGTATTTGGGATAAATAATAGCATAATTTTATTTATTTTGATGACGTGTAGTGCTACCTTGACATGACCAAAACACGTGCCGCGCCCCGCTGAAGTTGGGTCGTGCCAGGACGTATTCGGCCATGACATGACCATTTTTACATCATTAAACTAGGGGAAATTTCATGTCACTGCGATTATAATTTCGAGTTCCCGAATAAATAGTAGAACATGATCACAAGCTTTGTATATATTTGATTAAATCTAGAATATGCAAGATGCTATTATTCTAAAGAAGAGCATATCTGCATCCATGAATCAACAATACGTATTTTTACCGAAAGAAAAGTTCCTTTATTACTGATTTTATCAAGGAAATTTTTTTTTTGAGTAAAAAGTTCCATTACCTGCATCATTATAGCTGTGTTGTGCGGTTCAACCTCCCAATCCTCAGATCCGGGGCAAGGAACTAGCTCCTCTTTCGGTATCAGCAATGGCCGTTCCAAGTATTTGGCATCCTCCAAGCTACAATTTGCTTTTGCTTCAACAAAATATACGCCTTTCGCTGAACACTCGATTGCCGGCTCTCCTGGTATCGGTTCGACAATATGACCGGCGAGTGGATAGAAGAAAACCAGCGCCTTGGCAAGAGCATCACGGATCACTTTTGCTGGGTTGGTGGCAGCACAATACATGTGCATAGACTCGACTAGGCCACGGTGAGTCGGGTATCGGTCAACCCAAGCGAGCCGGAGAGTCGGGTTCGGAGTTGGCTCAGCTGGCTTGACCACACCCTCTGAAATTTTTGTCACTTTAAAATTCATTTTTTTTTTCTTATCAAATTTGTGGGAGTTTTTCTTTAATTTGGAGGTATTAGTGTCTTCAGTTGTAATTGGTTTGCAAGTGAAAGAGAGGCTCTATATATATACATGAGAGATGAAGGTACGTATGAAGCCGATTTGTACGGAGAGTTCAGACTACTTATCCGTAGTGAATTGAAAAAATCCGGCCGGTCTAGGACCGGACCTGGACCGGCCCGTTTCGGACCGGAGTTAGATACGGTCCAGTCCTAGAACGGCCGGTTTGGTTTTTTTCTCACAGGACCGGACTGACCCCCCTTTATTTAACCAGTGTACCAGTTAGATACTGTAGCAATTCGAAAATTTTTGAATCCAGCAGCCCTGTCCCTAATTTTTACTGTAGCATGTGGTTCCTTTGTAACTCGCTGTCTATAACATTTTGTGCTACGGATCGCATAAAGGTTGATCTATTATCACGAAATCATGTCAGAGAAGAAATTAAGAACTGATTTCCTAATGCAGGTTCAAACTATTGGAATTATAATATATATGTATCATTATTCATATATATGAATGCTAAACTCATTTTTTTTTCTATATAATGCTAAGGTCATTAGATATCTGGGTTTGTTTATTCTGCAACTTTTTTTTAATTTTTGCATATCTTTAAAATTCGCTTAATTAATTCAATGTAATAGTTTAATTTACATTAAAATATTTTTTACCAGAGCTTTGACTCTTACCATTTGTAACATTTCAAGATAATATCAATTTTAGATTGATCGTGCGTCTTAGTATCTTGTTGAGTTCATATCCTCTACAGTACCTCAAAAATTAAGTTTGAAATCCTTATCGTCCGATTAGAATATTCATACTAATACGAATTAAATGGTCCGAATTATTTCTGTAATAAATCAAATTTGAATTTTTTGAAGCATATATTCTATTCTTCATTGGAGATGTCCGTTCAAACCAGACCGGTTGCAATTGAACCGGTCCCTTAAAATTCTTGAGTCCTAAACCTGGTTCACACCGAATGGGACCGATGTCAAAATACCCATTTTATTATTTAATAAAAATATGCAGTATGTGTAAGAAAAATATTATGCCTTCTAACTGATTGAATTCTGAGGACAAATGGTTCATTCCTCTACTTATGACATACAATGATATTTATATCCTTGTGTAAATTAGAAAAGTTAATAGATTGGATAAATTATTTAGTTTTTAAAATTTAGAAGGTTAAATATGATACTATAAATATTAGAGACTATGGTATTTCCATATCATAGTTGTCGCACTTCAAGCCAGATTCTGAAATAAAACAGTGGCATATTTTGTCACGTATATTCCATTCCTCATGTATTTCTACGTGTATACAATATAATATCATCATAAAATATTCATAATTCATATGTCAATAAGAATATGTAAAAATATAATATCCACTTAAATAATGTATGTCTCAAATAAATAAAACTAGTTTAAAAGTATTATACATATTTTTAATAGAATCAAATTAATACAAATCTTAAGTAAATAAATATTCAAATTGTATATTTAATAACCAAACATATAGACAATAAATGTGTGAACAAAATCTGCATACTGAATTGAGGCTACAAATGTTGAAATAGGGTTACTGTCCTAATTTACTATTAATTTTTATATTTATTAAACAAACAACACCACAGCAAAACCAGTTTAAATTCTGAAGTTCTTTGAATCTTGATCTAACATATATAAAACAAAATGAAATTAATCTTGATCACACAAATAATATAATGCACAATGGTTTACACCATTAGTCCATCATCGATGAAGATTATATAATACATGCCTTACATGCGCTACTAGTTGAGTTGTAAGATTAAATTAGAACTCTGCCTATGTTATTTTACATAGCCGGTCCCAAGTCCGGAATAAAGGAGGAGGGTAACTTTTGTTTTCAAATCAATTGTTTTAGAATAATTCGGTTTTTAAGATCAAATAATTCGTTTTTTTCCTAAAGCAATTGATTTAATGAATTTTTGTAATATCAAAACCGAATTTTTGTAATATAAATTGTTCGTCTTATTATAACAAAAATTGTTCGGTTCAAAACAAACTTATTGAATTGGAAAAAAAGAACAACAAAAAAAAATAGCAAAAAAAAACAGAAAAAAAAAACCGTGGACCTGACCGACCCAGACCGTAGAACCGCCGGACCTGTGGTTTGATCACGGGCCGGGGTCAGCCTCTGAAAACCGGACCCGTGAAACCCTGACCCGTGGACCCGTCCAACCCCGGACCCGTGGACCGGGCGGGTTTGGACCGGACCGGACCGGACCGGACCGACCCGCCCCGTTTTCAATTCACTATCGTAGGGTAAAGGATTGATTGATCATTGAAAAGCGACCTACTATAGAATATTAATTTTAATCAATAACCTTACAACGGCCACGGCCATGTGCTAGCAAAGAGAGCAGATTAGATCTCTTGTGCAGCTTTCATGTGACTTCTCTGTGCCAAGTCATTAAATTTCCTTGCCCCACATCGTAAAGCCCACTTATCAGTGATTTTGCTACAAATATCTTCAGAGAAACCGGTACAAAGGATCACTAAGTTTGACTCTCTTTTTTAAAGAATAGAGAAAAAAGAAATAATTTATGGCCATTAGATTCTGGGATTCTTCGGCGCATAAGTCGGCTCTTCCATGTGCCAGTTTGCTGAGAAAGATTCTCGCTTGATTTTAATTTTTATTCTTGCAAATTGCAACCGCCAAAATTTAGAAACAACTCACAATTAACAGCGACTGGTCATCACAATATATGCATGTTAGTCAAAGCATCCATATCTATGATATTATTACGGTTTTTAATCTGAGGTGACAGTGTCTAATTCAGCTTTAGAGATGTAAGCGAGTTTCTTATTTAAAATCTATACAGAAAAATTTCTTATTAAAAACTGTTTATAAACTCTACGCTTACTAAATAATTAGTTCAAATTATTTCTTTTTTTTAATATTTTGCTGACGTAGCTTAATAGAAACTCTAAAATTAATTTCAAATATGTGAGAGTTTAGAAACTTTAGAGACCTTAATTTTTAAAAAGTGATTAACAGTTATTTAGAAACTCATTTGAGTTTTAGAAATGTAGATGCTCTTACATTACACTTAATGTAGGTTAATAGTATTTATGTTAGATTATAACTTTTTTACTACAGTTTCTGGCCATATTGTTTTCACCGATTGAACATAGAATGCAGCCCCATATATGAGTTCAGACAAAGAGCACAGAGAAAGTCCGATGGACACCGGAGTCATCCGATACGTTTTAAAATTTGTGTGTCTTCCATTCTGAAATTTGTGCGCACAAAATTTAAAACACATCGGACGGCTCCGGTACCCATCTGATTTAAAAGTATGTCCAATGTCTATCAGACTTACACTTTTCTTCTAAACAAATATATATTAGAAATGATGCGACGAATCTTTAACCTTTTATCTAGCTGTTATACTGTTACAAATATGATTTAATTACTCGATCGCTATCTAATTTTACTTCTATTTCTTATGGAGTAATTTCTGTTACATCTATCAAAAACTTCTAAATATCTAATTTTCTCATCTAAATTTGAAAATTACTTATTTCACCTTAAACAAATAGCTTTTTTTTTTTTTTCATTTTTTCTTTCTTGAATTTATATTAAAACTTTTATTTGATTAATTAGAATAACCCAATTTTTAAACTTTAAACTTTTTAAGCTTTTATTTAGTTTTACACTTTTAAACAAATAATCCAGTTTTTCCATCAATACAAATCCAATAGTTAAATTTAAACATTAGATTGATTAGAATGCAAAAGAATATTGAGCCTAGTTAGACAATAAGAATGTCATTGAAGAGAAAGGTAAATTAGTTATTTGATCTTAAAATAAAAATTTAATAATAAGCTCAAATAAAAGTTTAAAATTAAATTACAAAAAGCAGAACTGAGAAAGATTTTTTTTTTTAGTGAGAAAATAAGCAATTTTCAAGTTTTGATGGGGAAACTGGATATTTAAAAGTTTTTTTTATGGATATGACAACCATATAAATTACCTTAATTTAAATGGGAAAACAAGAAATTTAAGTATTTTGACGGTAAAATAGACAATTAGAATATGTCAATGGGTATACTAACAATTTTTCCTTTTTTTTTATTAAATCCGTTAGGCTTAGAGGAAAAATGGATAAAAAATATGTTTGTTATTAATTTGTTTCCTGATATGTAATTCTGTCAAGGTACATATATTTAGTATGCTCGAAAAATATTACTTCAAAATTTAAAAGAATATTATCCTAACAAAACACTAAGATATATATTATATAATTTTCATTTTTTTAATATTTTAACAGAAAAGACTTAAAACAATCATTCTGTAATCTCTTATTTGCAATTATATATAAGGCTGGTTCACCTAATGCATAATTCCATATGATTAATTGAAGGTAGCTCTGATTCGATCCTATAATTGAAGTATCAAACCGTTAGATGTTATATATAGACTATTCTAATTTAGTTACTTGTTAATTCCATTGACAAGCTAAAAATAGCACCTACTGTTTCATGTTGGATTATAATTAAACGGGTTGAGCATATATGTAATATAATTATGAATTATATAATGTCATGTATGATTGTCCTAATTAAGTGATCTAATATGGAATTAAGGTATTTGAAAATCTATGAATTCAATAGAATGTGGTCCATAAATGTGTATAACAATTTGAGCAAAGATCAAATCATTGATGGACTGATTCTGAGATTTGCAAATAAGAATAACTACTGTCTGGAGAGTTGTACGGGCCGCATAAAATATCTCAATTAAGTTGGCTGATAACCAGAGAGTTTTGCGGCCGCATGGTTTTCGATGTGGGCCGCACAAAATACCTTTTTAGAGTTGGCATACCGCCATAAGTTTGTGCGGGCAGTACAAAACACTGTTAAATCAGGAAAGTCGGTTATTTAGAGAAAAGGCGATTTTGTAGACATGTCTGGCCGTTTGTGCGGCCGCACGGATTTTGTGTGGGCCACACACGCAATGCCAGATGTGTTACCCTATATAAGAATGGATCCTCAAGGCACAAGATAACACACACAACTTAGTTTTCTGAACAACAGTTATTTTAGACAGAATCTGAGTGTCTTCTTTTTTCTTTCACCATCAAAGATCTAGAGAGGAGAAATCTATTAGGAAACTTGGAAGAGATTTCTCAAAGGCGTGTCTTGCTGTTTTGGAAGACTTAATCCACGACCATACGACTTAAAGGCGAGAAGAGGGCTTCTTGTCATTTTAGACTTGTCTCGTGCTCACGGAAAAGGCCCTTCGCAGTTGAGGATTTCATGTCCAACGTTATGGAATCAGATATTGTATTCCGCACTTATGATTTATGTTTTGATCTCTTTGGCATAGGACAATCCTTAGGTTAAGGTGGGAAATTGTTTCTTTTTTTTCAGGGTGCAAGTGTTTGACCCCTAGATGAGATATAATTGTTTGATCTTTAAATAAGACGTAATTGTTTGGCATTTATAATTCCCCAATATTTCATAGCAAAATTAAGAACTTGTAATTAATCACACAGACTTGGGAGCACGTCAGGATGCTAACCAAACCAAATATGTATTTTTTGTGACTCATCATGTAATTTATTGGCCTTAAGTGCTAAATATAAATTAAACTAATTTTTATTTCTAAACCTCTATACTTGTGTAATTAATTTTTATTTCTAAACCTCAAAAAGTAGAATATGAATTGCCAGTATTTTTTTGTAGAAATAAAAAAAGAAATTCCAGTACAGAGTATGATCTAATTATCAATTGGTGATTTAATGCATATGCAAGATGGTCAGCCCCAGTCGACTAATTACAAGCGGATATACCTCGATTCAGGTATCATGCAAAAAATAATTGTTACAAATTCAATGGCGGAATTAGAAAATTTAGATTGAGAGATTAAAACGTAAATTATATAATATTGCGATTGAAATTTGAACTTAAGTCTTCACGGCTACAAACACATTTAGTATTTTATTAGGAGGGCAAAACTATATAAAACTAAATAGAAGAAATTCAATTAAATTTTAATATATATTATTAAAAAAAATTAAATCATAGGGGTAACTAACTATATGATTGGACTGTAGATCCTTGTGCAAAATTATATATATTTGGAGGGGTCTGATTGGAATAACAGAGCATGTGTTGCACAAGAACAGCTGCAACAGCTTCCAAATTTCTATTAATAGGAAAATAAATAAATAAATATCACCAATGGAGAAGGAATTCGTGGAAATTCGATATATAAGAAAAATGTGATTGTCTGTAACGTCCAAATTAGCGAATTGTAATTAACCAACTAATTACGTGATGGTTCTGGACATACAGAGAATCACGTCCAACAGTCTTGAAAAAAAAAAAAAAAACCTGAACGTTATAGAGAATAATGGCCTGGACCCAAACGGCCTGCTCAGTACTGTTCCTTTTTTGGTTCTTTTGGTTCAGTATAAATTGATTCAAACAAAGTGTGCTGGCAGCTTCTAATTGGCTTATTCAAAAGATAGAGAAAAGGAAAATCAGCGCTTTTCTAATCTAGACGTGATCGTAGCGGCCGGTTTATTTTTTACTTTTTCTTGAGTCTGGACGTGATGAATCATAACGTCCTGTTTTTTTATTTAATCGGTCTGAATTAAATTAAGAGATTAAAAATTTTAAATTAGCTGAACGTTATAGATCATAACGTCTGATTATCAGAACGTTATAAACCATAACGGTTTTCCTATATTTTGAAATTTCACAAATTCGTTCCTTTTTTCGTTATTTTTGTTTTGTTTTTCCTATTAATAAAAAATCGGGCAACAGTTGGCATTGCAATGAAATTACGTCAACTGGAAACTTTTATTATAATTTTGTCAATCTCTATACAATGTACTTGGGAATTAATTAACGAACCGTATATTTAACTAAATTGAATTCTTCTTTTTTAATTCATTGTGAGTTTACCTGAGGTTTTTAAAAAGAATAATTATTTGAGTATGCTCACTTCAATACTCTCAAAATCCCCGCATCCTATTGAGAGAAATTATTGTGGCCCCATTAATTATTATTTTAAAAAGATATTATATGGTCATCACTAATTATATGGTCCCCACTAATTATTATTCTAAAATCCCTGCAGCACTCTTCCTCTATGGTCCCCACTAATTATATGATCCATCCTTTCCCAGTTCCCGCACTCGTCTCCGCGTCAACCTTCATAGATATAAATACTTAGAAGATAAGATAGTAACACTTGAAAAATAAGATATTAATACTTTGATGCGTAACTTGTTATGATCATCCATTTTCCAGTTCCCCAATCGTCCTTGTGTCAACATTTCTCTAATAAAGTAGTGCGGACCCCGTATCACTGCATCAACCTTCTTCAATTGTTCCTGTGTTAACATTCTTCTAACAAAAATAGTTGACCACATATGTATAAATACTTCAGTATAAATACTTGCAGTACTTTATATTAATACTTTCAGACGTCATCTAGTGTCATATATAAAAAATATTTACAAATATAGGTATAAATACTTGTGTGCTGACGAGCCCGAAAGTACGTCATCATGGATCTCATTTGAAAGAGAAAATTGTGTAGAAGACGTTCGTGGTTTTAGATTCGCAAAATTCCTCACAGATCGTCAGAAATATGGATGAGATTGAACGAAGAAAAAAAAACCCATCTCTAAAAACGTGTATGGCCCCCCATGTAGTTTGAGTGGTCCCACAGATATTTATGGTGCGGGTACGTTTGGGAGATTTAGTTGGAGAAATAATATTTACGTAAAAATTGTTCACCTCATAGGTATAAATACTTCCTTACATACATATTAATACTTCAGAAAAAAAATTCAGTGCTGGAGTTTTTGCGGCCCCCCCAGGTAGTTATGGTAGGTACATTGCGGGTACTGTAGCTCGGATACTGTTATCAGCTTCCTTTTAAAAAAATATTTAAGACAAAAGAAATTATGCAATAAAAAAAAACCTTTATCCGATACATGCAAGCACGTTAGTTCCAATCAAGACACAATCAACCATGTGAGAATAAGACAAGGCAGTCTTGATCTTTAATTATTAATTGAAATATATATTGTTTCTTTTTCATATGGAATTTTTTCAAGAGACGGTTCAAATGCCTTCATTTTTTGTGCCTCCATCATGCCTCCATTTTTAAAAACTTTAATAACTCAAAATTTAAAACTTAAAAGTCAAAATAAAACCGTTGGATATGATCTACATCATTTTATCTATGTGCTCATAAAAAATAATCACATTTCAATTTTGTTTTTACGTGAATCAATAAGTTGAAAATCAACGTCTAGAAATTATCCACATTAGTACGTTTTTTACAAGCTCTTGATGACAACCAAAACAAAATTAAAATGTCATAATTTTTTACACGTGCATAGATAAAATGATGTAGATCATATTTCATATTCCTCTGGAATTACACATAAAGAAGCATCAATAGAATTTAATTATGCCCAGGTATTAATTACACAATATTACGTCCCATCACATTAAAAAATTAATAACATTAATAAATTACGCAAAACCTTGACATTAAAAAGAAATAAACGTCTCATCACAATTCACAACTGAATGAGTAAAATAAGGAGATAATTATGGAGCAATGCATGTGATAATTTGGAACTTGGTCGGCTCAAGAGACGAAAATTGTATTTATCTACTTAATAATTGAAAACTATATCGGCATAAAACAAGAATGCTCTTATTTTTTTATAAATGGTTTGACAAATCCAACTTGGCCTTGGTTTATCTTTATCACAAGCCCATACCGACATCCTTCTTAGTTCCTAACTTCCTATATATGGAAGCAAATTAGCAGTACTTCATTTCATATGCAACAAAACAGCCTCAAGGAGAGACACACTTACAAGAGCAACAAGACAAAAGAAGAAGGCCATGGCCAAGTGCTTCTTCCCTTCCATCAACAAAAAGACTACTCCGGTCGACAAGCTTCAACAACACGGGAGGCTCATCTCTCATGAGGAAGAAGATGGAGTGATGACGGTTAAGATTGTGGTTACCAAGAAAGAATTGAAGCATTTAATTGCAGCAATGAACCAACGAGAGAGCAATGCGAAGCGGCGTCAGACAATGGCCCCACAGTCATTGGAGCAGCTGTTCAATGTGCTCAGGAGGAGGCGTGAAAAGAAGCAAGAAGTGATGAACAGCCGGCGAGGCGGGTGGCAGCCTGCTCTACAGAGCATTCCTGAAGAAATTTGAATTCGAAAGCAACTGAGAAAAAATTGCAGAGCTTTTTTCTTTTTTCCTTGTTCTCCTTTTGATCTTTCATGACAGTTTGGTAAGGCAAACCTAAGGTTCATTTGTCATGGATGCCTAGATGTTGAGGTTTGTAGGAAGGTGTTTTCATTTTGGAAGTGCTGCTGTTCTGCACTCCAAATGGGAAAAGATTTGAAATTTCGGTTGAGCGATGTTAAGGCAAGATAGTTGAGATAGCATGCAGGCAGAATAGCAGTCACAGTTATCCCGGTGTTGCCTTTACTGTGTTTTTAGCAGTCACAGTTCTCCTAAAGAATTTTCAAGGGAATTATTGTTATTTAAAATGTTTTACCTTGGTAGGAGTAAGCAATTATTGTAAGAGACTTCACTGGTTTTCCAAGATGGTATCATCACTGTTGTAATGCTGTCTATATATTAACATTTACAATTATTAAAAAATCTTAATATGGGAAAAATAATATTATCTGTCTGTACTATCCGTATCCGTTTAAGGCGGATTTGGTTTTAAATTTTGACATCCGCTTACTATCTGTATTCGTATCCGCTCATTGAAAAATGGATACGAATATGGTGTTAGCATTATCCGCTCCAAATTCGCTCCGTTTTCAGCCCTATACGACACACATGATATTTAAGATACTCATAAAACAACAATAATGAAAACAAATAGTTTAACATTTAGCACGTTGCACAATTGTTAATTCTCGACGAAACTTGAGACTCAAGAGCATTTAATTTTGAGATAAAAATTTGTTTATAGCTACCGAAGATTTTTTAAAGAAAAAAAAAATAAGAGAGTAAAGCTCTCACTTTTAAATATTCACCAACAACAGTTTATTCAAATATGTAAAAATTCTCTTTGATTTATAAAATTACCACTTGACAGCTGCTGCCAAGAATTAAAAAAAAAAAAAACAGTTTATTCAAATATCCTTCCGCACAGAAAATATTATTTTTAATAAATTAACCAACCGCTGATTGTTCAAAACCTATTTTACATAATAGTCTTAATAGAGAGTCCGGCTACTATAACACTAGTGTCATTCCAAACTAAGTAACACCACATCTTAAACCATTGGATCTACTTTAATATTCGTGCACAAGATAGGGCTGGAATGACACTAGTGTCTTGCACGGATATTAAAGTAGATCCAATGGTTTAAGATGTGATGTTATTTAGTTTGAAATGACACTAGTGTTATAGTAGCCGGACTCCTTAATAGATAACAAATTTTCTTTTCCATACATCAAAATCGAACCTTTTGGATGAAATTCAACTCCCTTCAAAACACACTGTCCTAAAACTGACATTGGTGATCAGAGATACATGGATGCCAATGATTAATTGATTTTTTCAAGTTACCTTATAATAAGCGGAAAAATAGAATCAATGATTTGGTCCACTCTTTGTCACATCTTTACACGAATAATGACACAAAAAATTTAAAAGGGAGTGGGGTGGTACCATTGGAACAAGTATTCTCTCCATTACTGTAAAAGATTCTCTTCATTTTATGGTTTGAGATTAACTCTCAGCCGCTTTTAGATTTGGACTAGCGCGGGGCAGTATTATTGGGCTTTGAGATTCGTGCCAAGTTAAAAAGAACGGTCCAGATCCAATAATTATAAAAGATTCCCTATTACGGTACCGGAGAGGATGTGAATCCCGTACCATTGTTCCAATCACCTCCTAACCAAATTTACAAAATCCGGCCTCTCTTCTTTCTTCGGCCACCTTTTTTTTTTTGCATTTGTGTGACTAAGAGGTAATTTAACTATTAATTCGGTCCACCTTATTTTGAACTGAATTAATATTTCGATTTGTGTTATTTAAAAAAAATTGTTTTATGACAAAATGATTTTCTAATTTTTAAAAAACAATTGGTAGTAGGCAAGTAGGTTTTCAGAGATTTTGTAATTGAATACGCATTTCATACCGGTCGTAGGGTAGTGAATTGAAAAAACCCGGCCGGTCCAGGACCGGACCGGCCAACTCGTGGACTGGTCCGTCCCGTGCACCGGACCCGTCCGGACCGGGGTTAGATACGGTCCAGTTCTGGAACGGGCCGGTTTGGTTTTCTTCCCACGGGACCGAACCGACCCCCCTTTATTTAACTCGTGTACCCGATCCGTCCCGGACCGGACCCGAACCCGGACCCGCCTTACCCGCTGGACCAGGATTGTTACTGTAGCAACCCGGAATTGTACTGTAGCAATTCGAAAATTTTTTAATCCAACAGCCCCGCCACAAATTTTACTGTAGCATGTGGTTCCTTTGTAACTGCGGATCGCATAAAGGTTGATTTATTATCACGAAATAATGTCAGAGAAGAAATTAAGAACTGATTTCCTAATGCAGGTTCAAACTATTGGAATTATAACATATATGTATCATTATTCATATATATGAATGCTAAACTCATTTTTTTTTCTATATAATGCTAAGTTCATTAGATATCTGGATTTGTTTATTCTCTGCAACTTTTTTTTAATTTTTGCATATCTTTAAAATTCGCTTAATTAATTCAATGTAATAGTTTGATTTACATTAAAATAATTTTAATAAAACATTTTTTACCAGAGCTTTTGACTCTTACCATTTGTAACATTTCAAGATAATATCAATTTTAGATTGATCGTGCGTCTTAGTATCTTGTTGAGTTCATATCCTCTATAGTACCTCAAAAATTAAGTTTGAAATCCTTATCGTCCGATTAAAATATTCATAACAATACGAATTAAATGGTCCGAATTATTTATGTAATAAATCAAATTTGAATTTTTTGAAGCATATATTCTATTCTTCATTGGAGATGTCCGTTCAAACCAGACCGGTTGCAATTGAACCGGTCCCTTAAAATTCTTGAGTCCTAAACTTGGTTCACATCGAATGGGACCGATGTCAAAGTACCCATTTTATTATTTATTAAAAAAAATAAAAATATGCAGTATGTGTAAGAAAAATATTATGCCTTCTAACTGATTGAATTCTGAGGACGAATGGTTCATTCCTCTACTTATGACATACAATGATATTTATATCCTTGTGTAAATTAGAAAAGTTAATAGATTGGATAAATTATTTAGTTTTTAAAATTTAGAAGGTTAAATATGATACTATAAATATTAGAGACTATGGTATTTCCATATCATAGTTGTCGCACTTCAAACCAGGTTCTGAAATAAAACAGTGGCGTATTTTGTCACGTATATTCCATTCCTCATGTATTTCTACGTGTATACAATATAATATCATCATAAAATATTCATAATTCATATGTCAATAAGAATATGTAAAAATATAATATACACTTAAATAATGTATGTCCCAAATAAAAAAAACTAGTTTAAAAGTATTATACATATTTTTAATAGAATCAAATTAATACAAATCTTAAGTAAATAAATATTCAAATTGTATATTTAATAACCAAACATATAGACAATAAATGTGTAAACAAAATCTGCATACTGGATTGAGGCTACAAATGTTGAAATAGGGTTACTGGTCCTAATTTACAATTAATTTTTATATTTATTAAACAAACAACACCACAACAAAACCAGTTTAAATTCTGAAGTCTTTTGAATCTTGATCTAACATATATAAAACAAAATGGAATTAATCTTGATCACACAAATAATATAATGCACAATGGTTTACACCATCAGTCCATCATCGATGAAGATTATATAATACATGCCTTACATACGCTACTAGTTGAGTTGTAAGATTAAAATTAGAACTCCGCCTATGTTATTTTACATAGCCGTTGCCAAGCCCGGAACAAAGGAGGAGGGTAACTTTTGTTTCAAATCAATTGTTTTAGAATAATTCGATTTTTAAGATCAAATAATTCGTTTTTTTTTTCCTAAAGCAATTGATTTAATGAATTTTTTTAATATCAAAACCGAATTTTTGTAATATAAATTGTTCGTCTTATTATAACAAAAATTGTTCGATTCAAAACAAACTTATTGAATTGGAAAAAAAAAACAACAAAAAAAAAAAACCGTGGACCGGACCGTGCCCCCCCGGACCCGTGGACCGGACCGGCCCGGACCGTGGAACCACCAGACCCGTGGTTTGATCATGGGCCGGGGTCGGCCTCTGAAACCTGGACCCGTGAAACCCGGACCCGTGGACAGGGCGGGTTTGGACCGGACCGGACCGACCCGCCCCGTTTTCAATTCACTAGATGAGTCGGGTTAGATTTCGGCCAGATTGGATCAGTTTGACTTCGAAGAATTGCCAGGTTAGGATTCAATCAGATTGGGTCAGACCGAATCAGGTTTTTTGTCATACTGTCTAAATTTCTAATTTAAATTATGATTGGGTCTTAAGGACGTTTCGGATTGAGTCGTGTCCAATTTCAAATCAGTTTTATTTTCTAGAAAAACAAATCGAGTCAGATCGAATCAGGCATACTGAGCTACGTAGACAATTAATAGTTACTAACCAAATTAACATGGCAAACAATCTTACAAGATAATAATCTTTGCGGTTGTCACTAACTCATTCATATCATACGGTTCCCCAGCCAACTTAACATTGTGAACCAGTTCCTCAGCCAACTTAACATTCTTCCCTGGACATATTATCTTCATTGCCAAGGTACTCATGCTGGAATGAAATTTCTTGTTGAAACTCTTCTTCGTCAGAATCATAACTCTGCTTTGGTGGTGAAAAAGAGAAAAAATAAAAGTTAACTAACCAGATGGCAGATAACAGTAACCCAAAGGTCTAGCTTGGGTTTACATGAAACACAGTGCTTCACTCCGTTCATTTTGTATTTTTCTATGGTATAAGAGTATAATCATTTTCTTCTCAAAAAGAGAGAGAGAGAGAGAGAAACTACTTGATAAAGATGCAACGTGAGGTCCTTCAGATTGGATGGATGTTGGAGGAGACAGGCCACTAAATCCCAGTCATGATTGAAATCCAATACTCCAAGGTCCAAGCTCTCTAAGCTTTTTAAGATCGGACAGTTTGGAATATCCGCTCGCAGCAAATCCTACATAGTATAAAAGAAAATATTATTAAAAGGGGGAATATGTTTTCAAATTGAATAAATTATTCGATATATCAATCTGTTGCTTTAACCCAGCTTTTTGTCAATGCTAGCATCAAAGTAACATAAGTTATAGACTAGAGATAGCATGTTTGTAGAATCCAACCCAACCAATCGTTAGTTTTGCTTTCCTTTACCATTCTACAAAATTGCTAAAAAGCATTCATAAGAATGGAGAATGCTGATGACAATTAGTTGATGTTTCCAGTGATCAAGTCAAAAGGTTTTACTTGACAGAACAGAATGGAGAATAATACCATAATGGCGGTATATCTTGTATATAGCTTTAGGCTTGTCACATTTGAAAGGCCACTGAGAAGCCTCAAGTCATGATCGAGGGTATCCAATGAACAACCATCATATTCTTCAAAAAGGATGTCAGCCGTGGCAAGAGATAACATATTCTTCAATGTAATCCCTCCCTTACTCATAGATCTAATGTTCAGAGACAACTCCTGGGCAAGAAATCTCCATCGACCAATGCTGATGGCAATTTATTAGTACCAACTTCTTCAGCACATTAGAGGAAATCAAATTCACTTCCATATAGCAGTCTATCAAAACTAAATCTTCAAGAATAGGACACCCCGATATAAGCATTCTCATTATATCATCATTAAAATCCAGGTGTCGAAGCTCCAGGTTTTTTAGAGAAGGGAGGTTTATTGATCTCGGTTTAAGATATTCATCACAAAAAAGTCACAATGACATCTCCTCTACTGACGTACATGTGCAAATCGAATCTGGCAAGTCGAAAAATGTGCAACCATCAGTATGGATTGATAATACCTGCATAGCAAAGAAATTCAAATATATAAAGAAGAGTGTCCCTCTCTATATTCCACCATGTCAGTTTAAATGTATCCAGGGTTATCTTTTCTCGATGGAAAATGATGCCGCCAATGAATCTTAGAAACTTAGCGTCACGTTTTCGGTACTCTTCTTTTGTTAGATTATCAAAAGGGCTTATAGGGTCATCAAAGATGAGAACAGGCAAAGAAGCCCAAACCTTTATCCACCGTTTGGCCAATATACATGTGCGCACAGCCTCTTTGGTAGGTAAAAAAGAGAGGATGTGGGTAAGAAGCGGGTCAGGCAAATCACTAATTCTGTCTCTGGCGTAATCTCCACCCTCCATCATTCACAAGTCATGAAAAATTCAACCAAACACCTTACATGCATCATCTCTGTATTCAAATGTAAGAAACCCAAAAACCAATAAGTTGTTTCAAGCTAACATACAAGTAGGAAAGAAAAAAGTACCACTTCAATAAACAATAGACCAATATTCGTTGTGCGGCATTGCCGCCAAGTCGTCAACCTTAAAAAAAAAAACAATAGACCAAACTAAATCTAGCAAATTTTCTTCTCGGAAGGGGGGAAACAAATCAGGAATTCAACCCTAAATTAAGAACAACAAGATGTGTGCCTGGCTTTGCTTTGGCAGTGGCTGTTGAAGCAGAGGGAAAAGCATATAGAAAGTTTATATAGGAAAACTATATAGAACAAAAACTAATAAACTGTAAAGGTAGAAGAAAATAGTGTGCACCATGGTTCAGAAGCCTAAATTTTTAGTAGTAAGACATAAAAATGTCTAAAAGCTAGGTTGTTCAGAAGCCTAAAATTTTACCCTAAACCCACAAAATATGCAACACGTGCAAAGGTTTAAAAGCTAGGTTGTTCTATGTAAATAAAAATGATTCATGTTCGTTAGATGTCAATTCAGAAGCCTAAATTCTTAGTAGCAACCCACAAATAAATAACACATTGAACATACAATACTCAAACAGTTAAACACAGGTCTTATTTAATATACATACCAATATATAAGTCGAAAAGAAATTTTGAGAATCTTATGATACTCCGTTAGTCAGCTCTATCTATCAGATTTCAAGCCAGATCACACCTTTGTCTTATTATCCTGAAATTTAAGGTATAAAAAATGGGAGTTACATCTAAAAGCAGAGCCATGGCATGACTATTCTTTTTAAAATATAGTGATGACAAAGTCTACAAAATCTGTTTACATACTATCCAAAACTGGTAACAAAGAAATAGGATCACACCCTTTGAACACAAAATTCCTAATTTGAGATTCCAGGTTCTTTTTCTGTCACTTAATGGTTTCATATTGCTAAAAAGAGTACATTGTGCACTCTGGATTTCAGGTTTTGTACCAGTAGAAAAAAAGAGTGTATCGTGCACCAGGGATTTCAGGTTTTGTACCAGTACCGGCCTGCGAAAGAAGTAATTGAACTATAATTCATATCTATTTTTCAGACCTATCGTCTGCCCCATGCCAAGGATAAGAAAAATAAAATACTCAATTGTACATTTCTTGGTGCAAGGCCTTCAATAGGAATTAGATGGATACCTTAGATATGCAGAGAGAGCGACTACATAGTTCAGAAAAGGAGGATAATATTGGGTGTAGCTTGCTCTGCTGGTCCTAAATCTAGGAATCTGTACTGTTGTCAACCTACTTGAATCAATGTTGAATTCAGAAGTCTCTCAAGCAGCAGCTGACATCAAATGAACCTATGAGTTGATCAAAGTAAAATGAAAAAACTAAAAATAAGACCATCATTAATAAGTAATGAAAAGAAATGTATATGCACCAACAGAATTGCAAAAAACAAAATAACAAATTCTATACAATGTATATGAAATCCAATTTTAGATTTAAATTATATGTTTATAGCATATCAGCTTTCAAATATATTAATCTGGATCGAGCCAGACCAGAACCCTGCTTCTAGAAAAAAATAATTAATTTTGTGATCCCTATGTTTACCTTTTTTTTTTGTGCGAAACAAATTGATGCTGTCAATAAAACAACACTAACAATTGTAAAACAGTAATAAAATGTGCAACACAGAAACCTCAGCTTGCACATATTTAGATGAACGTTTCCTTGCTCAATGTTGTAACAGTAATAAGAATAGCAATAACAATAGGGAGAGGATAAACTATTAAGACTACTTTCCTTCATTTCTCTCATTTTCCCAACAAATCAAATAACATTAATTCAGAAAAATTTGTTAATTTTCTTTGTTTTGTACCATATCAAACAGGTCCACTGTATAATTGTATCTCGCACCTCGTGCGCCAACCAGATCACCGCGGGGGTGTTCGGCAGCCCTCCTTAAGAGGGTGGGGATTAAAAAATTAATCCTTACTAAGGAGCACTTGTTCGGTGAGGTGGTAGGATTAAGAATGAAGACTTAGCCCAAGTAAAATATGTATTGTAGTTTGTAAAGACTTAAATACACTTTTTCACATTTTTCTGTCATCTAATATAATTATTATCTCCAACATATTACACACATTTTAGTATAAATAATTAAAATTATCTAAAGTTAATAATTAATACAAATGAAGATGACAATGAAGGATGACGGTATAAATAATTCATACAATTAAAAAGTATAATAAAAATAAACAGATATGATACTAAATTAATTAATATAATAATTAAATTACAACAGCTTAATTAGTTTCCATGTCTTTGGCACAAAATTGAAATTATAACAGCTTAATTCATACATTAATTGTATTTCTTTTACAATAAAGACAATTTCTTACAAAATCAAATACAGTAAACTTAAAAAAGCCTCCTAACTATCTTTGATTATGTCAAAAAATGCTAACAATAATTTACGATATATACACACATACAATCAAACTACAGAAGAAAACATACATACAACCAAACAATATTTCTTTGACAATAAAACCCTGTAACCTAAATTAGCATACCAGTAATGAAAATAGACTGGTACCAGTACTTGAGGTTTTAAAAAGAAACACATTTCAATCAAAATTAATATTCACAAAGAATGCCACCAAGCTTTTGATCATGGATTAATTAGATTGACAATGAGTTGTACCAACACATTTAAAGAAGAGAAGTTTCTGCTTCTACATTTCAAGAAGAGAAAACGTTGTACCAGAAAATTTCAATTTTTGGTTTGATCTGGTTTAACCGGACCAGTCCATAAAATCTAGTTGAGAGATGAAATTTGAATCGCTCCACGAGTGATTTGGCCATACGAGTGATGCCCATTTCACAATTAAATTACTTCACATATCAATCCATCACAAAAGACTTAATCAATCAAAGAAGAGATTAACAACATTCAATCACAGTACATGGAAAAATGAGTTCATCACCCAATCAACACACAAGAAAAAAAATATATCAGTCTACCAGGTCCGAAGAGGGTGACAAGAGTGCCGACCATGTGCCTCCTCACCTCCGTGAACCTCCTCCTTTTCCAATTCCGACCGAGAAAACAAGAAATTAAGCTCATAACACTTCAGAAGAAGTGGGAAAGGGCAAATAGGATGTCAATGAAGAGAGCGTCTCGGTGCGAATGTCATACAGTTGTCATATTGAACTACCGGTCACTAGATCGCCACCAATCTTCGCCGGTGAGAGGGTTTTTTTTTCTTACCCGCGTCTTGGGAATCGCTCCCCTCCAGGAGAGAAGGAGATAATAAAAAAAGAAAAATAATGAGTGTGCTTAAGGACTTGTAACTTTTTGAGGACAAATTTGTCCGAAAATTTTCAATTTTGGACTCTAAGGAGACCCAAAGGACGCCTGTTTCTTAAGGAGGGAGGGGGGCTGCCTTAAGAATTTGCACTAAGGAGGGATGTCTAAGGCGCTCTAAGGAAGAGCTGTTCGTTGAGATTAAGGTGGATTAAGAGGTTAAGGAGCTCTAAGGAGCCCAGCCGAACAGGTACCGCAGGTTTGGTACACCTTTCGTTCTCATTTTTTCAAACAATACCTAATCTTTCGTACCACATTGACAGGTAACAGTAAAATTTATCTAATTTTTCTGTCCAATTGCTAATGTCAGATTCGACCTAAATGCAAGCATTGGACCATACAAATTTCTGTAAATGTTGTATTATAAGTCATCGGTAAATATTGCTACTTTCCTTTTAAAGACTGTTAGCCCTAAGGGCAAAATGGACAGCATCAGCAATCAAAAAATCAACCTATTAATGGTACTGAAGCATGCACAAAACCACATATCATATTCATCTTTGAAAAATAACAACAGAAATCACTTAAGAAATTAGAAGTACACTAAATCAGTTACTAACAACCTCAGTTAATTAGAAGTACACTAAATTATTATGCCTAGAAGTATGTATATTTTGTTTATAGATTGAGGTTGGTCATATGAAAAATCACTTAATTTCTGAAGAATATCATCAACAGAAATCACTTGATTGATACAAAGGGGCCAACAAAACTATATGTTTACTTAAAAAAGCTAAATTGAGTGAAACAATATTCCAACCAAAACAAACTAAAGCAAAATATAAATATAAATGAGGCCTAATTAAGTACTAATAAAACCAAGCACAATATGCATGCATGCTGCAACTTACTACATAGAATATTGTAAATCAACAAAAAATTTCAAGCAACTGCCTAACAACCAAAATCAATAACAAAAGATAAATCTAAGATCAAATTTTAAGGATAACCTTTTCTCTAAGACAGCTGACTCATGTTTTCTGCCCCTGAAACGGCTTAGTTCGAATTGAAGACATGCCTTCTTAATTCTGCTCAATCTGGAAAACAAAAAGAGTGAAGGAATTAATTAACAAATTCAGAGTTGTAATGGTAAAACTACGATTATCAAAGTATAATATAAACTTGATCCTGTAATCCTTTTTTGTCACGGAACTAATTGAAATACAACACAAAATGCTTAGGTTAAGAAAGACTCCAAATTGAGTTCCATTAGTGACACTGCTTCATGACAAAGTAACAGATTCAATGCTACACCGCTTTCTGCAATTGAAACACACAATCTGGTTCTTCCACTGTATACTATTACTTTAGTGAATATTCCCATTTCTCATCAGCCACATAACTTGGGCAAATATGCAACCAATAAAGAGAAGTTATGGCTTTTATTAGTTTTGTGATTGAAATTTTAAATTCTAATAGAAGGATAGACTACAATAAAGAAGTACATTATAAATAATCTTTACTCAGTTACACGAAATCAGAGGCGGACCCAAGTGAAGGAAATGGGGGTCAACTGACCCCCATTTTTTTTTTTTTAAAATTTTGTATTTAGGTATAATTTTCTATATGATCTAGAGTAAAATGTCATAGTATTGTAAAATTGACCCTCATTCTCTATTGGAAAATTTTATATGTTTGACCCCATAGTTCGAAAGTCTAGCTCCGCTCCGAAATGGCAAAATTTAGGACAATTCGTTACTAAATCAGGATTATTTAGTAACATTGAGCACATAAAACTGTGTACTGCTTCGGACTGCAGAAATAGCTTGAGAAGTGAACAAAACTAACCTCGAACAATGGCGATTCTCACTTAGAAGTGCCAGACAACTACGATCTAAACACTACCATAAATAAGGATGTTTAAATCTGATGCATGAATAGATCTTTCTGGATCGAACCCTAGCTCGCCAGGAACAAAACCTCAAAGTAGAGAGAGAAAAAGAGAGGAAGACATAAAAAGAGAAATAGACCTGACAGAATCGGTGCTATAATCCGAGAGATGTCACTGTCGAATCGAGTGGGGAAAGAGATGAGCAGCAGAAGCAGAAGGTTGGCGGAGACAGCCAGACAGGAGAAAGAGAAAGAGGGGAAGAAAAAGGGGAGTAGAAGAAGGCGACGGAGGGAGGAGACGGGTTTAAGGTAAAACGGCCGTAGGCAACATATCGGACGGAGAGGAGTTTAGATCCCCCAGGCAACAAAATATTCCTGTTAAAATTCCGACCGTCCAATCAGAATCCATTATCCACCGCAGAATTATCAAGCATTATATCATTAATAACTGTCAAATACAAATCGGACGGAAGCAGATAATCTTTTACTGTAGGTAAACAGTAGAAAAGTATCCTAAATTATAATATTAAATAAATAAATTGCCGATTGTCCTTTATGTGTCAGTATTCTAATTTTTTCTCTCTTTCTTTTTTTTTTCTCTATTTTATCTTTTGCAGCTAAGCAAGAACTGTGACCCTGATGTCAAAAAAAAAATATCGATATGAAATTAGATAGCTGATTACTATAACGAAAAATATAACAAAAATAAATTATTAATCCAAACTTCCTTGTATAGTGATAAAACAAAAACAAGCAATCGAATACATATGCCGGACCATCCAAAGCAAACAGTAAGAAGCACACAACAACTACAACAAGAACAACATAATAATTCTAAAAGTTGAGCAATTCACAATTCTTCAAAATATAATAAAAAGTTCGATAAATACTAATTAGAAAAAAAAACTAGTCCATAATTTTCATCCCATGTACGAACTCCATCGAGTGCTCCTTTGTGACACAACTCGCCAACAAACGGGTCCCTTCCAGAGGTGGCGGCGCCTTCAAAACAACAACCGATGCAATGAAGTCATTGTTCACCAATGGTGAACAAAGCATAGGCTTCCCAAACCCATAATCCACATCAACGAACCCTACCTTGCTCCAATCAGACACATAGACTGATTCGTAGTTAAAAGTCATTTGGAACGGATCGGTTTCTATCTCCTCTTTTGCGAAGTCTAAAAACTCAAGCGACATTCTCTTCTTTGCTTCTTGGATAAAATTCACCACCTCTAGTAAGGTTGAGCTTAGAACTTTCTCGCTAGGTGAAGTCAGTTTAACTGGGAAGATGGAATTACCATAATAGCCCTTGTCGAGCTTCAGCAGGTGACGAACACTAGCAAAGAAGCATAGCTTTACTGTAGATTCAGGCTGAAGGTTCAATGCTCGGGTCCGGCATTGCCAAAGCTTAGCAGTTAAAATGTCAAAAGTTGAGCAAAATTTACCAGTACACTCCATGTACTGAGACTTGAGTTTGTTGATGTAATCAATGGGAAAATCTATAATTACATAGTCTAGGGCTAAGATGGGCAGTTCGGGTAACGGACTGGGTTTGATTTTTGGGTCCGGAAACTTTTCCCGGTCCCATACTGGCATAACAAGAGGTTTCGCAAGGCCGCGTGCCATGTCACCGACAGCTTGGATGAATTGGGCTGCACCCATGCCGTCCGCCACTGCGTGGTTAGTCCGTAAACCCATCACAAATCCACCGCATGCGAACGTGGTGACCTGGTTTAAATTTTTTTAAAAGATTAGCTTGTGATGATACAATTTAATTGAAAACATGACAGTAAATATTACGGAGGATCAATTTAATTTAAGTGCGTCATAATATTTTTTAGCTTGAGCACTGTACGAGGCTATCACTTTCGTGTGAAATATTGTAACTAGAGCTCCGAGGCGCTCTTCATGCTAGTGCATCTTGTGTTGCTATTTCCCTTGCACTAGAGCAAAAGAGAGTGTATTTTTTTTTTCTATTTTTTTCATATTGCAGTGAAAAATCTGAAATTGATGCCTAAAATTTGTTCTGCTTTATTTTTTATTTTTTTGAAGGTTGGCGGATTACTTGTTCTGCTTTATTGCTTCTATCGTATTGTTTAAAATATTACTGAAAGATCAAACCAGAAATTAACAAAATAAACCTGACAAATAATCTTTCAAGTTTTCTCTAATTGATATGTATAGAAGATTTACAATTTTTTTTATTTTATATATGTAGAATATTTTGTAACAACGTTGCATGTCATTTACATATACATGTTTAGAGAAAGCAATTAACATACATTATATCATATTTAATGCTATTATTCTGTCAGTTAATATACTTTTAAAAAAAAAGTGGAATCATAATGAAAATACAGAACATATAAATCTTATATAATTTTTTCGTATAAAACTCCTCTTGAAAAAAAATCAGTTTGCACATTAACTGTTACTGAGATGATACAGTACTGTTTTATGTTTTTATGCAACAACATAAGTATGATCGATTTAGTAGTAAAAAAATGTTCAATATTAAATTGAGAAGAGACTAAATTCCAATGGCTCTCGTGTGGCACCAAATACGGTTTATAGCTGCTTAGTAGCTAGCTAGGTAGGGCTGTAAATTCGTGTTGTGGTATGTCGTAACGTGATCAGTCAGTCACATGTTGTGTCGTAATTAAGTTAAATTTAAGGATCTATGATTAAAATTGCAAAAAATAATCATGATGCTTTGTCATAGTGTGACTTAACATGCACATCGTGATCAAATTATGACATAAAAAATCACGTTTGGTCACGTTAAATTATATTTGTTCACATGCAGTCACATTTAACTATTTTTTTTCAATCATAAATGTGAAAAATTTATAAAATAAATAAACAATATTTAAAAAAATTATGTGTAATAAAATAAAGTTATTATCCGGAATTTGAATATGTTAAGTGTTTGGGATAAATAATAGCATAATTTTATTTATTTTGATGACGTGTAGTGCTACCTTGACATGACCAAAACACGTGCCGCGCCCCGCTGAAGTTGGGTCGTGCCAGGACGTATTCGGCCATGACATGACCATTTTTACATCATTAAACTAGGGGAAATTTCATGTCACTGCGATTATAATTTCGAGTTCCCGAATAAATAGTAGAACATGATCACAAGCTTTGTATTTGATTAAATCTAGAATATGCAAGATGCTATTATTCTAAAGAAGAGCATATCTGCATCCATGAATCAACAATACGTATTTTTACCGAAAGAAAAGTTCCTTTATTACTGATTTTATCAAGGAAATTTTTTTTTTGAGTAAAAAGTTCCATTACCTGCATCATTATAGCTGTGTTGTGCGGTTCAACCTCCCAATCCTCAGATCCGGGGCAAGGAACTAGCTCCTCTTTCGGTATCAGCAATGGCCGTTCCAAGTATTTGGCATCCTCCAAGCTACAATTTGCTTTTGCTTCAACAAAATATACGCCTTTCGCTGAACACTCGATTGCCGGCTCTCCTGGTATCGGTTCGACAATATGACCTGCGAGTGGATAGAAGAAAACCAGCGCCTTGGCAAGAGCATCACGGATCACTTTTGCCGGGTTGGTGGCAGCACAATGCATGTGCATAGACTCGACTAGGCCACGGTGAGTCGGGTATCGGTCAACCCAAGCGAGCCGGAGAGTCGGGTTTGGAGTTGGCTCAGCTGGCTTGACCACACCCTCTGAAATTTTTGTCACTTTAAAATTCATTTTTTTTTCTTATCAAATTTGTGAGAGTTTTTCTTTTGGAGGTATTAGTGTCTTCAGTTGTAATTGGTTTGCAAGTGAAAGAGAGGCTCTATATATATACATGAGAGATGAAGGTACGTACGACAGAAAGGTTTTATATAGCATGTGGTTCCTTTGTAACTCTCTGTCTATAACATTTTGTGCTGCGGATCACATAAAGGTTGATCTATTATCACGAAATCATGTCAGAGAAGAAATTAAGAACTGATTTCCTAATGCAGGTTCAAACTATTGGAATTATAATATATATGTATCATTATTCATATATATGAATGCTAAACTCATTTTTTTTTTCTATATAATGCTAAGGTCATTAGATATCTGGGTTTGTTTATTCTGCAACTTTTGTTTAATTTTTGCATATCTTTAAAATTCGCTTAATTAATTCAATGTAATAGTTCAATTTACATTAAAATAATTTTAATAAAACATTTTTTACAAGAGCTTTGACTCTTACCATTTGTAACATTTCAAGATAATATCAATTTTAGATTGATCGTGCGTCTTAGTATCTTGTTGAGTTCATATCCTCTACAGTACCTCAAAAATTAAGTTTGAAATCCTTATTGTCCGATTAGAATATTCATACCAATACGAATTAAATGGTCCGAATTATTTCTGTAATAAATCAAATTTGAATTTTTTTGAAGCATATATTCTATTCTTCATTGGAGATGTCCGTTCAAACCAGACCGGTTGCAATTGAACCGGTCCCTTAAAATTCTTGAGTCCTAAACCTGGTTCACACCGAATGGGACCGATGTCAAAGTACCCATTTTATTATTTATTAAAAAAATAAAAATATGCAGTATGTTTAAGAAAAATATTATGCCTTCTAACTGATTGAATTCTGAGGACAAATGGTTCATTCCTCTACTTATGACATACAATGATATTTATATCCTTGTGTAAATTAGAAAAGTTAATAGATTGGATAAATTATTTAGTTTTTAAAATTTAGAAGGTTAAATATGATACTATAAATATTAGAGACTATGGTATTTCCATATCATAGTTGTCGCACTTCAAACCAGGTTCTGAAATAAAACAGTGGCGTATTTTGTCACGTATATTCCATTCCTCATGTATTTCTACGTGTATACAATATAATATCATCATAAAATATTCATAATTCATATGTCAATAAGAATATGTAAAAATATAATATCCACTTAAATAATGTATGTCCCAAATAAAAAAAACTAGTTTAAAAGTATTATACATATTTTTAATAGAATCAAATTAATACAAATCTTAAGTAAATAAATATTCAAATTGTATATTTAATAACCAAACATATAGACAATAAATGTGTGAACAAAATCTGCATACTGGATTGAGGCTACAAATGTTGAAATAGGGTTACTGGTCCTAATTTACTATTAATTTTTATATTTATTAAACAAACAACACCACAGCAAAACCAGTTTAAATTCTGAAGTTCTTTGAATCTTGATCTAACATATATAATACAAAATTGAATTAATCTTGATCACACAAATAATATAATGCACAATGGTTTACACCATCAGTCCATCATCGATGAAGATTATATAATACATGCCTTACATGCGCTACTAGTTGAGTTGTAAGATTAAAATTAGAATTCCGCCTATGTTATTTTACATAGCCGGTCCCAAGTCTGAAATAAAGGAGGAGAGTAACTTTTGTTTTCAAATCAATTGTTTTAGAATAATTCGGTTTTTAAGATCAAATAATTCGTTTTTTTTTCCTAAAGCAATTGATTTAATAAATTTTTGTAATATCAAAACCGAATTTTTGTAATATAAATTGTTTGTCTTATTATAACAAAAATTGTTCGGTTCAAAACAAACTTATTGAATTGCAAAAAAAAGAACAGCAAAAAAAAAACCGTGGACCGGACCGGACTGGCCCGGACCGTAGAACTGCCGGACCCGTGGTTTGATCACGGGCCGGGGTCGGCCTCTGAAGACCGGACCCGTGGACCCGTCCAACCCGCCGGACCCGTGGACCGGACGGGTTTGGACCAGACCGGACCGACCCGCCCCGTTTTCAATTCACTATCGTAGGGTAAATGATTGATTGATCATTGAAAAGCGACCTACCATAGAATATTAATTTTAATCAATAACCTTAGAACGGCCATGTGCTAGCAAAGAGAGCAGATTGGATCTCTTGTGCCGCTTTCATGTGACTTCTCTGTGCCAAGTCATTAAATTTCCTTCCCCACATCGTAAACCCACTTATCAGTGATTTTGCTACAAATATCTTCAGAGAAACCGGTACAAAGGAGCACTAAGTTTGACTTTTTTTTTTTAAAGAATAGAGAAAAAAGAAATAATTTATGGCCATTAGATTCTGGGATTCTTCGGCGCATAAGTCGGCTCTTCCATGTGCCAGTTTGCTGAGAAAGATTCTCGCTTGATTTTAATTTTTATTCTTGCAAATTGCAACCGCCAAAATTTAGAAACAACTCACAATTAACAGCGACTGGTCATGACAATATATGCATGTTAGTCAGAGCATTCATATCTATGGTATTATTACAGTTTTTAAATGTAGCAATTTTTAATCTAGTTTTAGAGATATAAGAGAGTTTTTTATTTAAAAACTATACAGAATTTTTTTTATTAAGAAACTATTTATAAACTCCATTTATTAAATAATTGGTTCAAATTATTTTTCCTTTTTAATATATTGCTGACGTAGCTTAATAGAAATTCTAAAATTAATTTCAAAGATGTGAGAGTTTAGAAACTTTAGAGATCTTAATTTTTAAATAGTGATTAACAGTTATTTATTGAGTTTTAGAAATGTAGATGCTCTTACATTACACTTATTGTAGGTTAATAGTATTTATGTTAGATTATAACTTTTTGACTACAGTTTCTCCCATATTGTTTTCACGATTGAACATAGAATGCAGCCCCATATATGAATCCAAACAAAGAGCACAGAGAAAGTCCGATGGACACTGGAGTCATCGATACGTTTTAAAATTTGTGTCTTCCATTTTAAAATTTGTGCGCACAAAATTTAAAGCATATCGGACGACTCCGGTACCCATCTGATCTAAAAGTATGTCCAATGTCTATCAGACTTACACTTTTCTTCTACACAAATATATATTAGAAACGATGCGAGGAATCTTTAACATTTTATCTAGCTGTTAAACTGTTACAATTATGATTTAATTACTCGATCGCTATCTAAAACTTCTAAATATCTAATTTTCTCATCTAAATTTTCAAAATTACTTATTTCACCTTAAACAAATAGCTTTTTTTTTCTTGAATCTATATTAAAACTTTTATTTGATTAATTAGAATAACCCAATTTTTAAACTTTAAACTTTTTAAGCTTTTATTTAGTTTTAAACTTTTAAACAAATAATCCAGTTTTTCCATCAATACAAATAAATAGTTAAATTTAAACATTAGCATTTAATTAACATTAGATTGATTAGAATGCCAAAGAATATTGAACCTAGTTAGACAATAAGAATGTCATTTGAAGAGAAAGGTACATTAGTTATTTCATCTTAAAATAAAAATTTAATAATAAGCTCAAATAAAAGTTTAAAATTAGATTACAAAAAGCAGAACAGAGAAAGATTTTTTTTTTAGTGAGAAAATAAGCAATTTTCAAGTTCTGATGGGGAAACTGGATATTAATTTCTTTTTATGGATATGACAACCATATAAATTACCTAATTTAAATGGGAAAACAAGAAATTTAAGTATTTTGACGGTAAAATAGACAATTAGAATATGTCAATGGGTATACTAACAATTTTTCCTTTTTTTTTATTAAATCCGTTAGGCTTAGAGGGAAAAATGGATAAAAAATATGTTTGTTATTAATTTGTTTCATGATATGTAATTCTGTCAAGGTACATATATTTAGTATGCTCGAAAAATATTACTTGAAAATTTAAAAGAAGATTATCCTAACAAAACACTAAGATATTCTGTAATATCTTATTTGCAATTGTATATAAGGCTGGTTCACCTAATGCATAATTCCATATGATTAATTGAAGGTAGCTCTGATTCGATCCTATAATTGAAGTATCAAACCGTTAGATGTTATATATAGACTATTCTAATTTAGTTACTTGTTAATTCCACTGACAAGCTAAAAATAGCACCTACTGTTTCTGTTAGATTATAATTAAACGGTTGAGCATATATGTAATATAATTATGAATTGTATATTGTTATGTATGATTGTTCTAATTACGTGATCTAATATAGAATTAAGGTATTTGAAAATATATGAATTCAATAGGATGTGGTCCATAAATATGTATAACAATTTGAGCAAAAATCAAATCATTGATGGACTGATTCTGAGATTTGCAAGTAAGAATAACTGCTATCTGGAGAGTTGTACGGGCCGCATAAAATATCTCAATTAAGTTGGCTGATAACCATAAAGTTTTGCGGCCACACGGTTTTCGATGCGGGCCACACAAAATACCTCTTTAGAGTTGGCATACCGCCATAAGTTTGTGCGGGCCGCACAAAACACCGTTAAATCAGAAAAGTTGATTATTCAGAGAAAAGACAGTTCTGTAGACACGTCTGGCAAAAGGGAGATTGTTTAATTTATTTTGATGTTCTATTTACTTATTGTAATTTGGATGTGTAACTTGTAATATGAAACAAGTTGATTATGTTATATGCATGGTTTTGCAAAGGGTTGTTGTTTATATTCTATCTCTATTTTAGTTTGATCTCAATTTTGGATAAGCAAATTGTTTATTTGAATTTTATATTTTACAACAAGTTTTATGAAATTTAGTTTCAAGTTTTAAGTGGGAGATTTAGTTAAAAATTGGCACGATAAGATCACAATTACGTATAATTTCTATGCTACACATCCACATCATGATTCATGTCATTTGATTATATTAGTACTGTGATCATTGATGGTTTAGTTACGAATTAAATGTAACGAAAACCGCTTTAGTCCTTTGCTAATGTAATTGATGGATGAAGTTTGTTTGAAAATACATAAGGAAAACAGAAAAGTATTTGCGCACATAAAGTTGACAATACGTAATTAAAATAGTATGACATATTGCTCAGGTGGGAGATTGTTGGATTATAATCAAACAGTTGAGCATATATGTAATATAATTATGAATTGTATACTGTCATATATGATTGTCCTAATTAAGTGTTCTAATATGGAATTAAGGTATTTGACAATCTATGTATTCAATAGGGTGTGGTCCATAAATGTGTAGAACAATTTGGGCAAAGATCAAATCATTAATGGACTGATTCTGATATTTGCAAATAAAAAGAACTGCTATTTGGAGAGTTGTGCGGGCCGTATAAAATATCTCGATTAAGTTGGCTGATAACCAGAGAGTTTTGCAGCTGCACGGTTTTCAATGCAGGCCGCACAAAATACCTTTTTAGAGTTGACATACCGCCATAAGTTTGTGCGGGCTGCACAAAACACTGTTAAATCAGGAAAGTCCTTTTATTCAGAGAAAATGCGGTTCTGTAGACACGTCTGGCCGTTTGTGCGGGCCGCACGCGCAGTGCCAGATGTATTACCTTATATAAGGATGGGTCCCCAAAGCACAAGATAACACACACAACTCAGTTTTCTGAACAACAGTTATTTTAGACAGAATCTGAGTGCCTTCTCTTTTCTTTCACCATCAAAGATCTAGAGAGGATAAATCCATTAGAAAACTTGAAAGAAATTTCTCAAATGTGTGTCTTGCTGTCTTGAAAGACTTAATCCACGACCATACGACTTAACGGCGAGAAGAGGGCTTCTTGCTATTGAAGACTTGTCTCGTGCTCACGGAGACGGCTCTTCGCAGTTGAGGATTCCATGGCCAACGTTATAGAATCAGGTATTGTATTCCGCACTTATGATTTATGTTTTGGGTCTTTTTGGCATAGAACGGTCCTTAGGTTAAGGTGGGGAACTGTTTCTCCTTTCCTGGGGTGTAAGTGTTTGACCCCTAGATGAGATGTAATTGTTTGATCTTTAAATAAGACGTAATTATTTGGCCTTTATAATTTCCAAATATTTCATAGCAAAATTAAGAACTTGTAATTAATCACACAGACTTGGGAGCACGTCAGGATGCTAACCAACCCAAATATGTATTTTTTGTGACTCATCATGTAATTTATTGGGCTTAAGAGCATGTATGTATATCATGTAATTTATTGGCCTTAAGTGCTAAATATAAATTAAACTAATTTTTATTTCTAAACCTCTATACTTGTGTAATTAGTTTTTTTTTCTAAACCTCAAAAAGTAGAATATGAATTGCCAGTATTTTTTTGTAGAAATAAAAAAAGAAATTCCAGTACAGAGTATGATCTAATTATCAATTGGTCATTTAATCAGTGTATTAAAATTCGGTTTATTCGGCCATATATTCGTATTCGGTTGTAATCCGAATAGAAAACTAATATTCGGTTCTGAATATTCGGTCTAAAATTTGTATTCGGTCCTGAATATTTGGTCTAAAATTTGTATTCGGTCTAATATTCGGTTCCGAATATATACGGTTCTGAATTTATGTGGCTATGCTGCTTGTTTTCTACTATGCTGTTGTTTATTAATATGAATTTTTATTTTAAAATCCGCATATATACATCCGAATAAAAATCCGTATATTCGACCGTATACCGTATATTCGGTATTCGGTGGCCTTCCGAATACCGAATATAAACCGAATTTTAAAACACTGCATTTAATGTATATGCAAGATGGTCAGCCCCAGTCGACTAATTACAAGCGGATATACCTCGATTCAGGTATCATGCAAAAAATAATTGTTATTAATTTGTTTCCTGATATGTAATTCTGTCAAGGTACATATATTTAGTATGCTCGAAAAATATTACCTGAAAATTTAAAAGAAGATTATCCTAACAAAACACTAAGATATATATTATATAATTTTCATTTTTTTAATATTTTAACAGAAAAGACTTAAAACAATCATGCTGTAATCTCTTATTTGCAATTATATATAAGGCTGGTTCACCTAATGCATAATTCCATATGATTAATTGAAGGTAGCTCTGATTCGATCCTATAATTGAAGTATCAAACCGTTAGATGTTATATATAGACTATTATAATTTAGTTAGTTGTTAATTCCACTGACAAGCTAAAAAAAACACCTACTGTTTCATGTTGGATTATAATCAAACGGTTGAGCATATATGTAATATAATTATGAATTGTATACTGTCATATATGATTGTCCTAATTAAGTGATCTAATATGTAATTAAGGTATTTGACAATCTATGTCTTCAATATGGTGTGGTCCATAAATGTGTAGAACAATTTGGGCAAAGATCAAATCATTAACGGACTGATTCTAAGATTTGCAAGTAAGAAGAACTGCTGTCTGGAGAGTTGTGCGGGCCGCATAAAATATCTCGATTAAGTTGGCTGATAACCAGAGAGTTTTGCGGCCGCACGGTTTTCGATGTGGGCCGCACAAAATACCTTTTTAGAGTTGACATACCGCCATAAGTTTGTGCGGGCCGCACAAAACACTGTTAAATCAGGAAAGTCAGTTATTCAGAGAAAAGGCGATTTTGTAGACACGTCTGGCCGTTTGTGCGGCCGCACGGATTTTGTGTGGGCCACACACGTAATGCCAGATGTGTTACCCTATATAAGGATGGATCCTCAAGGCACAAGATAACACACACAACTCAGTTTTCTGAACAACAGTTATTATAAACAGAATCTGAGTGTCTTCTTTTTTTCTTTCACCATCAAAGATCTAGAGAGGAGAAATCTATTAGGAAACTTGAAAGAGATTTCTCAAAGGCGTGTCTTGCTGTTTTGGAAGACTTAATTCACGACTATACGACTTAAAGGCGAGAAGAGGGCTTCTTGTCATTGAAGACTTGTCTCGTGCTCACGGAGACGGCTCTTCGCAGTTGAGGATTCCATGGCCAACGTTATGGAATCAGGTATTGTATTCCGCACTTATGATTTATGTTTTGGGTCTCTTTGGCATATGACGGTCCTTAGGTTAAGGTGGAGAACTATTTCTCCTTCCCGGGTGTAAGTGTTTGACTCCTAGATGAGATGTAATTGTTTGATCTTTAAATAAGACGTAATTGTTTGGCCTTTATAATTCCCCAACATTTCATAGCAAAATTAAGAACTTGTAATTAATCACACAGACTTGGGAGCACGTCAGGATGCTAACCAAACCAAATATGTATTTTTTGTGACTCATCATGTAATTTATTGGGCTTAAGAGCATGTATGTATATCATGTAATTTATTGGCCTTAAGTGCTAAATATAAATTAAACTAATTTTTATTTCTAAACCTCTATACTTGTGTAATTAATTTTTATTTCTAAACCTCAAAAAGTAGAATATGAATTGCCAGTATTTTTTTGTAGAAATAAAAAAAGAAATTCCAGTACAGAGTATGATCTAATTATCAATTGGTCATTTAATGCATATGCAAGATGGTCAGCCCCAGTCGACTAATTACAAGCGGATATACCTCGATTCAGGTATCATGCAAAATCAATGGCGGAATTAGAAAATTTAGATTGAGAGATTAAAACGTAAATTATATAATATTGCGATTGAAATTTGAACTTAAGTCTTCACGGCTACAAACACATTTAGTATTTTATTAGAAGGGCAAAACTATATAAAACTAAATAGATCATAACAGTCTGATTATCAGAACGTTATAAACCATAACGGTTTTCCTATATTTGAAATTTCACAAATTCGTTCCTTTTTTCGTTATTTTTGTTTTGTTTTTCCTATTAATAAAAAAATGCATTGCAATGAAATTACGTCAACTGGAAACTTTTATTATAATTTTGTCAATCTCTATACAATGTACTTGGGAATTAATTAACGAACCGTATATTTAACTAAATTGAATTCTTCTTTTTTTAATTCATTGTGAGTTTACCTGAGGTTTTTAAAAAATATTTAAGACAAAAGAAATTATGCAATAAAAAAAACCTTTATCCGATACATGCAAGCACGTTAGTTCCAATCAAGACACAATCAACCATGTGAGAATAAGACAAGGCAGTCTTGATCTTTAATTATTGAAATATATATTGTTTCTTTTTCATATGGAATTTTTTCAAAATCATATTCCTCTGGAATTACACATAAAGAAGCATCAATAGAATTTATGCCCAGGTATTAATTACACAATATCACGTCTCATCACATTAAAAAATTAATAACATTAATAAATTACGCAAAACCTTGACATTAAAAAGAAATAAACGTCTCATCACAATTCACAACTGAATGAGTAAAATAAGGAGATAATTATGGAGCAATGCATGTGATAATTTGGAACTTGGTCGGCTCAAGAGACGAAAATTGTATTTATCTACTTAATAGTTGAAAACTATATCGGCATAAAACAAGAATGTTCTTATTTTTTTATAAATGGTTTGACAAATCCAACTTGGCCTTGGTTTATCTTTATCACAAGCCCATACCGACATCCTTATTAGTTCCTAACTTCCTATATATGGAAGCAAATTAACACTTCATTTCATATGCAACAAAACAGCCTGCTCATCCAATCAAAGACAAGGAGAGATACACTTACAAGAGCAACAAGACAAAAGAAGAAGGCCATGGCCAAGTGCTTCTTCCCTTCCATCAACAAAAAGACTACTCCGGTCGACAAGCTTCAACAACACGGGAGGCTCATCTCTCATGAGGAAGAAGATGGAGTGATGACGGTTAAGATTGTGGTTACCAAGAAAGAATTGAAGCATTTAATTGCAGCAATGAACCAACGAGAGAGCAATGCGAAGCGGCGTCAGACAATGGCCCCACAGTCATTGGAGCAGCTGTTCAATGTGCTCAGGAGGAGGCGTGAAAAGAAGCAAGAAGTGATGAACAGCCGGCGAGGCGGGTGGCAGCCTGCTCTGCAGAGCATTCCTGAAGAAATTTGAATTCAAAAGCAACTGAGAAAAAATTGCAAAGCTTTTTTTTATTTTTCCTTGTTCTCCTTTTGATCTTTCATGACAGTTTGGTAGGCAAACCTAAGGTTCATTTGTCATGGATGCCTAGATGTTGAGGTTTGTAGGAAGAGGTTTTCATTTTGGAAGTGCTGCTGTTCTGCACTCCAAATGGGAAAAGATTTGAAATTTCGGTTGAGCGATGTTAAGGCAAGATAGTTGAGATAGCATGCAGGCAGAATAGCAGTCACAGTTATCCCGGTGTTGCCTTTACTGTGTTTTTAGCAGTCACAGTTCTCCTAAAGAATTTTCAAGGGAATTATTGTTATTTAAAATGTTTTACCTTGGTAGGAGTAAGCAATTATTGTAAGAGACTTCACTGGTTTTCTAAGATGGTATCATCACTGTTGTAATGCTGTCTATATATTAACGAGGAATTCAAAAAAATTCAGAATTTAATTACTTTGCAGTTTTCTTATGATCATTAAGAAAATCTCTGCTTTCAGAGAAATCTTGTATATACTTAATTATAAAAAATACAATTTAACAACACTAGATCCCCTTTCAAACCAGTATAATCCAACTGCTGCTTCTGGCATTTTTATGCTCTTCAAAATAATCATTCCTTCAATTTTCTAATTATAACTGGTGTCTCAGTGAAAAGATAGTAGCTATATCTGTCAAACTGGTGAAAAGAAAGTAGCTATATCTGTCAAACTGTTCCTGTCACGCTGTAAATTTTATGCCAGATAAAATGAAGAACATTCCCTTGGGACCTATCCCGAGGACCCAGAAGAGATTTTACACGAAATGGACCCCATGGATACAATGTCAGCATTGCAAATCACCCCAACCCATGGTGTTTACAGCTCAACAACATACCAGTGCTGTCTTTGCTAGTTGGTCTTGAAATGATTTTGTTTTGTGATGGTTTTAGTTGATAAATGCTAGTTACTGTAAAAGTCTGTTGTTGTTTTAGTATTAATATTTAGGGATGTTTGTCTAGGCCTCTTAGGTAATTTGGCTCGGTACTAGAGGATTAGTACCGGGCAGGTAATGGGCTTAGTTTCTCAATAGTTTCTCCTTATTGTAAAACTGATACCGGCTTCTCTTCCAAAGAACAAAAACACCTCATTACATTAAACACCAACAAAATATCCATGTCAATCTTTTGATTCACTAAAAACAAAGCTTCTCATGACATAATAAAGTCTTTCTTATTCATATAATCATATACACAAACAAAAACTTGCTAACTTGCAATCATCAAGCAAAATCCCATATTACAGAAATATACACAAGACATTCAAAAATCGAGTGAACAAACAAAACCTTTCAGGAAGAATTAACATTAAGTTCCTTGATCTTGAACCGATACCTGGGCCGCCTAGGAATGACTTGGCTGGGTCCCAAGCCAAACTGCCCATGGCCTTCCATGATGGGGGGCCCATCGTCATAGATATACCCGACAAGGCGGCCGCAACAGTCACACAGGATACGGGTTCGCGTGCGCTGGATGCCCCAGTAATTGACCGTCTCAAAATACGGCCTGATCTTGTCCTCCTTGCTGAATTTAAACTTGGATTCGTCGATCCATGAAAAGGAGACAGTGTTCTTGTTGCCCGCCTCAAAGTAGGTGTCCGGCGGGTACATATGTGCCGCGTTAAGATTCAGGTCGGTCCCACATGACCCACACCTAACATTTTTAAAGAGGCAAAAGCAACATGAGTAATTTGAGAATTTTCATGGGAGGAAATGAGAAATGAGATTACCTGTATCCCGAAGCCATTGGGATGGGAAGAAAGGAACGAAGAGGGTCAGAGACAGGGATTTGGTAAGGCGATTTTTATGAGGTTTTGCGTGTCGGCGGAGACAAACACGGCAGCGCCGGTCTTTGCTGACGAGGAAGAATTTGACTTAAATCTCTCTAGAAGAGTACTGGAGAAGTATCAATTGAGAAGGGTAAATGTTTTGACAGAGCTTTTCTAGCTTTATGCAGCGCAATAGTCTCGTGCGCTGCATAAAATCCAAATAGCTCTGTCAATATATGTACGCGTCATTACTTTAGTCATTCATCTATTATGGGCCTAACTTTTGATATGGGCTGTACACATGGGCTGGATCAAGTACAGATCCTTTCTTCATGAGAAATGCATCGTTTGTATAGAAGAGAAGGAAAGAGAAAAAGCAACAATGGCGTCTTCCATCTGTCGTGTCTCGCACCGCTCTCTCCGTCGAACCCTGTCCCTCTCGCGCCGCCTCCACGAAGGCCCCGACACGATCGACGAGCTTCTCGACCGCCACCTCGCCAAGAAGGACCCGAAAAGAGGCGCCAACGACGACGAAGAATCCCTCAGGCGCAGCTTGACGAGCACGCGGCGAGAGGCGCTAAGCCTCTACCGCGACGTCTTGCGCGCGTCGCGGTATTTCACGTGGCCGGACACGCGGGGGGTGCCATGGCGCGAGGTGCTGAGAGTGAATGCAAGGAAGGAGTTCGAGGACGCGAGATTTGAGACCGATCCAGAGGTCGTGACGAGGCTTCTCATTGGAGGGAGAGAGGCGGTGCAAGATGCCGTCGACAAGCTCGCTGTGGCTGCCCAGAAGATGGCTGACCAGGCGGCTGAGGAGAGAAACAAAGGAAGGAGATGAATTATTGGGTTGTGGTGAGGTATTTCATGTTTTGCCAATTTGTTAACTTATGCTCATATTTGTGTCACTACTGTGTAGTTAAGTTCAATTGAAGCTTCATTAAGCCATCTGTTGTGCAATTTTGATAAAATTTTATCACTCAGATTTAGCCCAAGTTGCCTCAGCTGGGGATGTAAACAGAAAAGTGGTCAATAGAAAACCAAAGCAAAAAAAAAAAAAAGGATGCAACAAGATGGGAAAAGATTATCTATATTAGACTTGATAATGTGATACATATTTAATCAAAATATATTACTCGTACAGCAGAGGGATATTTGTACTTTGACATGGATTTCTTAGATATTCATTTTTGTCGAGTACTGAAGTGTAAATTTGGTTGTTTGGTTTGCAGATCTTTCATGCCAAAAATTGTTGGTTATTGCTGTTTAAGGACTTTTCTAAAAGAAGTAATAAATTGTTAGAGGCTGCAAATGATAATGTTTGCTTTGCAACGACATGCTGAAATCTCTCTACAGTTGATTGCTTTTCATGATTAGATAGTAGTTTTTGTATTTACATAACTTTGTTCATTCATACAAATACTGGTATTCAATTCTCCAGCGTACTCCAACTTTTGGGTTAAAAAATGTGCAATATGATCACAGTTTCATTCTTGAATTAAACATGCTTAATGCAATTTAATGTTCCACACATCTTTTTTTTCTAAGAAAGGAAACAGAGAGCCTGGTACCTTCTCAGTTCATTGAACAGAAAATCAGGTAACCTCGAAAAATATAATAGAAAAACACAAACATCATCAATTTAGAGTCACTGTTAGAAATCTGCATGATTTCAAATGGGTTGCTAAAGTTATGGAGTATTTGTCTCTGTTAATCGTGTATTGCATTAAATACAATACTTGAATGTTTTAGGCATAATATTAATTTTTTAGATAATCGTGTTTAAGAAACACCCATTTCTAGTCCGTTTCTTTTCTACAACGTGCTTGTTCTCTTGTAAAAACATTTTTTCTCAGAAATCATTTTACAAGCACAGTAAATGCTTCTGTATACTAGGTGCTAATATTTCAAGGGAAAAAAAAAAATCAAAAGAAAAGAAAAGAAGGCTCAGTTTTGAACTACAAGACTATCAATGTTTTACCAGTAATCACCACAACAACATGACCCTTCAGAAAAGTGGTGGTAAATGCTCGAGTCGCCGATCACAATCTCCCGACCTGTGAACTTAGAAATCTTCTTGAGAGCATCATGACAAAGATTACATACTCTCACATTTTTCTTCACTAAGACTGGGTTTCCAATTCCAGTAGAAATCAGTCCGAATACAGCTGCTAGCCTCACACTATGCCTATTAGCCGCAACTGATCTCTTTGCCCCAATATATACCGGGTCAAAAACATTGTTCGGTTTAAGCAAATTCTCCCCAATAATTGTTGATAGTGCATCAGATGCTTCAATAATCGCTGAGCTTTTAGCATAGGACATGTCGCCATTTACAAAGCTATATTGCTTGGTAGGCAACGCAACCAGGCTAAGAGCATCTGTATTTGTCAACCCCTTTTCTCTCATGAGCTCTTTCACTCGAAACAGATCGTTCCACCGCCCTGCATCTGCATACATATTACAAAGTGTTACATAGCAACCTGTGTTATCATGCTCTATTTCTGAAATTTTCTCTGCAGCCAGCTCAGCAATTTGTAGGTTATTGCTATTTCTACTTGCAGTTAATAAAGATCCCCAAATCGTAGCTGAAGGGGCTATCGGCATGTTATCTATAAATCTCAATGCCTCCTCAAGGTCGCCTGTACGGCCAAGGAGATCAACCATGCATCCATAGTGTTCAGTCCGAGGCACAATGCCATAATCTTCTTTCATGGATTTGAACAGCATCCAACCCTCTTCAATTAAACCGGACACACTACAAGCAGTCAAGACTGAGATAAACGTAATCTCATTTGGTCTGAACCCTTTAACTTTCATATGAGAAAAAAGATCAAGTGCAGTTTTTCCATGACCATGAATCCCATATGCCATCACAATTGTGTTCCATGTGATTAAATCCCTCTCAGGAGTTCTGTCAAACACCTCTCTTGAGCTCTTTAGATCACCACTTTTTGCATACATGTAGGTTATTGAGTTTGAAACCGTGGCATTGTCAGAGAATCCCATCTTGATCACATAACTATGGATCTGCTTGCCATCCCTCAATGAGGCAAGCTCAGTATATGCTGCCACAATTATGGACGAGGTATATACGTCAGGCTCTACAAACTTGTTTAGTAGTTCAACGAAAAGTTCAATTGCCCTTCGATGCATCCCTTTCTTCATGTAAGCCGCAAGCATGGTGTTCCAAGAAAACATATTCTTCTCGACAATTCGATCGAACAATGACTGTGCCAATCTCCATTCGCCGCATTTCCCATACATGTCATTTAATGCAGTCTCGAGGTACATATGAGGTAGAAGGCCTTTTCTAATAGAATACGCATGAATCGCTTTTCCAACTGATACACTTTCCGTCTTAGTGCAAGAGGTAAGAAGGCTGACCATGGTAACAGCATCCGGTTCTGCATCCTCACACAACATTTCATTAAGGCAAGAGATTGCCATGCGATGTTGCTCATTCAAAGAATATCCACCTATTAGAGAGTTCCACGCGGCCACAGTTTTAATAGAGATTCTGTTGAACACTTTTTCAGCAGAATTCATGTCGTGGCATTTACAATACATGTCAAGAAGAGAAGTCTCCACCATACTATCTATCTTTAGTCCGTTTCTGATCATGTAACAGTGAACTTCTCTCCCGCTTTTGCAAGAAGCTTCTAGAGAGCAAGCGGCCAGCGCACTCATTATCCCATAATGGTCATGCTTCGTATTTAGAGATCCTGGCAAATCCTTAAAGCATGACAAAGCCTTTCTTCCGTCTCTGTTTAACACATAACCATCAATCATGGAATTCCAGGACACAAGATCCCTAACAGGCATATCATCAAACACCTTCTCTGCATCACCAATAAACCCAAATTTTGAATACATAGCTATCAGAGAATTTCCAACAAATAAATCAGAATCCAATCCGCACTTGAACAATCTTGCGTGGGCTTTCAACCCTTCTTTACGGTCTAGCAAACATGTGCAAGATTTAATAACAAAAGGGTAAGTAAAATTATTGCCTATCAACCCAGCACTAAGCATGCCGTAGTAGAACGCAATGGCTTCTTCGTAAAACTCTGCATTAGTGTAACCCCTAATCATGAGGTTCCAAAGGAATAAATCGGGCTTCTTTGCTATGTCGAACAGTTCCTGGGCCTTCTCCATGCGACCTGACTGGACATAAGAAAAAATAACTCGGGACAAGCGTTTGTTTTCTATTAGGTGCATAGATGGTTTCTTGGATTTGGGATTGACAAGTGGGGCGGTTGCTTTGAGGCGGCGGTTGTATTTAGCTGGTGGTTCCTTGGGGGTGCTCGAGAGAATTGTGTGTGAAGTATTAATGGCGGGAAAGAAGGAAATTGTCATGGCTGAGTGAGAAGTGAGCGGTAGTGCGGATGAAACAGTACTGCAATTGGGGTACTTTTTTATATCAATCCGATTATTTGTTATCTTTTTTTATCTTTTGGAATGCAGATTTGTTAGAGCTGGAGCAGCGAGACGGAATCGAGAGGGTAAAACGGTGAAGGGGCAAAACAAAAACCGGAGGAGATATTTCGCGCCGCCTTTTATTTCGAAAATATGAAAATTACTTGTTAGTTGTTAGGCTGGCAGTTTGATACCCGATGAGGGGAGTCAATATCCTCTGAGGTAACGGAATATTTCTGTTTAGATCCGTACCGTCTGATCAGAATCCAGATCAATTCGGCCGATTGGGCTTCTTTAATATTCGTACGGATGATGATCCATCGAATGGTCCGGATCTAAACAGAAAAATTCTGTTACCTTAGGTGATATGAATTCCTACGGAGACAAATGAACAAGGGGGAATTTCAGGTATATCCTTCAAAAAATTTGAAATTACAAATTTTCCTCTCTAATATTATTTTTATTCTTCTAAATTTCAGAAATTCACAAATTTATCCAATTAATTACGTTTTCTATTAAGACTCATATTAAAATTATAAAGTACCCATTTTATCATTTAAAAAAAATATGTAGCATGTTGGAGAGAAATGTTATGTCTTCTAATTGGCTGGTTGTGATGACAAATTGTTCATTTTCTTACTTATGACGCACACAAGCGTATGCTTAAATATCACATTGTATGCGTCACAAGTAGAGAAATGAACAATATGCTTCCAAAAATCTATTAATTGGAAGACTTGACACTTTTCTTATACTTACTACATATTTTTATTTTTTTTTAAAAAGTAAATTGGGTATTTTATAAATTTAAAATGAATTCTATTAGGAAGTACAATAAATTTGATAAATTTGTGAGTTTTTTAAGGTTAAATATGATATTATAAATTTTAAAGGAAAAATGGGTATTTTTGAAGTTTTTGAAAGGTATACATGAAAATTTCCCATTTCGAAATTATGAAAATTACTAATTAGGCTGATAGTTTGATCCCGATGAGAGAAGAGATGAATAAAAAGGAATGAAGCTTTGAGCACGAGATAAATAGAACTTTTAAAACCCCGCAATGATTATATTAGATTGGAAATCTTCTACATAAAAACTAAAAATAATAGTTAATTGTATTAGATATGTTTCTTTAACAAGAGAAGGCCATTTAATTATTATTTTTCTTCTTATTTGCCATGAATCACGTATTAGCGGTTGTTGGATTTTTCGTATATGAATTAAATCTTTTGTTAATATATTCGTTTATTTGGTTATAGTTTGGTTACTACATGTTATTTTTTAGTGATATCAAGAATAATAATCGTCTCATGTTAAATAAATTATTATAAGCCTATAATTATTTCCAGTAATTAATCAATTTTTGTTATATAAACATGGAGAAATTCATGTACAAACAACAAATAATTTCTGTATAAAGGTAAGAATTGCACTAGGCAAACACGAGATTATCGCTGGAATTAATTACAGCAGGTTCATTTCTTGCTCATATGCTTAGGTCAATGGCTAAAATCTAATTTATAAGAATGCAGCACGGCTTATTAGTGTTATAGTGTATTAACTACCTCTACATGTGAAAACCCCTGACAATCTTTCCAGGGTATCAGACAAGTGTGTATGGTGTCTGTAGCTGATGCCAATTCGGATGTGATCTTTATAGTATATCATTTTTTCATTTGCTTTTCGTTAAAAAGAATTATAACAATTTTTCGCTATTTACTTGTAATCTATATTAGTCGGATACTCCAGTTTGGCAGTCACCCGTATCGGATACGGATACGATACGGCACCGATACGCCAGCTGGCGTATCGACTTACATGGCGTATCCTTACTCGGTAGATACGGTCGCCAATACGCATTGACACTGCACCGATACGCTATATTTGGACCGGATACGTACCCGGATACGAGACCGTGCACCAACTCCAGACCCATGAACCGCGATGGACCACATTCTAAAAATCAAATTTTAGCTCTCTGCGGGAATCAAACCCGCCCCCTATGGTGTAGGGCCCTACATCTTTACCAGTACAGTAAATCATATTTCTTGTTAGAAAAGAGTTTCTATGATATTTAATATATAACTGGGTTATTGTATGGTCCTTCATCTACGATTTTTTTATATTTAATAAGTGTTGAATTAATAATATAATAAAAAAATAATATATTTAATAGACATATCATATCCGGGATTTTTTAAAATTGCCGTATCACCGTATCCATATCGTATCCGATACCCGTATCCATGCAACATATCAAACAAAAGATGCTAATGCCAGCATTTCTGCATCTGTACGACAAGTAAAACGCAAAAGATAAGATAGCATGAAAAAAGAAATTCAAAACTTCAGCACTAAGCAGTGAAGACTATGCCTACCATTTTATCCCTCTTTTCATAAATCAGTAATATACTATGGATACTCCATTGGAGGATTATGGATACAGAAAGAATCTAACAAAGGGATCAAATATTACAGAAGAGATGGATACATAATTATTGACATTTCCAAACTGTGCAAAGAATCGCCAAATTAAATACTACCCACGATCAGATCCAGAAAACTACATACCATTTGCAACCTGATCCAGCTAATAAGATAAGTTTTACATGCAAATGCTACACCAAGAAAGTTTCATCGAGTGTGTTCAATCAAAGTTCTTCATGTCTTTGCACCTCGCTGTGGCACAACAAGAAACAGTCAGCCCAAGAGTATTAGAAAATATTTTATTGCATAGGTTTATTAGCCTACATAAAATGAAACGATCAGAACTTTCTATTAAAAAACCAAAAAAATTCCTGCCTCAAGTGGTGGTGAAATTGGCCCGCCGTCAGCAGGGCCGTACATTAAATCAGTATGTATGAAGCCCCTCTAAGGGAAATTAATCACAGGAGAGCTCTAACACAGGTAGTAGAAGGTGATTGTTTTTGGAAAGAAAAAGGGCATATTATTACATGTACAAAACCAATCTACTAACGGAATAGAAGTTCATGATGGCACAGAAATAATTTTAACTCAATTCAAGTGATGGGATAGTTCCGTTCCAAATAATACATGTGTCGCTGGAGTACAAGATCCAGTAAGGTATATGTCACGGCAGAATCAACATCTTCTACTGGTTTTCTTTTTGCTCGTTTTGGTGTCTCATCAAATATTTATACAGGCCAAACAAAAATTAAGGGATTAAATAATTTACCTGTTGAAGTTTCTTCAATATGGAAGCCTCATAATCACTAAAACCTGCTCCTACTATTTTGCTGATCTTGGGTTCATCATTAGCTTCTGCAAATGGCACAGATAAACCATCTGGCTTATCCGAACTTGTTTGAAAGGGAAGAACTAGCAAAGGGTTTGACGCATCCCCACACATTAAACGTGTAGCTGCCGCCTGTCAAAAAATTAATTCCAAATTAGAATTAGGTCTTAAATTTAATAAAATGATATTATAAGTTCATGGATTTTAAGAAAAATTCAAGATGAAGTAACAGAAATTTCACACTTTTAACGAATATAATTCTTTGTGACAAAAGAAGGGGCAAGATAGGAGGAAAAATAAGTTGATCAATGATTATATTTCTTCATTGAGGAGAAGGCAAAGATAGGGAAAGTAATTCATCCACCATACATGTCATTCTTAATCTTTGTTTGTGAAAATCAAGAAACCTAAGGTCTTATTACAGAGTTGACTGCTAGCAGGAAATAATATTGTTGCAACAGTATCCGCTCAGACCCACATTACTATCCGGAAAAAATGCGGATTGAATAATGGTCGAATCTGGACCAACACTGGATTCAGATGTCTTTTGGTAGATATAAATATAGACACTATAGCATTTGGAAGCAAATAGGAATATTCAGATATGGTATGGTACTGGTCACTGCATCTAATATATCCACATCCATATCCCCTCACAGAATCTAATGTACCCATATCTGTCTCCATGTTCATATCCTATCATAGTATCTAGTGTATCCTTATTTGTATCACAGCACATCATCTAATATGTCTTCCTCAATTACCATTCTCCACAAAAAAAACTAAAAACAAACAAAATAACATTACAATTGTATATACTGTCAGTTTCTAATAAAGTCATCCTTGCTTCTGTGTTGCAAGTTTAGTGAAACAAAAGAAAACATAAAAGTAATGCATCCAAGCAGCACCCACATTGAGAAACACAGATAAAAAATAGAACAACTCGATCAATTATTTCAATATAACAGATTTCATTCTAACAATGCAGCATATGCAAGGACAACACCGCTCCCCCTCTCACCTGCCATGTCAAGAAGAGAGAGAGAGCTGCCAAAACCGGGGGTGTGGGGGGGGGTGTGGGTAGGAATATCACAGCTGGATATACGTATCATTTCTCTGCTCCTGCATTGGTGGTGGCGGCTATATACAGAACCAACAGCCTTGTGGACCACAGTTGTTGCGACAACCCTGAGGTGGAAGGGCACATATGCACATGGCCCAAGCTTGTGGGCATCAAAGGGTTCTTTCTTTTGGCGCTAACTGCAAAGGATCAGACCAATATTTGTCTGGAGTTGCACATGGATCATAGGAGACGGTATAAGCATATCCTTCTGGTATTGACTCCTGGGGAAGCCTTCCTCTGATGAGTCAGCAGGAGAGCCAACAGAGACCGATCTATCCAAATGTCTCCCTGAGAGATGCATGGCCGATACTGCATTTACTGGATCCACACCTAAGCCAGCACATATATTTGGACTTTACAAACACAAGGGATGAACTGAGTTGGAGATGGGAGACCTTGGGCTCCTACTCGGAAAAATCAGTATATCAGGCAATGATTTGGGGGGGAGGGTAAAATACGATGGAAATTTGGAAGTGCAAAATTCCGCCAACAGCCAATATTTTTTTTCAAACCTGATGCTAAAAAGCAAAATCTTGACGCATAATGTGATGCACAATTGTAGATTTCAGTGTGAGCTAAGATGTGTTATGTGTAACAATTGTCCGGTGGAATCAGCAGCCTGCATCTTCTTTTCCTTTTCCCGTATGCAGTCACAACTTGGAGCAAAATAGCAGCGTCTGTGGGATATCAACTAATGACACCAGATGTGTCAGTACAACAGGTGTGGACCGGGTCATGGGGAAGGATACAAAGGCAAGGTGCGGCATCAAAACTGGATTGGGCATCAAGGTTCTTGTGCACTTGCTGGTTTCTATGGAAACAAAGAAATGTGATGGTGTTTGGGGGTAATTATTTGAAACCCGAAATGTTTGCTGACAGAATTGTACAAAAGAACATGGGCTGTGGAAGAAGTACTGCTAATATGAGGGGCATTGAAGTAAAATTGGTAATTAGGACAATACTGGTAGGTTTACCCTGGGTATGCAGAAGTGATTGGGACAGGGTCCTAAGGGACAAATAAGTTGTTTAGAGGGTATGTTAGATCAGTGTGTGTTGTAATATTACTTTTTAATTATTAATACAATTGGCAGCCGCTGATAAATTTTGAGAGAGAAAGAGACCGCCCAAATTGTGCAATGAGTGCCCTTTGGAATCAGCTCTGCATTTATGCGTTAAGGGTCTGGAATGCAGTATCAATTTTGATTGGGTGACGTGTTATGACGCCAGGACTTCGGTTCAGCAGGTTTGGGAATCTTTGTGCAAAGACGCTAGGGAGAATGGGAGCATAACAAGAGGCAATTGGACAGCAGTGTTCTTATGCACTTGCTGGTGCATTTGGAAGCAACGCAATGAAGTGGTCTTTGGTGGGCGGTTGGTGCAACCTGAAATGCTAGGGGATAGGGACAATGCAACGAAGTGGTCTGTTGAAGACTAGAGATTAGGGGGATAAGTGAGACGCAGAGTGATAGAAAATCTGTAACTTTGTACAAGGGCTAGTGCAATTAGCGTTGTAATAGGGCAAGAGCATACAGGGAGTAGATGAACTAGTTGTAATCAGATGTTTCATTAATTAACACAATCAACTTGGCAGCCTCTGCCAAGGTCGATCGATCGAGAGAGAGAGAGAGAGTTTACCACAGCATCTTTGGAGGACATGACTATAAGCGCTGTCCCTTTATTTTTAGATTTCTTAGATCGAATCACCACATCTTCTACCTTTCCAAACTTCTCAAATATTTCTCTCAGCCTGGTGGCACTGTATTCGCCCAAAGCTCTCTCCCATGAGACCTTCAGCATTTTGTCCTTGTCTGATTTGTGCTCTGACTCGTCATGCTTTTCTTCTCTAGATGTCTGAATTTTAACAGTTTTCTTTTTGTCAGTTTCTCATTAGACTACCAAAAAATACTGATTTTGTTCCAATAAATGCTTATCAACATCTTGACAAATAGCTTTTCTGTAATTATGTGACTCAATAAGTGTGTTGGTCTAAAATAGCGACACCTTTATCAAATCAAAATTCAAGTTTATGGATTACTTATTAGAACCACAGTGCAATGTAGTGCTGAAATTATTCTGTTAGTGGTACATAACAAAATGCATTGATATGCCACATAATATTACTCTTTTTGTTTTTTTTACTGATGTTTCCATTTTCTGAGTATTCCAGATAATTTTGGTAATTCTCATTCTTAAAGTAACAATTTTGGTTATATAAACTGGAACCAACGTCAGTACTCAGTACTGATACTCTATTTGATCTTTTTACCTTTTACAGGGAGCAAAATGAACTACAACTGTATTGGCAGCATGCCTTGCAAGATTATTTGCATAAAACCCAATCCTTGCATATTTTTTTTCCACACAATTTTGGTCATCCTTACTTTCCCAATTAATAAGTTCCACAAATAAAATAAAATAAAATTCATGTAAAGAGCATTAGTACATACCGATGCAGAAGCAGCAGCAGGTCCACTTCCCCTGACATTCCTATTAAGAAACGCATCCAACTCCCTCTTTAATTCATTAGCCACACTCCTCTCTCTCTTCCTCTCCATTTCAGCAGCATCCAACGGCTCTCCTCTCTCAGCCGCGCGCTCCCTTTTCTCCAGGTCCGCCGCCAGCTTCCTCCTTTTACCATCGCGCGCCGAATCCCTCACCTCCTTCTCACGCCGAGCACGGAGCTTGGCATCGAAGGCGCGGCGGGACTGCTCATCTCTCAGTACATCGTAGGAGGCGCGGAGAAGCTGGAAGTCGGCGGTGGCATTGGGATCGTCGGGGCGTTTATCGGGGTGGCGCAGCCGCGACTGGGTCTTGTACGCCTTTTCGATCTGGTCCGCGGTTAGGCGGGAGCCCTCTTCGCCGGAGGGAAGGTCGAGGAACTTGTAGTGATCAATTTCGTCGGCGTCAGTTGGAGATGGCGCCATAATAGAAAGGAAGGAAGAGTATGGGGTAGGGTTTGAGGGAAATTGAGAAAGAAGGCCAATTGGGGAACTTCCTTCTTTCCTTTTTTGCAAATTGCAGTTCCGACACGATACGGATACACTAATACAATTTCCCGCAGCGCTGTATTCCGGAGTCGGTTAGCGTGGCTCTGTTTCTTCGGTCCGACCATTTTAATTTAAGGAACGATTTCGCCACTAAGTTGGATCGGACCGGTCCGATCGTTTGATTGAATTGCCGGATCAAATAGCCTCGTAATTTGCATTGTACAGTGCGGATTGAATTCTATTACAGATTAATATTTTTATTTTTAAATTTCAAAATTAAATTATTCAACATGATTTTCATATAAAAATATACTTACAAATTTAAATGGAGGAATTTATGTGTACCCCTCAAAAACCATGAAATTACATATTTCCCCTTCCAAATTTAATACTAACATATTTACCCTTCTATATTCAAATAACTCACATATTTACCCAATTAATCAAAATTTGAAATTAACTAACATATTTATCGAATTGCGCTGAGCAAATCGATTGAGCGGAGGAGGATATGAGCGCATGAGCGGAGGAGGATTAAAGGAGCGTCTGACAGCCTGAGGTCGTGAGCGGCTAAGCAGAAATTGCTGCTACGGAGGAAGAGGCAATCATCGCCAAGATGAATTTGTCAACGGAGCCAGGACAAACAAAATTGCGAGCAAAGCTAGAAGAAGACAAATAAAATTGTGATAGTGGATTGCGCGATTTTTTTTAGCTGCGCAAATTTTAGACAAAATTAATTGTGCCTTACTTAATTTCTATACAAAATGAATTACGTCTGCACGAACTTTTTTTTTCCAGAACTGCATTTGGAATTGGATTGAATCCATAGTAGGACAGGGCAAGAGTCCGAAAAGCTCATATTGCCCTACGCTGGACTGTACTACATCCGCCCCTGGGCACAACTAGCATTACTTGTGCTTAGCTAGAAGATCAACCCGTTTCGGCTCTGGAAAAATGCCAACATCACAGATTGGTGCATGCGGTCTATGCACAATATCTCTTTATCTTCACCGATGCTCCTATGATGGAATTTTAGATTTTAAGTCTCCTTTTGCCTCGTCTATTCTTGAATGCTTTTTGATTGACAAGCTAGATGGATGGCTTGACAAACTACGACAACATTACTATTATGTCGATGCATGCACAGTTTGACACGCTAAACATCTTGCCCTATCAAAATATATATGCACAAGAGAAAGCCAGTAAGGCAGCAAAGAGAGACTATATATGATATAAAATTATTTTATCAAGGAGCACTCGTACGTGGATATAGTGATACACTATGGCATGTCCCAACTGGGAAGTTGTCATTCTTCCAAGGCCGAGACGGCTTGATCTCCACTAGACATAATAGTAGTGTAGGGCGCAGAAAGTTGCACTGAAGGTGCGAATGTGTGAAATGTTTCAGGACTCAATGCTCTCTGTTATTGGTCATGAAGAGGACATTGAACTTGAGATATTTTATCTTTCTGCTTTCCTTTGGGTTCACCCTCGATGGACTTACTGTTTATAATCGGTTCATCGAGAAAGTTTATTGATTGTGGGAACGTTTACTCCCGACGGGCGCAAGCTCCCGCCGTTAATTACATTAGCAGACCCTCCGAGTCAAATCGAATATCTCGTTCATTCCAGAATTTGTGCATATGTCTATGTGAACTGAATAATGGAACTAAAAAGAGGGGCTCATGTACTTGTTTGGATTTGATTAGTTCTTACTATTGAGAATGTGTGTATGTATGTCATGATGTGTATGAGAACTTTAATAAATATGACATTTATGTTGTGCAGACATGTTGACTACATTCATTTATTTACTTGAAACATATTTCATGCTTAGAAGATATACTTGTCATTATTTTTATATTTTATACAAGTTATTTATGGGAAATTCACTTGGGTTTGAGTGGAGGAATATTTTGATCATTTCAGAGGTTGACTAATGCTTGGACATGTTCAATTTTTATTTAGAAACATAGATTAATTTGTATTCATTTGGATTTAGTTTGAGTCAATTTGGATTTAAAATGAAGAAATTATGACATAAAAGGATTCATTTTATGTTCCCTGGACTTCTTCATAAATTGTCAGGGACTGGCGCTTGTAATTTGAATTCTTAACGGGGTTTAATAGAGAAGTTTGGCAGCCAGGGGCTTATTTATAGGAATTTTAAGGAGCTAGGGACTTATCTGTAAATATTTAGGAATTGCGCTGTGAAATAAATTTATTGGAGGGTTTTAACAAGAAAATAGTCTTTTATTAAATCATTTTGGGCTTTAAGATTTGACTGGGCCGTCAGGATTAGAATTTGGGTCTTAGAATCTTAAAATCATGATTCATAGGTTTCAAGACTGGGATATTGGGCTTTGAGTTGGTGCGCTTAATATTTAATCTTTAATTTATTTCTTTATTTTCTTGACAGGTGGGCCCCATTTGTAAGGGACCGTTAGGTTTTAATCCAACGCCTCTATTTGAATTTTGCGTCGTGATTCGGATATTCCTTTCAAATTTTATTCGCGCAGAGATCTGAGCCATTCCTTGCTTTATATTCCGTGCTGGCTTGATCGGAACCGAGATTCATTATCCTGACAGGCGGACCCGCTTCTTCCGGCGATGCTCCGGCCACGGTTGTACAAGGGAAGATCACGGCTAAATTGCCTTCCCATACTGAGTCCATTGTACCCCTTTGTCGATTTCAGCTAATCGCCGGAGGTGGTTGTGTTTCGGTACCGATTACAATAACGGTACCAAGCAACCATATTGCAATTCGAACGATCCTCTTCATGGATTTGAGTGATCTCTTCACTGTTGTACTCTAGTTTGCGAGGAGAGTTCGATTGAGGTGCCAATTCGAGCTTAGAACAAGGCTTGAGGTGACTTATCACTTGCCCCATCTCGGTTTGGTACCGAAATTGGGATTTTACATCAATTTGACCAACCCTTCTTGCAATTGAACTGAGGTCTGGAGCTAAACCAACGGGAAAATCATGTTTGTAGAGTTTGAAATATGGTACCAAGCATAGTGCTCATCTTTCAGTTGGCTGGTACCTTTGAACATGAATTTAGGTCATCAAACTTATCTATTCTTTTAGTTTGAGTTTAATAGTACCTTCTTTACATGTTATATTACAACTTTAATTAGTTCTCATGATCCAGAGAAGGCTTTGAGAGGGTTTAATTCATATTTCAATTTCGACCTTTATGCCAGTTCTATACTTGGGCAAATTTGATTTCTTTATCCCATTTAACAGGAAAGTGGATTTTGCAGAGGGAATTTAAGGCCTTTAAGGATTGATATCTGGTGATCTGAGTCTATGGTCTTCCAAAGGGGTTAGTAGAGAGTAACTGAGAGGTGGTCTTGACTTATTTGCACCTCTACCCTTCCTTTTATCAATTTCCAAAGAGGAGCACTTACCAGTATTCCTGCATAGGTATCCAAGATTAATAAAGAATTTACCACTAGACGCGCAGCGGATATCTTCGTCTAGTCGTAGAAGCAGTCACCCTTCTCTGTTCCTTCTTTCTGTCAGATGTACGCACCAGCGATAGAAGATGCGTCTCTATCAGTATCCACACGAACAGATTGATAAACTTCCGTCAGTTGATGTACTAGCACCACACAGACAGCCCCTTCGAACTTCTCTTTTCTTCTCTCTTTCGATCTGGTGGATATATGTGTAACAGAACAACCACAAACTTGATCTGATGTACTCATATATATAAGCAGAGATGTCAGTTCGCACTTATTCATTGCACCACTTGGTTGCACCTATCCAAACATACACCAGATGGGCTGCATCTATCCAGATCTTTAGAGATAATGTTAGCAGAATTTCGGCCCATATTGTATTAAGCCCAATATGGTTTAATCCATATTCAATTTCAGTAATTAACTATTAATTATGGCCCAAAATATTATGGCATGTAGGACACTTCTAACAGAGCACTTACCAGTATTTCCTGCAATAGGTAGTTCATGAGCTGAGGCTCTGAGTTTAACTTTCTTTTGTATTTTCTCTACATGATGCATGATTTTTATTTCATATTTTTGGTGTACTAGAATTGGTTTGCTAAGGTTTGCATTTGGTTTATTTATTTTGACCGTATTTTTTGCTTCATTTGTTGTAGGTTGAGTTGGCCTATTACAATCACGGTGGCATTCTGCCTTATGTTATTAGGAACTTGATCAACGCCGACCAGTAGCTTGCTATTTTTGATGATTCTATTGTTTTGGGAATTAAATTTTCTGCCTTGTGGAAGCAAGGGATGTCCCCATTTTGTGGGTAAAGATTTTAACAGAGCAGTTTTGGCTTCATGCAGAGCACGAACTCTAATCATAACAACGCTGCATATGGGGTTGGGGTGATTGCATAGCAAATTGCATCAAGATCTACAGAGTTCATATTTTTTTTTCTTACCTGATGATTAATTTATACAGTTATAGGGCTTAAATTGTTGTTTTTTCTTGTTAATTTATATTGTACAGAGAACTGTACAATATTGTCCTAAAAATATCCCCTTATTACTGTAAGGTTTTCTCCTTATTGGTTAAATTGAAAATTTTCCTTATTGGTTCTAATAAATGCATTATATCATTTTTTGTAGTTTTTGAAGAGTTATATAACAAAAAAAGGAGAGCTTTAATTCAATGTATATTCCATGAGTGCAAGGGTTGTGTATATTCCTATATACATACATGGCGAATTTAACCTAAAAATGACAATAATTGAATGCAATCGATTTGAAATCTCCGAATTAATCCACGGGTGAATTCTTGATGCATATATTCTGTCAGGAACTTCTATTGGAAACATATTTAAATGTAATCTGCGAGCGATTTTAATGATTGATCTTGACAAAAATGGTACAATGTGATCGATTTAAACTGTGGTCCGATACTCCGGATAGGTGCACAGCTGCTTGTCAATAAATATGTGCCTTAGGCAAATGAGATCGTCGCATATCTGGTTGGTAATTTTTTAGTCCTGGAGATAGTCCTGTCGTCTGCTTGCACCTCTTCATAAGGTTCCTGTTAAAAGTAACATGGATTGCACAAATCACCTGTCTCCAGGACTGGTAAAACTACGGACACCAATAAAAATCAGGTAATAGAGAAAAAATGCGTTTACATCTCAACCGAACTCATGGATTGGTTTTTCGTTTTCTGTTGCTTCATTTTTTTCATTGTGTTTGACCAATATATATTTTGTATGCGTGGAACCAGTGAGCTCAGCATGCAATTATCAGGTGATAGAGCCATGTACCAAAGGCCCTAAGAAATGACTCCTTTGGTACATTTCTTAGGAGTCATTTCTTAGGGCCTTTGGTACATGGCTCTATCACCTGATAATTGCCATGTACCCTAAGAAATGACTCCTAAGCCATGTATCAGGTGATAGAGCCATCTACCTTTTGAGCAAATATTTGTATTAACTTCCACAAATCTCTTTTTCTACAGGGAAAATTGTTCATGGGGGTGCAATTTTCTTCCATGAACTTTTCTGTATTCAGAAACTACTGTTAATCGATTTATATATAGAATCTAATGCGCATCTAAAAACATGTGCATATAAATAAGCAGGCCTAAGAGGAGAAGCAGAATAAATTCTCTGAGAGCGCGCGGTCATCAGTACAAAGATCCGCTAGTTTGGTATTTTTAGCTCACAGTTATTATGGCATTGCATAAGCCTCACTACTATCATGTCCGGCGGAGACCAAGCCGTCTCGGCCTTGGAAGAATGACAACATCCTGGTTGGGGCATGCCATAGTGTATCACTATATCCACGACAGCTCCTTGATAACAGAATTTTAGATCATAGTCTCTCTTTTTCGGCTCTGTCTCGTGCAAATTTTGATTGGGCAAGATGTTTAGCGTGTCAAAATTACATGGACATAGTAGTGATGTCACGGAAGTTTGTCAAGCTATCCATCTTGTCAACCAAAAATCATTCAAGAATATACGAGGCAAAAGGAGACTAAAATCTAATAATTTCGTCACAGGAGCATCGGTGAAGATAAAGAGACATGCTGTGCATAGACCGCATGTACCAACCTGTGATGTTGGCATTTTTTCAGAGCCGAAAAGGGTTGATCTTCCAGCTGAGCACAACTAATATTAGTTGGGCTTATTTAAAGTCATAATGATTTGTTAAAAATATAAGGCCAGGCAATGAAAAACGACATAATGAACAAGAGGCGAAATCTGATTTTTTTCTGAAATGAATGACATGACATTTTTTTTCAATTTTGAGAGCTGCAACTTTAGAAAAGAGTCAATTTTCAGAAATCAAATTGAGGTCACTCAAAAGGCTGTAAACCTTTCGAGTATTGTACAAATAAATATAATAATATTATTACATAGATTTAGGATGTATTGTACAACTGCAGCAGACAAGAAAAATGACTAAATGAGATTAATTAATACAGCACCAGCACCAGTTCCATTAAACTAGTACCAGTAGTTATTTCCAACAGTTAGACAAATGAATTTAGACGAGTGGTATGTTGATCATGTCCTTTCCATGGATGAGGTACCGCAAAAATATAACAAAGAGCAAGTATATAATTTTTTTTCTGTTGTATTCAAGTAAACCTGACCTCTGAGTCAGTTCATTCAAATTTCATTCCTTACTATATCACAAGAAAAAAAAAAACAGTACAGTAAATTTAAATTAGATTGAGCTTTAGTAAAATACAGTTCACTTATTTCTTGAGCCAGCTTGAATAGATCAAAGCTGAACCAACAAAATGGGGACATGCCTTGCTTCCGCAAGGCGAAAATTTTAACTCCCCAAACAATACAATTATCAAAAATAGCAAGCTACTGGTCGGCGTTGATCAAGTTCCTAATAACATAAGGCAGAATGCCGCCATGATTGTAATAGGCCAACTCAACCTACAATAAATGGAGCAAAAAATTACAGTCAAAATAAATAACGAAATCCAAACCTTAGCAATTTAATTGTAGTACACCAAATGTAGATTTATATTTACATACAGCTAGCCGTGGTGCATTAGGATGCTGGATATGACAAACTATATGCACATTTTACTGTTCTCTTTCACTTTCAAAGGGAAGGCTACTCAGATAGACTTCCTTTTCTGGCTTACAAAGAAATATGCTTGTGGGGTTTCCTTATCAGTTCCTTTTAGTGATTTGCTAAGCTATGACAGTGCACATGATATCATAATGGTACAATTATTGTAGAAAGAAATGACTGGAACGAGATAGACATGACGAAAATTAAATACTGTTCCTTCAAATCAGGCATACATAATTACAATATAGTATTATGATGCTTGATAAAAAATTATAAACTACTAAGAAATACCTCAGTATCAAAGCGGACAGTGCACTCGAACGACTTGCCATTGTCTGTTGTCACAGTAACGCTCTGACCGGGTTTGATATCGCTGACGTTGCTCGGAAGATTGATGGTGAATCGCTCATGGCCGGTCAAGCCAAGGGTCTCTGCATCCTCCCCAGCCTTGAAGCAGAGAGGGACTATTCCCATTCCTGCGAGATTGCTTCGGTGGATTCTTTCAAAGCTCTTTGCTATAACGGCCTTCACACCCTGCAAATTGGCCATTTGCATGTAAGATGATTGATCACAAAACTGAACCCAACTGTATTAATAAACATGAAGAAGAAGAAGAAATAAGTTCGTATAGTAGAGATCTTACCAAGAGCATCGGACCCTTGGCTGCCCAATCTCTCGAACTCCCACTTCCATACTCAGCACCAGCTAGAATAACTGTATCGTGGCCATCACTCTTGTACCTCTGTTCACATACAAAATTATAATAAAAAAGATGTATAAGATAAAGTGAGGAAATGAAAAACTATAGTAGCTTTAACAGTATAATAGATCATATTTTCTTAACAGTATTCAACTACAATCTTTGTTACAATTAGGCTACAAATGAAAAAGATATTTGCAACAAGTCAAGAGTTACCGTGGCAGCATCAAACACGGAAAGCTCCTCTCCAGAGGGAATGTGGACGGTCTTGGGTCCCACCTCGCCTTTCAGAAGCTTGTTCACAAGACGGATGTTAGCAAAGGTGCCCCTTGCCATGATTTCATCATTGCCTCTTCGGCTACCATAAGAGTTGAAATCATTTCTCTCAACACCCCTCTCTAATAAGTACCTAGCAGCCGGGCTGGCCTTATGAATGTTTCCTGCAGGTGAAATGTGATCAGTTGTGATGCTGTCACCAAAGTTTAGGAGACAGTATGCATCCTTGACTGGTTTAGGGCCAGGAGGAGACATTGTCATGTCCTTGAAGTAAGGAGGTTCATGGATGTAGGTTGATTGCGGGTCCCATGAGTACAGGGTGCTTGATGAATCAGGGAGCTGGTTCCACCTGGGATTCCCTTTGGTGATCGCTTGATATGTGCTTCTAAACATGTCAGGAAGCACGCTTGACTTCACAACCTACAAGAGTTCAGAAGAAGAATGTACTAATTAAATACAATCAATGTTATTTATGGGCAATAATTTGCAGGTTACAACTAATTAGTGAAGGTATAAAACTACAGAAAGTCCAATATCGTACATCTGCAACTTCTTGAGAAGAAGGCCAGATATCTCTGAAGTAAACTTCCTTCCCATCCTTTGAGATTCCAATTGGTTCTTTCTCAAAATCAATGTTAACCTGCAATTAAATAACTCATGATTAGTAAGAGATTAATCAAAATCATCATCATAGCAGAAGGTATATCAGGATAAAATACAAAGTCTGAAATGACAAAAATGTCTGTAGGCACATGTATATTGAATAACTCAATGAAAAATAAGAATGCTGCTTTCTTTTATCTTTCCACAAAGCAGCATTCAAGATATCAGCAAAGTTAGAATAATTTTATAAACATTGATGTATCCAAGGAAAGCATATAGCGCCAAGATCACTGCCTATAAACTATGTCTACTGCTCCAAACAGCTACTATTATATATAAACCAAAACATGCTTCATAAAAGTTATAATACCGTGCCAGCAAGTGCATAGGCAACAACTAAGGGAGGAGAGGCAAGATAGTTTGCCCTTGTGTGTGGGTTTACACGCCCCTCAAAATTCCGATTTCCTGACAACACTGCTGCGGCTACAATATCTGAGAACACAACAGAAAACAAAAATTACGAAATTAGAACATACCAGAGTATATTATATAAGTTCCAGAGAAACTAAAACTGAGGTAAGAATTAATATGTCACCATTCTCAGTGATTGCAGCTGTCAGGTCCTTATCAAGGTCACCTGAGTTGCCAATGCAAGTTGTACAGCCATAGCCAACAATGTTAAAGCCAAGTTGGTTCAAGTATTTTTGTAAACCACTGCAAAGACAAAGCATGAAGTCCAACGTCAAAAGCATGGACGGAAATAACAGATTTTTCTATCAAACCAACTGGATCCAGAGTATCATAATGCAGTGATAGTAACAGGTTAAACTCCTTTGACCAACTGCTTCCTCTATTTTCGTGTTATTTTGGTTTTTCCTGGGATTTTTTCTTAATTAATTGAAACATCAGGCAAATTGATAGTAAGCCGACTTAAATTAAAGGCAAAATCCATTAACTTCACAGACTTTGAAGTTCAAGTTTTAAGAAGCTGCACTTTTGAGATTACCAATGATTTAAATGGACATCCTAAGCAACCGTAATTTCAGTCATAGAGAAATATGACAGCGATAATGAAATGTATTACTAACCTCTTTTCCAAGTACAACTTCGCAACTCCAGAACCAGGAGCAAGACTTGTCTTTATCCATGGTTTTACCTGATGTAACAAACAAAGTGTTGTCCATGCACTAGAAAAATAATAAAAGAATGCTTAAACTTTGCAATTTCGCATGAACTATACTGACCTCAAGGCCCAACTCGCATGCCTTTTTGGCAACCAATGCAGCTCCAAGCATCACACTTGGATTTGATGTGTTAGTGCAACTGGTTATCGCAGCTATGACAACATCACCATGCTTGATCTGAGCAGGTGTCCCTTGGAATGAGAAATCAGCAGCCTTCTTCTGGGTTTCTTTCGGCACAGCAAATCCCTATTTCAGCCAATTAAAGCGATGATAGTTAACAGCAGATCAAGCAGAATATAGCAAGTAATATTAATAAGTTTTAAACAAGAATTTCAATCGGCAGGTTAAATCAATATTTTGTACAGAACATACTGGTTTACTCAAGAAGAAGCATTAACAGTGTATGGTACCAGTTACCCCAAATTTGATATAGGGCCCATTAGATCCAACATTTCAAACCATTTTTTTTCCTCAGATATCCCTAAAAATTTGCAACACCAATTACAATGAAACCAAGAAAAGAAAAGAAGAAACAAAAAAAGGGACAAAAAATATGCAGCAAACACAAGCTCACCTTAAATCCAACTTTGTTATCCAAGCAAGAAAGCCAGTCAGATTTCATTTCCTTGAGGGGTACCCGATCATGTGGTCTGAAAAATAAAAGTAGTTGCTATCCACTAAGAATAAACTATACATTACATAGGAACTTCATGAAACGTGAGACAAGTTATTCACCTTTTGGGCCCTGAAAGGCAAGGTACCACTTCATCAAGGTTCAATTCCAAGTAAGATGAGTAAGCTCTTTCTGCTTGGGGCTGCATTTAGGAAAAGTCTCTCTCAGAAAGAGCAATCGATAAGATTTTTCTAAAATACAACTGAATAGTAAATATATTAAAAGGGGGCGAAAAATTCAGATACCTCATTATAGTCCACAAACATTTTATTAGCCCGCAAGTACGACTCTATCATAGCCACCTAAAGGATAACAAAAAGGTCAATAGCCCATAGTAGAAGATACTGCAACTTCTGGTCCATACTGGTCGGTGATCATCAAGATGATACTGGTAGGCACAGGACTGTCTGGTATCAATGACCATTTTTGTTTAAGCATAATATGATCTTTCAAGTGCTTTAATTAGCCTCAGTTCAGCGTAAATCAAGCAAATAACAACAACAAATACAAACCAATAATAAGTCATCAGATTAGATTGGGATCAACCAGTATGCAACTGTATCAACTGATATTCTGGCCGATAATACTATACAAGAAGAAAATAAACCACAACATAGTAAAATAGGGTATCAAACCACAAAAGATGTATCATAGATTGCTAATGACATACTGTATCATCACTTCTGCCAGTAAGTTTCAAATAATCTAGGGTAGCAGAGTCAACAGGAAAGAATCCCATGGTGGCACCATATTCCGGTGACATATTTGCAATAGTTGCACGATCTGCTAGTGACAGTTCCTGCAAGCCATCCCCTGATACATATATAGCAGTGGAGTCCCATGTCAGTGATACCAACACTACTCAGATTACAGTTAATAGGAAAAACCAAAAGAAAGAAAAAGGAAAGAATAAGGCTTCTGTTATGAACAAGTCTAAATTAAAAAAAAAAAAACTCAGAGAAATAAGATGAAAATTCCAATAATATGACATCGCAGAGTCTGGTGGGGACTTGTACCAATTGGTGTGTACCACAAAGAAGCCAAACAAACAATAACAGCTGATAATGTGCACAACAGGAAAAATTACCATAGAATTCCACGAACTTCCCCACAACACCATGTTTCCTAAGAATCTGAGTGACTGTCAGGACTAAATCAGTGGCTGTCACACCATTCGGCAGCTTTCCTGACAATTTGAAACCAACAACTCCTGGCAGAACCATGCTCATTGGCTGCAAGTTGTCATTTCAGTTAAGAGTACAAAAGGCTGTCATTACAAAGCATCATATAAAATAGCTAAAAGACATCTACAATGTCATGGTAACTCTAAGGAAGAGGTTACAGCTGATAATATAAATAAGTGAGAATTTCTTGTTCAACAAGTGAAATACCATTCTTCTTGCTTCTAATTCCTCTCAACAGTGGCAAAATGTACAAACAAAAAAATCCTAGCCACTTTGGTACCATAAACTATTTTCAGCATTAGCTACACCCAATTCATTATCACCTTTTTAAGCACATAAATACATATCAATATTTCATTCTAGTAGTATAAAAGAATGTGATATCAAAAGTGGGCCTAAAATGAGTGAATATAATGATTAAGAAACAGACCTGCCCAAGCATAGCAGCCTCAGCCTCAATCCCACCAACACCCCAACCGGCAACTCCCAAACCATCAATCATAGTTGTGTGGGAATCAGTTCCAACAACACTATCAGGGTAGAGCAACCCACCATTATTAAACACAACCCTAGCAAGATACTCCAGGTTCACCTAAATTGTGCATTTAAAAAGCAATTACTGCAGCAATTTCAATATGACTTGACAAAATAAGTTGTCAATTAGAGAAAAAAGTAAATCAGAACACCCTTTAACCACATGAAAAGGAGGATTTTCTATTTCAGTGCAGGCTACTTTCTCAAAGCAGCTACATGATCACGGAAGCACTGTAAACCTTTTTTTTATCCGGTTCAATTTTTCACCTTCTTTTAAATTTGGCAAATTATTGTGAAATGACATTTTGTTTAACCTAGCATGCCTAATAGTCTACAGCATGGTGAATTGATCTTGTGGTGGTATCTACTTTCCCATAAATATGATATTCAAGGGAAAAAAATGAAGTACCTGGTGCACAATACCAGATCCTGGAGGGACGACAAGCATGTTCTGAAATGCATTTGATCCCCACTTCAAGAACCCGAACCTTTCCTTGTTGCGTTGGAACTCAAGGTCCTCGTTCATTTGAACAGCATTCTCTGACCTTGCAACATCAACTTGCACCGAGTGATCGATGACAAGATCAACAGGCACCTGCAAAATGCAATATAGCCAGTTACATCTTCCATTTGTCTAATTTATCTATATGTAAGATAATATTGAGTATCTAATTTCACATCTAATTGTATACTTTAATACTGAAGGTTGACTTTTCCATCCTTCTCAGCTATTAAAGGGTAGTGAATTGCATTATATCCAGTTGGGATTTATTTGATTAAAATAGCATTGAACAAACAAATGAAAAGGCATTTATTTTAGTTAGATTTCAAACGACAGAGTAAACTTTGGTTCAAAGTTCAAACTCTTTTAACTTGACTCCTGTCAGCAAGAGAAGAGAAAAGATAACATGAGCAATTAAAAGTATTTGGACAAATTGCAGTATTCAAATACTAGGAAAGTTGGTATCAACATGAATGAACACCATGATATTATGTATGGCACTTTTTGTGGTCTGGGATATAGAAACAAGCTTTCCAGAAAGAAGAAGATCTTACCTTTTCAGCATAGAAAAACAAACTAATTTCACAACAAGTGGTCAAATGGGACAATAACAACAAAAAGACAATGGCCACTGTCAAGACTTTCAAAAAAAAAAAAAAAGACGATGACATATACATAAAATAATTTACATGCTTATAGCCAGAATTCAGAAAACAACTTACAAGTGGATTAATTTTATTAGGGTCACTCTTCAATCTGTTCATGGCATCGCGCATACAGGCCAGGTCAACAACAGCTGGCACTCCAGTGAAATCCTGAAAAATTGAAAATAAGTATATTTATCCTATAATTAATTTAAAGGGATAAGTCAAACTCCTCTTGCTAAATAATTAGAACTTCTCTTTATTGAATACATTCAAAGCTCTTCAAAGTTTGACATAAAATGGGAATGAAGGAATTAACAGTATTTCTCCAAAGAAATGGTTACCTTTCAGTAGTGACCTACAAAAACTTAAAGCTTGCTTTATATGAGAATTGTTCATGTTCATACAAATTTATGATATAAAATACAGAAGTAAAACAGACCAGGTCCTTTTATGGCTTATGGTGATAACAGCACCTGCCAGCTATACTAAAAGCTATTTCCTTCTGTTTCTCTTCAAGTGAAATACTTTTAAATCCAAGCTGGAACAATAATACCAACTATAATTTTGGCCTTAATTAGCTTAATACCCAATCATTACAAAAAATAAAAAAAATCAAAATTATATTTAACAATTTTGAACAGAAGTGCCGTCACTATCAAACAACACAAAGTTCCACAAGCAAATGGAAGACAAATTGAAATTCATAACAAGAGCAAACAATATTTTAAGTCGAGTCAATGTATACATAGGGAGAGGGGTGAATGAGAGAGAGACCTGAAGAAGAACACGAGCAGGCTTAAATGGAATCTCTACTTGCTTGGTAGCAGTTTTTTCCCAGTCTAGAATCTTCTCGACATCCTTTCCAGTGACCTGAAATTCGTCACAGTTTCTGATCGCCGATTCAAGAAGAATCCTTATAGAGTAAGGTAGTCGATCTGATCCAGCATAGAAAACCCGATCTTAAGTCCTAAATCCATCTCTATAGTAAAATTTGATGCATTTTAGTATAATTCTCTTACCAATTCTCTGATCGTTAAGAGCGGGCAAGCTGTAGTACTTTCCAATCTCTCCGCCTCCAGGCTTGGAAAGAGTTGTCAAAATACTATCGTAGACGTTGCGCGCAGCTGCAATCGAAAAAACGAAAAACATCGAAGTTTCAACAAATAATTAATCAACCAGATCCAGTCATTATTTCGAAATGAAAAAATAATGGTCAAATAATGGTCAGAGATCAGTTTGAGTACCCATGGAGGAAGCGAAACGCCGAAATAAGGAAGTGGAAGAGTAAGAAGGTGAGGACGAAGGAGCGGTGGTAGAGTTAGAGGTAGGCGTAGAGCAAGGTCTGGCAACGGTGGAAGCGGCGAAGACAGAGGAGAGACGAGACGAATGGCGAGAGAATGCGCTCTTAACAATTGTCATGATTGCAGTGTCGTATACTATAATATTGGATTGGATGTGTCAGGGAGCCGGTGAGATTTGAAATGAAAACAATGAAATAAAAAAATGGAGAAGAGCAGACGGGGCAAGGAAGGAACGAAGAACGAAGCGAATGAAAAAAAGAAGGCTGCGGAAAGGAGGTATATAAAGAGTGTTTATTTATAGTTTATACAAAGTTGGAAATTCGAAGACAAATAGGGATCGGCTTTTGCTTGGTCAGAGGCCCCACCAGCCCGCCTGTCGCGTGGATGTGACGCGCACTAAAAATATTTAGACCCGGTTTGCTTTATATTTTTAGTTTGAGAATTTTATATATATATAGAGGAGGGTTCCAATGCACCCTCTTTTTGGTGCACCCTACTTGCATCCTCTCCTCATTCGGCCATTTTCAAAGTTCAAATAGTCAATTCGAACCTTCCAACGTGTTCTTCGTATTAAAATGTGCTTGGAGACCAAATTTTACATTTTTTGGAAATTTTTTACTATTTATTAAGTATTTTACAAAAAATAGCCATACTTAGACCATTGAATTTTGTACCCATCTTAATAAATAGTAAAAAAATTCAAAAAAATGTAAAATTTGGTCTCCAAGCACATTTTATTTAGATAATCATGTTGAACGGTTTGGATCGACGATTTGGACTTTGAATGGCCGAATGAGGGGAGGGTGCAGGGAGGGTGCACCAAAAAGAGGGTGCATTGGAACCCTCCTCATATATATATAGAGTAGAACTATGATGCTCTTAAGTTTATCAAGTCTCTTTGTAAACTTAATTCTAAAACATATCTGATTGACTTCAAATGATGAATCTGAACCGTTGAAACCCGTCTATCTTACGAGTGATGCGTCTACATATGAAAATTTTAAATTTTCGAATTAATTTTGTACAGAGTTAAGCAGTCAAAATTAGAAGGTCTATAAATTAATTTTAGTGCATTCATTTTTTGAACATTTTTTTACCACTTGACTCTATACAAAATTAGTTCGAAAATTTAAAAATTTTGTATTTAGATGCATCCTCGTAAGGTAGACGGGTTTCAACGGTTCGGATTTATCATTTGAAGTCAATCCGATAGGTTTTAGAGTTTAGTTCACAAAGAGGCTTGGTGAACTTAGGAACACCCTAGTTCTACTCTATATATATACCCAATTGGTGAAAACGGAGCGAATACGGAACTATCAACCATATTCATATTTTTTTTTATTTTTCGGATACGGATACAATACAAATCGGATATCAGATACGGATACGGATCAGATCAGATATTTATTAAAATACTAAATTTTATAATATTTATCTAATTTTAATGGTGAATAATAATATTTTTTCATAATATATATTAAAATATATGATATATATCTACTATTCAGATACGGATAATTGAAACGTAAAATCATATCAATATCCATATCCACACGGATATTCGAATATCGGATATCCACATCTAATTTTTCGAATACGGATCAAATATTATCCATACCGATTGCCCATCATAACTTTATGTTTTAGATATTTTTCAATTAAAATTTCAAGTTATTTTCTCGTAAACGCATTTATTTTATTAATATCTCTATTTAATCACTTAAAAATACTGTTTAATATTAGCAAAAAATATAAATTGATAATTTTATCCTTACTTCAAAATACTGTTTGCTAACTTGAAAAAATAAATTGACAATACTTTCATCTTTTGTGATGTTCATACTGTTATTTTATGTGTATATTACAGGACTATTGGAGGGAAGATTTACAATTTTATGCTCAAAATTATGCATTATCTACACCAGATAAATCGCATACAATGAACACAAAAGTTAAGTAGATAATTTACAACATCGATTTAATTAGAATTAGGATCAGAAATTCAAACAGCTATTTAAACGAACAAAATACTATTTAGAATAATATATATACCGGATTATTAAATTGTAACTTGGTTTTTAAAATATAAAAAATAACATATGCATCATCGACAACAATTATTGATGAAAACGCATCTCTATTTTTATATTAAGCTGGTAGATGTCATGATTAGCCAACAGCTATGATTAAAAGATAAAATTTCGGATATAATATCATCTTGCTGATCAAATAGTCTGTCTTTTTTTTATTCTATGCTTTCTTTAATGTTTTTTTATGTATAAAATTCTAAATTTATTTAGATATGTACTCGCCACACGTAATCGCCGCAAGTCTATTTGGTTTGCCTTCTTTTGGTCATGATTTCTTTTCATTTTTGAAATGTTATTTAAGGAATTTTTAGATTGATTGATAATTGATTGATCATATCTTCATTTCTTTCTAATTTGTTCATATCATATAAAAAATGTTATTTGTCATTTAATGTTCTAATTTAAGTAAACATGATTATATACTCTATTTTAAGTACACAAATGCATATAAATTCTATAGAAAGAAAGATAACACTTGTAACAATATCAAGAGTCATAATATGATAACAAAATGTGTCATAACATGACAACAACAAATAATACAACTTATTTTGATGATCTTTTTTTTTCCTCTTGTTTTCCCGCTAAACAACATAACAAAAAATACAATATGTAATGTATGAGTAAAAAGAATCCTCGTAGGTTTTTCATTAGTCTATTTTTTATGAAAATATGTTATTTTATATGAGAATTTTTTTTACTTTTTTTATAATATGTCTCCGTTATAATGTACGGGATATATCTAATCAATTTATGTGAAAGATATTGTTTCATATGGAAAGTTATCATAATAAAAGCTAAAAGAAGCTGACGAAAATGATAAATCTGTTTAAATTAATTGACATTTTAAATATTACAAGAATCAATTGCGAATATTTTTTTTCTAGTAAAGATTGGAGGTTAAGACATCCAAGATTTTTAATATTTACAAGGGATTTCTCCATTCAGATTTCGAACTTGCGATCTCCCACACAGAGAGCATTATCTTTGCCACTAGACCAAAAACTGGTTCTCGCAAATATAAAATTTAAAGGTATCAACATGACATCACAATATATTTTATCATGCATGGTGATTATCCATTTTTATAAAACAATATACACAAATTGTGCATAATTATTTTCGTTATGACCAGACAAAATAAATACATTATACTAACCAGTAGAGACAACACTTATATTAATTTTCAAATTTAAATTGTTCCCTCATGCATCAATTGATGAAAAAAGATTTCATATAAAATTCATAAATCAAAATATATTAATTTTCAAATTTAAATTGTTCCCTCGTGCATCAATTGATGAAAAAAGATTTCATATAAAATTCATAAATCAAAATTGCCAATTTTTTGTGTATATATGCACTATAAATGTATTTAAAAAAAGAAAAACGGTTTTACCTACCAATGAACAAGGAGACGAATAAAAAAAGACCTTACCCTAACTTAAGAAGTCAATGGAAGCAAAAGGCAAAATAAATAAATTTTAAATTTATCTCTAAAAATAAATATGAAGATGATAACGCAAAAGATTTTTTTCATATTAATTTGAATGCAATACAATACAATACAACATCAATAGAGCTTCTTTATACAGAGAATATACCCAATATTGTTTATTAAGACATTAATTAATATTAAAAGACTACTAGTCATCTTCTTTTTTGTTTCTATTTTTTATAAACTCATTACTCCTAAAAAATATAAAATTAAAAAAGACTGATTTCTTTAAAAATTAAGTCTCTTTATTCCAAAGAAATTCTTTTATTAATAAATTCTACAAAATGTTAATTCAACATCATATTACAGTAAATCCGAAAATCATGCTTTAGATCCTTATCTCCAATTTCAAATCAATCCGAACCACTCAACATGATCTTTATATTAAAATATGCTTGGAGATCAAATTTTATATTTTTTGAAAATTTATTACTATTTTTTAGATAGGTACAAACCTAGAAGATTTTGGACCATCCAAAAACTGTAATTTTGTATATATATCTAAAAAGTTAGTAAAAAGTTCTAAAAAATATATAAAATTTGATCTCCAAGCACACTTTAATATGGATATCATGGTGAGCGATTTAGATCGACCGTTTAAATTTTGAAACAGAAATAAAAATGGGGGACATCATTGGACATATATCCTCCCAGGTACCTGACTCAAGCAAATTGCAACGGCCGACCCAGATTAATTCTATCTGGGCCACACTCAATCCGGTGCCTATTGAGACTGTAGGGGGTCTGTTTTGAGATTCGTGCCATGTTAAATGGGCCGTCCGATCGTAATTTGCTTGAGTCAGGTAACCTGAGGTGATGTGAATTCGACATCATTGGGACAAAAAAAGAAGGGGCATTTTAACCCTACTCATTGCAAAAACATCCTATTGCAGTGCATTGTCAAAATTAATGCTAAATTTCTTCTGCCTTTTTGCTTATGAAAAAATAATATAAACGTATTAGCTGAGCGGCTCATACATTTAATATGTACCATGCCTAGAGGCTTAGGAGTCCCAGCTGAGGTGGAGCTTGTCGCGGGACAAGCGCGCGGCCCAATAAAAAATATCTGAAAATATGAAGTTCTTGTCACAGCACAAATTGAAATAGGCGTCTATTTATATATCATATGTATATAAAAAAAGAGAAAAAAAAGAAGAAGATAGAAATAGACGGATCAACTATCAGCTGGTTAAGATGTTTCAATTTTTTATTTTTTAGTTTAAGAAAAAAAAAACATGTTCATCATCCTTCCTCTCCAATTTACATTAGATTGAGTTTCTCCAGTTCATACAAAAATAATTAGAAACATTCAAAATTAGCATACTTTTGCCAAATTTTTTTTTGCTAATTATGTGATAATTTTATTTCACTTTTGCCAGATTTAATTTTCTTTTTGTTCATGGAGAAATATAAACATTAAAAATTCGGAAAAATAAATGATTTATCAAATAATGGATTTTTTTCCTCCAGTATCAACGCAATGGAGAAGAAGCAAGAATAGGAACATTATTTTTAACTTTTAAGCGTTGAACTTGAAAGTGTGGTTCTCCACTTGATTCCTTGAACCTTCCAACTAGACTATATTTTTATAGAGAAAAAAAAAATGCGGAAATTATCCGGCGTCAGTACGGTTTATAAGGCAGAATGTTTTATTTACAGAAATTATTTGAACATAATATAGAAAATTGAATAGAGTTGTAGGAAAATTTTGATCGGAAGAAAACCAATCAATAATTGAATTTCTTAGGTATTTATAAAGAAACCGAGTCATTCGGCTCCTTAGCTACTTGGATTTTCTATAAAATATAAAGAAACAATGATTTACAAATGCACATGAAATTAAAGATTTAGAAAGCTTAATTTCTTGAGAGAGAGAGAGGTGGGGGCGGACCGGCGAGAGAGCGGGTTTGAGAGAGAGAGAGGGGTGGGGCGGATCGGAAGAGAGAGGGCGAGAGAGTGACAGAGGCGGGCTGGATCGGAAGAGAGAGGGCGACAGAGGCGGATTTAAAAAAAAAAAGCACATACCAAACCGTCCAAACATGGAGCAGTTTGGTATAGAGAGTTGACCGTCCCATAGTGGGACGGTTTGGTATGGGGAGCTGACTGTCCAAATATGAGGCGGTTAGATCATTTATATATGAAGGAAAACATATTTGTTACTTTTTCAGAGGGTATTAATAAAAATTTCGACAAGCAATGCGAAACTTCGTACCTAGTAAAAATATATTAAAAATATCCAAACTTCCAATTCCATTGAACCTTCCAAGTAAACTATATATTTTAATAAAAATGCCGAAACTATACGGCGTAAGCACGTTCCATTTGACCTGCTAGTTTTTTTTTTTTTTTTCTTTTCTTATTTTGCTTGGCTTGCTTCGTGTAATTGTGCACCTTTTATAATTTTGCTGGTTGCGTGGAGCTTTTAATGAAGAGCTCCTTTTTTTTTGGAAAATTTTCCAGAGTAGCATGCTGATTTTTTTTTTTTTGCCCAAAGTCAAGAACACGGCCTCCTATCACGGAATCCGGATTTTATATTACACAATTTAATACTAAATTACTAAATTTAGATTCCACGGAATTTTAATATATTACTAAACAACATATCCTTGACTTTGTAATAATAGATACCAATAGTAGGAGCAAAGCTAGAATGTGATGTGTTCACCAAGAAGGATTACTAAGTACATCTCTAAAAATCTATTGGATTGTCTTCAAACGACGAATCTAAACTGTTGAAATTCATCTACTTCATGAGTGATGCATGTACATGAATTTTTTTGAAAGTTTTGAATTCATTTAGTCCAAAGTCAAGCGGTAAAAAATTGAACATTTTATAAGTTGTTTTATATATTCATTTTTCATTATTTTTTTATCACTTGACCTTGTACTAAATGAATTCGAAACTTTCAAAAAAATTAATGTACATGCATCACTCATGAAGTAGATGGATTTCAACGGTTTAGATTTGCTATTTAAAAACAATCCGATAAACTTTTGAAGGTGTGCTCACCAACTCCTCTTGGTGAGCACATCACACTCTAGCTTTACTCAATCTGTAGTTCAAATTTTGTACGGCTTCTTTGTTACATAACATAGATAGCAAGTTAGCTGTCAAATGGAAAATAATAAATTGGTGCATTATTGGCCAGTTACGTTATATGGTGGTGTTTGATTGAGATCTAAACCATGAATTATTTAGGCATCAGTTATTTCATCAAATATTAATTAATTAGGTTGATCTAACTAGACACAATTTTGAAATTAGGTTGCTAAATTTAAATCACATATCCAAGTGATTTAAGATTTAGTCTATTTATGGACTTACTATCGGTAAAATACGTATTATTTTTTTTCCTCTCCTCGCCTAACTTAAATTTTCTTCGTGCAATTTGCTTCTCTTCCCAACTTCTCTTCGCCGAAGCCTCCCATCTCCTACCTCCCCCTCCCCCTCCCCCTCCTACGCACCTCTGCCTATGTTATTGTCTTTTGTACCGGTTTAGTTGAAATATGTGATGTAATAGCTTTATTTATTTTTAAATTTACTATTACTTCTTAATTTCAATTTGATCGTGAATTTATTTGTAATTTAAATACTGAAAAGTTTAATTTCAATTTTGATGTAAAATTATTTCTAAATTATGTACCGGTTCTCTTAATTTTTTTAATTAGAATGCTACCCTTTTAATTATGTAATGTTATTTCTAGTTAAGTTATTATATTTTTATTTAATTTTAATTAGAAATGGATGTAAAGGAGGCTAAAAAAAATTCTAAGTTGAAGTTATGAAATAACTTAGGCCTCAAATAAAACCAAAAAAAGTAACTTTAAGCTATGATTTTAATTTTAAGTCTCAATCAAACATCATACAAAATGTAAAATGGGGACAGGGAGAAACCATAGTGACATCTCCACTATGTAATGAATTTTTTTTATTGTTTATCCATAATTATGAAAAATAACATTCAAATACTTTTGGATGAACTTTATGAGCCGATATATTATAAATACCTTAATTTCCAATAGGTAGTGACGTCAGCGATGAACAGTGACACCCCTGTTATCTGCCGTCGGATCATTCATCAATGCATCAGATCAGTTCGCTCCTACCTCATCTACCGTCAGCTAGGCATAAACAGCGCATTCTCCATCTCTCGCGCTTCTGCCCAACAAAATAAAAATCTCGCCTGATATTTCCACCGATGCACATCACCGCCTTCCCCGCACCGCTGGAGGTCTTACCTGTGGGGGCAGCTGTCAGCTCCTTTGCCCCCGCGATTGCCACGCGCCCCCTTTCCTGCGACGTGTTCCTCTCCCCGCTTTCAACGTTTCCTCCTCTGCTGTTCTGTTCGGTATTTCCCATTTGCCAGATTATCGGTCCACACTCCCCTCAACCTTCCTGCTCATTCCCCCCCCCCCCGCTATTTTAGATGTAAGTAATTTTTCCCTGTCATTCACCGCGTTTTCAAAATTGTTTCAGGGCTAATTGACCTCCCTCACAAGGGAAATATCAAAATCAATGATATTCATAGAGTTTTAAGGATGGTTCACATATATTTTGCAATTACTTCCCTACAATTACAATTCATTCAACTCAGTCCACAAAAAAAAATTTAAAGGTGCCTGCAACAGTGCTACCAGATTTTTTAATGTGCAGTGCTGATTCGGCAAGTTATCACAATCATTAGGACAAACAAATCAGGCCCTCGGGCTGCTACCGGAGTCAGTTTAAAATTAAACGTGATTTGTTTAATGTGCAGTGAGCAATACGAAAGTCGGTTGGTGTACGAAGCATCGCCCCAGCGCAAGGAAGCACAACTCCAGGTTAGTTGAAAACTTCTTAGAGGATAAACCTAATCATCAGTCTGCTGAGAAAAACTGCGTGTTTACCTGTGATTCATGTATTCCACAGGAAAATCAGAAATGGTTTAACTATTTAATTAACAGTGATGCTGGCATCATATGTGTTTGCCATCAGCATCTAGAACATAGTAACTCAATCAATTACTGAATTTGTGTCGAACACACTACAGGAATTAATTTATTTGCTGATTACATTAGAGTACCTATAAAAATTACAAAATCTGAGCACCTGACCAAGAAAGTTTCTCCTCTTGATTTGTCTTGACACAAACCTGTCTTTACATGGCACAAATCAGAGTTTGTACTTTTCTTACTTTGTGAGTGCTATATAAATTATGCTGCTACATTTAGCAAAAAAATTTGCATCTTACATCTTCCAGTCTCACTCTTCCTTTCTCGTCCCCTTTCTCTGCTTATGTGATTTCTCGGTGAAACTTTCCTAACACCAACCTCAAAGTTCGTCAGCAGGCTCTTCTTCTTCTCTGACAATGTATTCGTTCTAACGTCAACTCCAAGGCTAACACCACACGGTACCTCGCACAATCATGATTTACGACTCTATTATGTTTGTCCAGGTAGTCTTCAAGTAGAAAAAGTTTTCGCTAGATGCACACAGAAATTGTAAATATTTCCAGTTTATTATTTCTTACTTTCACTTTTCTTCTACCGCAAAACTTCCTTGCTTTTTACTTTGCCCTCCTCTCCTTCCCACTGATAAAAAAAGAAGCAAGGACCATTAGTTGATTTCAAATTCCAGTCCAATTTTGGGCATCATTGTCAGAATCACATACTGATATAGTTGCATGATTGCAAATGCCTATTCTGTTCGGCGGTGTGTGATCATAGCAGCTTTGTGCTGTACTGGTTATTTGGTTGCGACAGTTTATGGGCAGTACAACCTTAAAAAACCTGGCATAATAAAATCCTGAGTTTTGCTTTTAGTGATAACTGAGCTTATCTCCTTGGGGTACATATAAGAAACAGTGACTTGCAACCTCAAAAACTTGCCATAATTAGATTTGTCTCCAATCAGCCCCCCGTTCCTCTCCTTGTACTTGTACCGGTAGCGCACTGTAGGCAAAAGACAATAATACACCTACTGGTACGAAGAAACACCCAAAAACAGTGCACCACAACCCTGAACAACACTGCTATTAAAACTGATAATCTGGAAAAATTCGGTTGATAGCTGGATGAAGTACTGAGAAAACACAATTTCGCCACGAATTCTGCGTTAATATCATTCTAAAATCATTTTTTCCCCCTAATTTCAAAGTCCAACTCCTCGATACACCAAAAACTGCTACCTTTCTACATTATCCGCCAAGTCAGCCCCTGAACACCATTGCTTCGATTCATATTGAGCTACATATGTACCAGTCAAAATATTGCTTTCATTCATGCTTTTTGATTCTTTCTTTTTAGGGGATTTCATAAAAGTAACAATGCACTACCATCGATATTTGATAATGACCAATTATTTGAAAGAAAGCACATAAAAGAAACAAAGAAAGTGCACTAACGTCTGAATTAGCTGTGAATTAGCTGGTACCTGTTTCCCATTTCAGCAGTTCAGTACTGGTGGACCCATTTTGCCTTCACTGACTCTTTGTGTTGAGAAAGTACAATACCACATCTCAAATTGACGAACAAAAAACATAAACCACAAAAGAAAACCAGAATAGAGTTCAAAATTATTGGAAAAAGTCTGAAATCTTTGTAATATAAAGGAACTCACCAAAAATAATCACCTACGGAGTTCATATGTAGTACAAAATGCACGTATGTCAGACTTTATTTTTTTACAAATTAAACAAAAGCAGTACTTTGTTCTCTTTATGAAGGAGGAAGAAGTTGGATCTCTTCTCCTATAGCTGCAGCCACTTGATCAAAAGCTTCTGCCCATGCATTCTTTATTTCTTAACTCCAAATCTCTGGTACAGCTAAATGCCGTTTGTTATATGTGTTCTGTCTGCATTGGATTCTCATGTGTGTAAAAATATGATTTACTATCAATTTTGTACCATGTGTGATTCGTGGAACCATTTGACCATTTGAATATTACCTAATTTATTTACCTGATATGATTTTATAAATTGTTTAATCTAAACTTAACTGAAATTAGTGATAACCAAGTGATTTCATTCCAGTTGCTTACCTACTCAGATTGATCTGTATCTAATAAATTTAATTTGATTATTGTTTATGATATGTCTATATTTCATCTATTATTTCGTCTTATTTCCAGACCAGATCTTGTGATTTTGACCACTAAATTGCATAGTTTATATTGAAAATCAATAGAATATGGTACTGCTGATGTTTTGTGGTTGAATTGCAGGAAATAGGCGAAAAACAGACAAAAAGGCAGAGTTCTGACTTCCCCCACGCGACCCGCGTCCCACCTGACGCGGGTCGCATCGCAGCCCAGACGCGACCTCAGACGCGACCCTCACAGCTCGCATCCTTGCCACCTGACGCGGGTCGCATGGAAACTCATGCGGGTCGCGTCGAGTTAACTGAGCCAGGCCCAATTGAGGCCCATGAAGGAAGCTATTTAAACAGAAGGCCTGGCAACAGAAAAGGGATCCGATTATTCCACGATTTTCACCAGAGACAGGAGAGATCGGAGTTTGAAGAGGAGAGAGACGATCTGGAGCTGAAGAGGAGGCGATCTGGAGAAGAAGACTCAACCTGAAGCTTCAATCCTCTTCTCTACCTCTTCTCTCACTATGATTTGCTTTCTTTCTCTCTCTCTTGTTTTGATTTTATTGATGTCTGAGTAGATACTGTAGTTTCGAGGGTTTGGATTTGTAGTCTGATACTTTGTTTGATGATGCATATGGATTGATTCTTATTGTTATTTCGTGTTTCTTTGATTCTTGTATTATCTGAGATTGCTTGATCTGAATTGTTTGATTCTTGATTGCTTACTGTTGAATGCCTTAGGCATTTCTTCTTGTACCAAAGGCTTGATGCTTCTTGCAATTAGGTTAAGTACTTGAGGTAGGTCTGAGAACCGAAAGGTGAGGTCAACGAGTAGCCGAAAGGTGAAAGTTTCCACTTGCTCTTGCTCAGCTTGTGGATACCTTTAGTAAACAGAATTGAGAACTTAGGTTTAGATCAAACAGCTTGATTAAACCTGAGAAGGTGAAATTGCAATTCCAAACCAGGTCTGCTAAGCCAACACACGAAAGTTGAGGTTCAGTGACACTAGGTACGGTCAATCTAACCTTACACGACTTAAACAGCAAGTTTCTGACATGTGCAGACTCAGCTCAAGGGACCATGCGGGTCGCATCACACGGGTCGCAAGCCACAGCTTGCGGGTCGCGTGCCTGGTTCGGAGCGCTTAAGGCTAAGCGGGTCGCGTCACAAAGGTCGCATGCGAGAGCATGCGGGTCGCGTGGCAGGTCTGAGCAGCAAAGTTGATGATGAAATCTGAAACCCTTGAAACGCCCTTTTATACCACAGTACAAAATACAAACATTTACTTGATTCTTTACTTGTTCATACATTGATAATTGAAATTGTTCATACATTCATACTTGTTCATACATTCTTTCATTTCAATTGATTTGTTCATACACCTTAGAAATAGTCAAACACCCCAAACATTCAACTTCTAGTACCTAACTAGGATTAGTTAAGATTCAGAAAATAGTCCGTCCCTGAGGATCGACACCCGTTCTAACTACAAAGACAGGGTTGTGCACTTGCAACCTTCGTCCAAGAGTTGAATAGGGTTTAAACTCCACAGCCTAGGCTGTGGTGAAACTCTGTACCTCTCATCTGGGAGCGAACAGTTTATTATGTCAGATTTGATTTCAATATAATCTATTCGAATTTTGTGGAAAAAAAATTTCCGAAGAGGGGAAAATAGTGACATCCGGTAATTTACTTATTATGTTTACTTCATTTATGATCTATACATCATATTTAGACATTTAAAGGTTTAGTTTGCAAAACAAAAGGTTAAAAAAAAAAAAAAAATTATGTGGCAATAGATGCCACGTGCATTAATGGTAAATCCCCCACCGCTATATTAACCCCACAAAAGGATCTCTCTCCCTCTGTAAATTAAATTGAGTAAAAGAAATAACAAAACAAACAAACTGAAATGAAAAAAACATAAAAGGAGAAGAAAGTTTTAAGACACGTGGAGCAATGCCACGTTGGATCATTTATTTCTTACGTTCAACATTTTTATACAAGTAACCTTCTAATTATTAATATTGCAAATAAGTCCATAATAATTTCAAGAAATATATGTAAAAAATTACTGTTGTTACAAATTTCCCCCCTTTAAAAGAATTTTGTCCTCAAAATTCGACTGGATTATATTCAAATTTAATGGAACATAACCGATGAGAATTAAATCGAATTTAGCATATACAAATCAATTGGAGAAGATAATCAGTTTGAACTAGGACATGATTGTCAATTTTTTTTTTCCCCAAAGTAGGATTTCATTCTTTAAAAATTACCATCTATTACTCTGCCAAAATTGGAAAACAAAGTTCTACTTCCACGTGTCTCTCCCCAGCAGGTACAGATTCTGACAGATTTTATACCTCTGGAGAATAATATACAAAACAAGCGTTTACACTGTGTTCTTTCCCCTACAAACTTTGCTCAAAAACAGTTCACGTATAGGATAGTTTTATGTTAGCTGCCGAGGCCATCATATGTGGAACAATTTCCACAAATAGTCCAGATGAACTGCAAAAAAAAAATTCCCTAGAATTAAATCTATTAGCATTTCATGCCAAACATGAGCATAGCTTTTCGCTTTATGATGGTATCTCGCATGTGGCGTTGCCTAGATACACTGCCATCTTTGTGTTGTACGAGTGGTTTTCCTTAGGTTCCCTCCTCAATTCCTCAGTAAAAAGAAAAAAAAACTATTTTCCCCCTTCGCTGCAGCTGTCCCACCCACTCTACTGTTAGAAAATAACATCACTAAATATCTGTATTATTCCTTCCGAAATGCTTGGATCTTCTAGGTCTGTTTGAAATGAGAAGTTATAATCAAATGTTTGTATTGTTCCCCTTCAAATCAAGAATAATTGTTTCATCAATGAACCTCTCCTATTTATATGTATTCTCTCTGTTTAATGATTTCTTCCCTTACTGTTCCAAGGACATTACATACACACCATTCCCTGTTACTAATATCCCTCATTTACATGAAGTTTGCAGATTGCGACTGCATGGGTTGCGCAAATCTGCGATTTTTTTTTTAAAAAAATTGAATATAACATTCATTTCTGCTGGCACAGTTTCTGGTGCACTCTCCACTCCCATTGCAAGCTCAGCTGAAGAGTTAAAGGTATGGTAACTATATTGACAAATTCGTAACTTTCAGCCAACTTATATGTAAATTATGCAACGACAAATTGAATCAAATAATTTTTTCTTAACAAACAAATTGATATTAATTTGACAACTTCTGCGCATATTTATAAACTACGTCTGTCACAGACAGCACCAAGAGTTCATTGCACTAAATGGGATAATATCTTCAGCAAAGTTCCATGTAGGGTAGTATTCTGCTTCAATCCTTCCCTATCCTTAATAGTTTAACTGTTCACCCTACATAACTTCCCCTTCCCATTTTCACCCTGGCAAATGAAGTCATTCTGCACACCTAAACAAACGTGCCAGGAAGTCATTCTGCACACCTAAACAAACGTCACCATAAAGGTCACCATAGAAAATTGTCACCTCGAAATTCTTTGCGTGCTCCCCTTCTTTTTTTACCCTTTTCCTTTTTTTTTTTTAATTAAATATCTTGGTAAAAGCTGCCAGTGTTTTCTTCCCAGTTACTAATGTGCACTCCCTCCCTCCAAATAATTCTTAAAGTGTTGCATTTTCCCCTCCCTTCTTATGGCGTCCTGATATTAATACGACTAAATTGGGTTGCTTCTGTCCATATCTAATTGCAACTCAACTTTGGTGCGTCATCTTTCTACAGCTCCAACTCAGCTTACCCGAAAGGTTTCTGCCTATTTTTACAATTTGTTTAAAAATTTTACGGTCCTCAAGACTGATTTACTGAGTTATGATATGTACACTATGAAATTCGTTGCATATATCACAAAGCAAACCGCGAAGGGTTTGACTATTCGTTATATGTTCTATTTGCTCACATTTCCTTTGAGAACCATAAGCAAGGATGCCAACAGATATTTGCAGAGTTACTCCTACATTTATTCTGTGTGTCTGGTGACACTTATATTTTACAAAATTCTGATTTTCGACTCCGATTAAACCGAGATACGCATTTATGTCTACCACTTCCGCAATCCAATATATCTTCCTTTCCTAATTTTAATTTATCCATCACAGAGGAAAGACAAAAATATAGAAGCTGCATCTCAATCCAGCACCTCTTCCAGATTTTATTCCGTAAAGTACTTGCATATTTATATTATGTGCATCTAAAATTTGTTCCATTAAATCAGAGGAAAAAGAACGAAAATTTGAAAACATAAAATTTCCACAAGAAATCAATGCTGATGATCCTCATATAGAGGTTAAACCTAAAAATGTTACCCTCTATCATATATATAAGTAGAATTCGTAGTTTCCACATAGAAAACTCCATTCCTCTGTGTAATTTCAACCTGTGCTACTGCAGCAAAAGACATACACACTTCCTTCTGTCATTTTCCTTTTGAAAACTGATACATACAAGTTTCCCCATCAGTTGAAATTTACATGTATGTCCCCTCACATTACTAACACTAGCAACATCAAGCTATCATCCACGCACAGAAGCACGATAGCTCTTTCGGCTTAATACTTTGAACTAATTATACCTCCCAAAGTTAAACTATCTATATTCCTCAACTTTGAACTACAGGGAAAGCACTACAGGGAAAGCACAATGATACACCCACTGGTACAAAGAAATAACAATGATATACCCACTGGTACACACACAATATCACTGGCCAACTTAAACTTACCAAGCTTACACAGTCCATCAAGCATCACATTGAATGCAGTACAAGAACTACACTTGAGTTACGAATTCATATCTTCTCGGCTTATGTGTGCATGTGTGCATCGAATTCATATCATCTAAGGTGCCTCAAAATTTGAGTTTTGATCCCCACTGTCCCACTGCTTTAAGTTACTTCAGCGGATCCGGATTCTATGTGCGTGTGTGTCTATGTGTGTGTGTGTCGAGAGACAAATCACAAAAGACGGAGCACACTGCACACATCTGTCGGCATTTTTTTTTAATAGAAATTATAATAAAATAATCACGAAAGTAGTGATTTATACCCCATCACAACGTCGTAATTTCAGTGCAATCATAATTCTTGTAGTACATCTTACCAGGCTTCAACATGATCCCGATGCATTTCTTGAATAGCCCATCAATAAGCAGATTGTAGCACACCACGTCAGGTGACACACCTCTCTTAAGCATTTCATGAAATAATTTGAAGCCTCCCTTCAGATCTCCCAATTTCATACACCCACCAATGCCAGTGCTGTAGGTGACACAATTAGGTTCAACGCCAAAGCTAGGTGCTTTCTGAAAAAACTCACAAACATGATCAATCTGACCCTTTGCGACCAACCCACTAATTACAGTATTATAACTCTGTGTATTGGGCCGCACAATGTCATTATTACAGAAGAAGGAAAAGAACGAGTCAGCCTGGTCTCACCGACTGGCACGGACAAAAGCATCCACAATCACATTATGGGATATAACGCCGGCGTAACAGCCAAAGAGAGATCTAAGATTTTTAAAGGTGAATAACACAAAGTCGGGTTGGAGAGAGCGAGAGAAGACCGTGATAGGAACAAGCGCGGTGGGTTGCGAGAAACAGGGGCACCGACGAAAGCATGCGACAAGGCGCAGTAGGCGGGGGAGGTGAAGGAGTGCGGCGTCGGAGAGGCGGCGTATGAGTGGGAGGAGGAGGGGAGGGGAAGGAGAGTAAGTGGGGTAAAGGGAGGCGAGGGATTCGAGGTGAGAGAGAGGTCAGAGGGTTAGGAGAGTCTTTCACTAAAGAGAGAATAATGGAGAGAAAACTTACGTGACTTGGTGGAACATGCTTTCCACTAAGAAAATAAAAAAAAACCGGTACCACAGCTGTATGCAACACTCTCTGGAACAATTCTACGTACCAAACTCTCAACTGACATTACGATGCCACCATACACAAAATAGCACAAATAAAATCTCACCAATATACGCCAAATAACATTCCTAAAAAAAAGGTTACGGCGTAGCCGCAACGATGGAACTAGTTGAATTTAAATTTATAAACAGATCTATTGATCTATCTATAGAATTTTTCCTTGGTTTTCCAATACCCATTTGGCTGCCTATCTACATCTCGTCATTCTTTATTGATTTCAATTTCATTTACTCTGCATCGACAATCGTTTTTTTTTTCTTTAGAGAGAATGCATCGACAATAGTAACCAATAAATGAAATACTAAGTTCAGTGAAAATTAAACCATTATTTGCGCAATTTACCTGAAATTTTATCATATTTAGAAACAAAGGAAACATCTTAGTTTGTAGAATATATAGCATCAAACCACTCAAACGATTGAACCTTTAATCAAATGATTTTCCACCTATTTAAAAAATAATAAAGTTTTCTTAAAAATATAAAATTTGATCTTCAAATACATTTTTATATGAGAATAAACAGTTAAATAAACAGTTTAGATTTATAAATAGAAATATCAATTCATAATATGTACCCATTTATGTTATAGGCCCACTCATTATGTTATATGAATAAACAACATTCACATTAAAATTAGAACCTCTATTTCAATAAATACTGATTTTTTTATGCAAACATAAGGTAAGAATATAGTTTTTTTTCATCTCAACCGTTCAAATATTTTTTAATAGTTTAGATTTATCTGCTGCTCTTCTCTTATCTTCAAAATCTGAATCTCCAACATATGCAACAGTAAAGTAGATAGGCAATTAGATTTGTAATTTTTTTATGTTTGTAATTTAAAACGAGAAAGTTTCACACAGTTCATCCGTAGCTCGGTATTCCGCCTCCCCTCAATTCTCTAGTTCTAGGGACTAGAAAGTTAGTCACATTGTTATATTATGCATGTTGATTACGTGCTGTTTTCATTTTTGTGATATGTTTTTCACTAATAAAAAATAATATAACATGTCACGTCACACAAACTGAGTTTACCACATCACGTCACATGACTACATGTTCCAACTTTTTTTCTATATTTTTTTTTTCCGACAATTTGTTTATATTTATAGTAATTTTTTATTTTTTTATGAATAAATTTAAAATACAAAAAAATAGTTAAATATATAAGTAACGTTACGGCGTGACTATCACGTGACGTAATTTCTCTCAACTGTTTTGATCACCTCATGTCAAGTCATGTAAAAAATAATTTTCATCACGTGTCATGACTAAGGGTTTGTTTCACAAGAAGGTACGTGAGAGAAGGGAAGAGAGAGGAGGGAAACTGAGCTCTGACCGGATCTACCCAAGGTCATTTACTTGCTCCACAACAATTAATTTCGGAGATGAACAGACGAGTGAGAAGGGGAGAGGAGGTGAAATATGTATAAAGCTTTAACAAAATTTTGAACATTTTGTTACCTATAATTTGAGATGTAGAGAATGTGAAATGACTATCTATTCTCTTCTCCTTTCATTCCTTTTCTTATTTTTGAACGAGCTAATTGTGGATTTTAGAGGATGTAAAAATCTTTTACCGAATGCAAAACTACTAACGGATATTCTGTAATATTAAAAAGTACGAATATAATAATTATCCGTATTCGTATACGTATCTACTTTTCGAAATAGAAAGCATATCCTCATGCGCAATACATATGTATCTGAATATCTAAAATTGAAAAATTAGAATAAAGTTCCGATACAGACATACAATATCTGATTCGTATGTACCCCTGGCCCAGGGGTTATTGACTTATTGTTACAATATTTTGCCATTAATTTCAAGGACCAAGTGTATTGACCAAAACATTCAGAAGTCACAGGGTCTGAATTGCTCTTTTCTGGGAGACAATCTTTGGGTCCTGAAACAGCCCGCCTGGGATTAACATTATCCCAACGGTATCGCAGGGAATATACATCTCCAAATTTTGCACCAAAAATGTGTTCGATCTGTTTTTATGTCTGGAAATTTTCTATCCTTCTGAATTTAATCAGATGGGGTACACAATGTCTATTCTTAGTTTAAAAAAATTTGTATTAACTTGAAAATAAAAAACTACTGCTACATGTTTGACCTAACAACAATACAAAAAATAGTTATGCATAGTATTCCTTTGATAATATTGATCCGATTCTTAGACAAAAACACATAATACAAAATAAAATATGTTCAATGAGTAGAACTAGGGTGTGACGTGCTCACCAAAGGATTTGGTGAGCATAACTCCATAATCTAGCGGATTCACTTCAAACGAGATAAATCCAAACCGTTGTAGCCGATGTATTTCACGAGTGATGTGTGTACTTGCAAAATTTTGAAATTTTCAATTTCATTTAGTACATAGTCAAGCACTCAAAATTGATGAAAAATGAATGCATTAAAATAACTTCTAAAACTTCATTTTGGATCATTCATTTTTCATCAATTTTGACTGCTTGACTTTGGACTAAATAAATTCAAAATTTTCAAAATTTTACATGTACGCACATCACTTGTGAAGTACATTGGTTTCAACGGTTTGGATTTATCTCGTTTGAAGTGAATCCGCTAGATTATGGAATTATGCTCACCAAATCCTTTGGGGTATGTTTAGTTGTAAAACAAGAATAGTTAGAATAGCCAAATCAAGAATAACTATTGTTTGTCTTATTAGAATAGTTAAATCTCAAAACTCTTAGGAATAACCTATTCTAATAAGACAAAAAGTTTGAATTCACTATTCTAGCTATTCTAACCCAACCAAATACCAAATAGGCTATTCCGAATAGCCTAACTCCAAGAATAACATATTCTCAATCTAACCAAGCATACCCTTGATGAGCAAGTCACACCCTAGTTCTTACTCAAATCATAATATAGTGTTTGAAAATATTTTTCTTTAATTTTTGCAATTGGTAATAGACACGTGCAGTCTATAGGAATCTAATTTATATCCTCTTAATCAATTTTATTGCCGTACAATTTCAAGATAACTAAATTGTATCCGTCTGATAAAATCAATATTATGAACACTGCTCAATTTTTTTTTGTGTATGGAGCATCATGAGGGGATTATATGGGGAATTTGGCTATGGGACTTATCATTTCTCTTTAAATACTTTAAATTCATGCTACGGTTACTAAATTTTTATTAATGAAGGTTACTAAATTTTTGTCCTCTTTTTGAACCTGAAAGGACTGTACTGTTTTTCAATGTTACCAATATGACAACATGAAGCTGGCAGGTGGACCCAACCTCTTCAAAATAATAGATTTTTCTCTAGTTACTGTAAGGCCATACGCTTCGACACATATGTAGTGCCACAAAAAACCACACACATGCTTCTTTTCCATTTCCTATAAATGCAACTCACCTGTTTGAGATTGAAACACACCTCTTCTACTCTTACCACCCAGCGGCTCGTGGAGGTTATTCCTTTTTCATTGCTCTCTAGATTTTCATAGATGATTAGGTTTAGTTCTAAGATAGTTCGGTTTATTATGGGAATTCAAATTGAATTTTTATATATTTTTCTTAAGATTTAATTATGAGTAGTAAGGATTCATCATGATTATCTTTCTATATATTTTTCGATCGCTAATTATTCGCTTGGTTCTCAATTTTTCAGCTCTATTTCCTTTGGTACCGTTGCTAGCATTGTTTTTGAAAACATGAATGAAAAACAGGAGGCGGAATGGATCAAGGCACAAAAGATTTCAATAGGAGAAGATTTGATCGAAGCTGCACAGAAGCAGTTAGAGTTCCTTGCTGCAGTAGATCGCCAGCGGTGGCTTTACAACTCTCCAGGGGTGGAGAGAGCCATTTACAGGTGAATATATATGATAAATAACGCTCTTAATTTGTTGGTTACTATGTACTAAAACAACTTGTTATATAAATTTGTGTGTGTGTGTGTGTATCAGTCACGTGACGTGGCTCACGTGTCGCATAACGTGTTCATGCGAGTGGCGTGGCTCTCTTTAATCAAATATGACACTTCACGTCACGTCACACAAATTGATCAACTTGGTCACGTCAAGTCATGTGACTTGTTAAGTGACCAATTTTTTCAACATTATTTATTTATTTTAATTTGTTTTGTAAGATATTCTTAATTTTTAGCATCTGTTATGATTTTATTTTATGAACTAACTTAAAATCTAAGAAAAAAAAGTAATTAAATGTGACCAATTATTTGGCATTTGATTATGTCACGTGTGGTCACAGCATAACCATAAGTAACATGACGCTAATTTCACGTGATGTGACCATCCTCTATTATTTTAGTCACATACTTCACGTCACATAAAAAAAATTACTACTTAACGTGACACATCACGTTTTTTTCTTCGCTAGGCGCATGTACTGATTGCTACTTCAATTAGGACACTTGATTTGCCAATTTGAATGTATGAATTGTTCTTAAAAGAACCTATTATTTCATGCTAGAAGAAAGTAAGGTTTGAAAATAATTCTACCTCAGTTACATTTCTATTTTGATACATCTTAAGAAAATATCCTATAATGGTTTTCATTATACAAATCTCAGAACTTCGAGCTCGTTTCAATTTTTCATACAAAGATACAAAAAGGACTACCCCAATTGTAATCGACCAGGAGTAGTACTCACACCATGTCACAAGCTAATCATCTCCAAAAGTTCTTCTATAAACGATTGTAATTCTGCATATTACTGAATAATTCCTTAAATGTTATATTCATATAGTATATAGAATTAATGGATGTTTTTTAACCTTCAAAATAAATAAAAAGTATGAACTTTTCCACCTCTTATATTCATATAGTAATGATCGTCTATACGTGTGAATGTAAACTTATGTTGTTTTTGTTGATGATGTTTTCTTTTTTGGTGTTCAATTATTACTGGTATGATAAATAATAGTTTTAGTCAAACTAGCTTTATGCTAAACCCTAATTGAACTAGCTTACCCGGTCTTTACGCAGGTACAAAGCATGCTGGCTGCCGCTCTTGGCAAAGTATAGTGAAAATGGAGATCTAAAAGACCGTTTGGTTGTTCCATTAGACTGTGAATGGATATGGCACTGTCATCGCCTCAATCCGGTAAGATAAGACCACATCAATTAATTACATTGTTTAGTAATGAAGAAACTAATTATATATATGTATCATATATGGTCATGCTAACACCGGATAAGCTTTCGTATAAAACAAATGAATCAACATCTATGCAACATATCCATAATTTTAGTGATACATATTTGTGTACTCTCAGTATTTTACAAATCAAAATTTGATTGTAATTTGTTTATTTGCAATTGAAGGCATGAAGTGTTGGCCTCAAATGATCTCCTTTACCTCACTATTTTGATCAGGTTCAATACAAGATGGACTGTGAGAGAGTCTATGGAAGAATTCTTGATAATAAGAACGTTGAGTCGTCAGTACATGCTGAATCGAAAGATCTGTCAAGAAAAATATGGACCGAGTTCTATCCTGAGGAGCCCTTTGAACTCGACTATAGCACAATTTCATCTCAAAAATGCGTCGATGTGAACTTCGAGGCTGCTGGAGCAATTACTTATGATTTGGTTGCGGCCGTTCAGAGGCAGTCATCCTTCTACTACCAGGTTGGTAGAGATTGCATTTACTACCAAAATTGTTATATTAATGCGTGAAACAAGAATTCAACAACGACGCAATTTTCTATTTTGGGCAAGAAAGAACATCAAGTATCCTTAATTAAACAGTAGGAGAAAAACACAAGTAGAACAAACACTTGGAAAAATTAATTAAACACCAAATAGTTAAAAAAAGAGAGAGAGAGTATAATACAGTATCAGTAGTATGCAATACAGAAGCAACAAATTATGTAGTGCGTGCATGAATTATTAATGATGCTTGCGAATATAGCGTAATTTTTATTAAGTTGAGAAGTCTAGCAAGTCCTGAAATCATCTAGTATTTGAATTACATTTCTTTTCATGAGCTTCGATGTCACTTATAGAGTTTGATATAAAATCATTTATTTTATTGTACAATTAATTTTTGGCTGAGTTTGAGTACTTATTTCGCATTTTCGGGTTTTGATATTATTTATGTCACTTCTCCTTAGTATATTACTAAATAAATAAGTGTCGATAAGCTATATGGCAACTCATCTAGGAGCTTTGTATATATATTAATTATCCAGCTAGACTAAAGAGCATCTTAGTGGTCTCAGCAATGAGGTAAATAATATTTTTTGCCAAATCCTACCGAGTTACCTGCTCGCAGGGTGGTTCATTGCATGATATGCACTCTTCCGGTCTCTCTTTCAAGGTTTACGGAAACGTCTATCATTGTCGAGCCTCTTAGGCTGTTTAATTTACTTAACAACATAAGAAACAGTATCAATCTCCAACTAGGTCATTATAGGCATAGCCATACGTGAGCATGCTACTGATCACCTTATGACTGCTATGTGGTGTCAGTAAAAGACATCTTGGTCAAATAAACCAACTAACTTAATCTCTCATATGCAGGTATCAAGGCCTTTCACACAAGATCCTCGATTCCTGGCTGGGGCACTGGCACGCTACAAGGGATTTCTCTGCCTAATAAAAAGCGACCAAGAAAAATCACTCCAACGGTGTACTGTGCCGACTTATGACATCGACATAATGTGGCACTCCCATCAGCTCTATCCTGTTTCTTACTGCAAGGACCTAACCGCTCTTCTCGGGGAGGTTTTACAACATGATGACACTGATTCTGACAGATCTGTTGGGAAGAAGCTCCATAACGGTTTTAGTGAGACGACTAAACAATTTGAGGAGACGTTTGGATTAAGGTATTGGAGAGCTGGAGCAATGTACCAGGGAGAAGCACCAACTCCTTTGACAACTGTGCCTGTAGAATTTGACAGTGGCCTTAATGGCGATGCTCCATTGAAATCTTGTAGTGGCTTCCTGTCTCTTCCTCCTCTAAGGGTTATAGAGGTAAAATATTTTCTAACAATTGCTGGGATCTTTAAGCATTTTACCGAACAATTAAATTTTACGTGTACCTGAGCCCTTGATATTTTAGTTCATTAACATTTGCTGTGATCTTTAAGAAGTTGCAGTCGTATCACTAATCATTATATAATTAACTGTTGTAGATTGTGCAGCCTTAGTGAGGGGTTTATATGCAAGGAAAAAAAATAAAAAAACTGTTTTGAGGGCTGCATACTCAAATAGATACATTTTTAATATACTTGTATTTTCAGGTATTCTTGGAGATTGTTGATGTGAAAAATGCAGAAATACATGAACAGGAAACTCTTTCTGTATCTTTCACCAAGAAACAACCAGACATGTATTTTGGTGGAGATGACACTCTAAGCATACTATCCCTGACAGGAAAGAAAAATGTAGCATGTTTCGACTGCGAACCTATGGGCGATTTAAATTTAACATTAATTGCCAAGTCAGATACAAGTTCAGAGAGAGTTCTCGGCACCACGTCTATATCACTTGAAGAATTGACTGCTCCAAATTCGAAATTGTCAATTGAAAAGTGGTTTCAGTTGAATCAGAATAATAAGCTATCTGACTTGGATCCAATTTATTTGCACGTGGCTGTCTCGTCTACCCTACCATTGCCGGCTTCTCTTATGATGAACATGATTAGGTCGGATCAATCATTTCCTCCATCACTTTCCCTTGCTATTCGTGGAGAGGATAACAATTTTAATTACTGGACTAGCTTTGTTGATATTCTTGGTAACCCAATCGTATGGGTTAAAATAAGGTACCAATACATACTCTTCAAATATAAACTCTGTTATAACTACAGATTAATTAATATGCTGCTATGCAGCCTTACCTAGCTAGCACGTCATATTGCTTTCTTTAATTGTCTTTGTATTATGCTTGTATGATTTATGAGTAAATTAAAGAGCAAAATGACGCATATATTTTCCCGCAAAAACTGTCTTAACTAAATAAGGAATATATATATAATATCTCATTATACTTCCTATCACTGTAGAGATATTATCCCACAAAAAAACATGGCCCCTGAGAGAGAGGTGGTTGCTGTAACGAAACTCTCGAGGACTCCACTTGCGATAGCTGTTGGAAGGGGTAATGAATGGTCATTTACTGAAGCATCCAATTTCTCTGTTACGGCTGAGATTAAGGCAGATCAAGATGGTACATACGATTGCGAGCTTAAAGGTGATCGCATGGTAAGTCAAAGTAAATTTCTCTTTTTGACACGAGTACAACAACAAGAGCAACACTAACTAGACCTTCTTAATATTGTTTGAATTGAACAGTTTGGAAATATATTGAGTATTAGCAAGCTTTGTAATATTTGTAACTATAAGAGATGGATGCAAATTGCATTAATTATCTCTTCCTCCCCTACAAATTCATTCTCCAATCTATACATAATTCGCCAGTTAAATGTTAGAAACTCAACAGATAGCTGACATTTTTTTATGATTGGACCGCTGGCCAAACATTTTTTTTTTCCTTTTTTGTACATTAATTTTAAATTTAAATTCAAATGAGCAGATCAAACTTTACTGGGGGAAGAGACTAGAGTACGAAGAGAAATGTTGCGAAAGTGATCATAACCATGATTGTACCTCAATTACAGCTGTGGAATTCTCGGACAAGTATCCTTATGGAAAAGCAATTGCAACTTTTGACATGAATTCTAAAATAATCAAGGTATAGTTGCACGCGTACCGTCATTATTTTAAATCAAATCCTACTCATGTCAATATGTAATGATACTTGTTGTGACTGATCCTTGGTATGACCAGGTAAATGAAGAATGGTTTATCATGCCATGGGCCTCCTTATCCTTAGTATTCATGGACATGAAGGAGAGCAACAGTAATGGTGCCCCTGGTGGAACCAAGTGCGGTGGCGGTTCTACTGGCAATTTATGTTTTAAAGGCTCTTACTGTAGTGCAGCTTGTGTTGGCGGTTGTTTGGCAGCAGCTGGTAAGAAGGGTAGTCTTTGTTTTTCAACTTGTGTTGATGGTTGTATCCCGGCAGCTGGCAAGGCAGGCACATTTGGTGGAACTAGCGATAATATTATTATGGAGTGATTAAATGGTAAATTTGGCTTGTTGATCAGTGGTTTACCGGGAGTGATGAAAATGTATGTCAATCAATGAAAAGCACATCTAGTCATTTTGCATGTCAGTACAATAATGTATTAAAATGGGAACTAAAGCTCTTGCTCATGGTCTATTAGAGTTGATTTGTTGTTTCATGTTTTCTTTGAGTTTTTTATTTTTTTTTATATTTTTTAGCAAAAGGCCGTAAGACCGTTTCATTAAGAAACATTACACAATGGATACATCATCGCTACAGATATTAAGATCTGTCAATACTCAATACCCCCTAAATGCCCTCAAAACAAATCTTGTTTTTATATGCCGTGTACTGGGGGATTACAAAATCCTATTCGTGTTGGTTTTAATCAATACTCCTTTGCGTGACCTCTTATCCCCTGCTTTGAATCTACATCCCTTTCTTCAATCTTCACTCATCACTTTCCTTTACAAATCTATCCATTTCTGATCACCAAAAGCACAACTCAGAACTCTCCCTTCTCTTTCTCCACATAACCGCTCTCTTCTTCTCCTTTTTCTCTCCATGGGAATCTGTTTCACAAAAATCTATGACATTCCCATCACCTCTCCCTCCCCATCTTCTCCACCTCAACCTGTCGTTAAACCGGGATTTTCACCCCCATCCATGTCATTGACTAAAAAGCACTCACAAAATGGGACGGTTTTGGAGAAACCCATGGTGGATGTGAATACATTGTTTATACTCGAACGAGAGCTTGGTCGCGGGCAGTTTGGGGTCACGTATCTATGCACCGAGCGTGCAACTGGAAAAACGTATGCATGCAAATCAATTTCTAAGAGAAAGCTCGTTAACAAGGGGGACATAGATGATTTTCGAAGAGAGGTGAGTTGCGGTGACCTCATGATTTGTGAGTAATTATTGATTCAAATAATCACTGTCAGTACTGGGAACATCTCTTTGAGCATAAGATATATAATTCAGTGAAATTATCAATTATAATATATCACTTAATGCGGGTCTTGTATAACAGAACAATCAACTTTATACTTTAAGGTGATGATCATGCAACACTTGACGGGTCAGCCAAACATAGTTGAATTCAAAGGTGCTTTTGAGGATAGTAAAAATGTGTATCTGGTAATGGAGTTGTGTGTCGGTGGGGAGTTGTTTGATCGGATAACAGCCAAGGGAAACTACACGGAGGCGAAGGCAGCAGCAGCGTGCCGCGACATTGTGACTGTCGTGCATGTGTGCCATTTCATGGGTGTAATGCATCGCGACCTAAAGCCCGAGAACTTTTTGCTTGTAAGTCAAGATGAGGATGCTGAAATCAAGGTGATCGACTTCGGGCTCTCGGTTTTCATCGAAGAAGGTAATCCAATTGATGCAGTGTTAGCTTTATTCAAAGATGAAATGATTTCTCGGCTCAGTTATGCTTTTCTTTAGAATTGAATCCCTTCTAATGCGCATCAAAGATGTTTTGTACATCAAATTTTAATGTGCATCTTACATAATAGCCACCGATGTTTAAAGGGTAAAAAAGTCATTTAACACCTGTATCAATTTGAGTATCTTTTTTGTATGGAATTTTTTTATGTAATTGATAATCTGCAGTTTTTTTAGTCTCTAATTACTCTTTATAATAAATGATTCTTTTTTTCATTATTAATAACTAAATTGACCAAAATATCCTTCTCTGAATAAACAAGGGAAGTTTAAAAGTTTCTCATTAAATTTAACCTAGGATGTACTTTAAAATTGAATGTATGAAAAGTCACATGTGCATTAGTGATTTAATTTCAAGACAAAAAAAAAAAAACATGTCAAACTTGTGAGTCTTTCTCTTTCCACATGTAGGATTTAACATTCCATTTATAATAATGGATCAACATAATTTACTTGGGAGTACAGAGGCCATGACATCAGTAATATGTAAATCCAATTTTGGAATATGTAATACATGCAGGAAAAATATACCGTGACCTGATAGGCAGTGCATATTATGTAGCACCAGAGGTGTTACAAAGGAGCTATGGAAAGGAGATCGATGTATGGAGTGCCGGGATTATTTTGTACATCCTTTTATGCGGCGTACCTCCATTTTGGGCAGGTCTCAGATTTAATCAAATTATTTAGCTTTTTTTTGAAAAACTTAAATTTTATCTTAATTCTGAACAACATTATAGCAAATTACATATTTACCATTTTAACCTCTTATGATTTAATCTGGTTCATTCTGGTTAGTGCTGGTACATACTTCTGAAAATGAAATTCTCTACGTGCAATGCGCAATGTATATCGTATTAACTAAAATTTTCTGGTGATAAGTATAAAATATTAAGGGGGGGGAGGGTTATGAAATGATTATTTTTTTGGTACCAACAATTTTGGACATTAGGTACCCATAGAGGTAAATACCGGTACATAGTTGACCTTTGTCCATTTCATTTTGTTCGCAACTTAATTGGTTAGTGCTTTATGCATTTAATGAAGGAATAGGTGTTTTACATGGGTGAAGATTTTGAAAAAGCAGCTTTAATTCATGCAGTGCACGGACAGTAAAGTCAAACGCTGCATATATATGACTCTGTGCTGCATGAATCAAAAACTGCTCTGTCAAAATATTTACTCATTTTACATCCCATTTTTCAGTATTGAAAGCAATAGAGGGGAACCCAAAGTGCCATTAGTTGCTACATCACACAAGCTTGCACCACTAAAGTCAATTAGTTGATCTCCAATTGTAATGTAACAGAAACTGAGAAGGGAATTTTTGATGCCATATTACATGGAGATATCGACCTAGAATCAGAACCGTGGCCTTCTATCTCTGAAAGTGCAAAAGATCTCTTAAGAAAGATGCTCACAAAAGATCCTAAAAAACGAATAACCGCTGCTGAAGCACTTGGTAACTATTTCAGAATTTACAATGCTCTTACAATGAACCAACCTATTTTCCTACAGTTCAGGTCAATCACAACACTATATGCCGACAATTGTCGACAACCTTAAAAAAATCACAACACTATACCAGCCCAACCTAAAAAAAATAAAGTAATGTTTTGTGTAGGTCATTCAGAAATTTTTCCTTTATACTTAATTATATAAAAATGAATATGATAATAACTTAATATTGCTTGAGAAGCTAGTCCGTTGAAGTACTAGAACGATCGTTATTGATATCATTTTGTACCATGGTACCAACACAAGCTATACAATTCAACAGTCCACTAATTTCTGGTACCCGCAAATCGCAATGTCATATATGGCGTTACCAGACTCGTCAAACTGCATATGTTCAGGTTATAGTATTACTGATATAACAGTTAACAAAGTCTCTAATTAATGTATATTGTTCTAATCATCTCCAACATATATGTAAAGAGCATCCATGGCTCAAGGAAGGCGGTCTAGCAACTGACAAGCCTCTCGATAGTGCTGTCCTTCTTAGAATGAAGCAATTTAGGTCAATGAACAAGCTTAAGAAATTAGCACTCAAGGTCTTAATTTTTTAACCCAATTAATTAATCTGACTCAACCCTGGAATCTTTAGTCAAGTAAAAATCCTATGTTGTATTTTCAAAGCTATACTTTGCTGAATACCAGTACTTACATGTAATTCATCAACTCATGTTATTATAGTGTGAATCAGGTGACATAGAAAATGACAACAAATACTTGCTTAATATCTACAGCTATGTAAGTGGGGCCATGATTTTTGGTTAGTGGTACAGATATTTTTAAGGCTTTCATTCAACAAAGTTCAAAATTTATACAATTTTCAAATGGGTATTTAAAACCTAGTGGGTCATTTGAATCCATGGTCCTTAAAGGTATCTATAATTAATGATAATATTTTCACTTTTAAAGGTTATAGCTGAAAATTTATCTGAAGAGGATGTAAAAGGTTTGAAGCATATGTTTAGCAGCATGGATACTGATAGAAGTGGTACTATCACCTTTGAAGAGTTAAAAACTGGTCTGAAACGGCTTGGATCAACAGTAACAGAAGTTGAAGTGCAGCAACTTCTAGAAGCTGTAAGTAATCATTATATTGGTTTGGAAATTAAGTAAATTATACTGGCAATCCTTCATGAAATCAATACTAATTTTGTCCTGATAAAATGTATGGGGGCATTTTTTGTACTATTTATTACTGGTTAGGATTATTTCAGAAAACAATGTGATTGTTTCAGAAAAGGTCATGATTCATGATTTTTTATTCACTAGTTATGTATCCTACAGTAAACTCCATTAATGTTCCTATCCTATAAAAATTCCTAACAGTTCATATATAGTTATAGAAAGGGCTTGATATACACAAATCACATTACTTATAGTTATACCATCACCGTACCACATTCATTTGGCCGGTCACACATTTGCTTGTGCATTCTCAACACCAATGCAATCAATGTAAATAACGAAGCAAATAGTGTGAATAATAAACTATCCAACATGAATAATGAAACAAAACAATCAATATGAATTATAAAGTTAACAAGATGAATAATGTACAAAGCAATCAATGTGAAACATAAAATACAGAATGGATAATTAAAAAACACAGCAATTATATCCATACCAGTAACAAGTTTCACTTTAAAGTTGTTTCTTTTCCAATTTAGGATACTTACTCTAAATGTGTATCTTTCATTTTTTTTTTAAATAAGTAAAATTACCCACGATACCAACAAGTAATGAGTGGAATGAAATTTCTAGCTACTTGGTCAAAGTTTATAATCAAGAATAGAATTGCTCCAAATCAAAAGTATAACTGCTCCAGTGATCGTTTGCGGGCAAAACAATATTGTCAAACTGCATAATAAAAGCTATCAATGTGAATAATGAAGCAAGCAAATGTAAAAATAAATCATACAACATAAATAATGAAGTAAAGCAATCAAATTGAATAATAAAGCCAACAAACTAAATACCATAGCAATCAATGTGAAACATAAAATACAGACTGAATAAAGTAATAAATCAGATCAGTACTGGTAACTAATTTATCTGCATATTGGATGGTACCAGTCACCAAGGACCTCTAAGCTTGTTTCTCTATCAATCTATGTTACTTACTCAAAATGTATGTCTTTCATTTTTTTTTTTTTAAATAAGCAGAGTTATTCACGATACTGATGAGTATCGAGAGAAATAAGTGATCATTTGTGAAATGAACAATGCCAACCCATATTGTAACACTAAAAAATAAAGTGATCAATGTGAATAACAAAACAAACAATATGGATTTAGTTAGAAAGTTTATGAAAGATTAGGAACCATTTTGATAGCATAATGTCCAGATTAATTAATTACCTCATTTCCCTCTGAGTTGTTAGATTTTCTTTATCTAACATTACTTGGTTGATTATATATAGGCTGACGTGGACAATAACGGGACCATAGATTACCTCGAGTTCACCACAGCCATGATGCATCGCCATAAGCTTGAGAAGGAAGAAAACTTGGTTAAGGCATTTAAATACTTTGACAAGGATGATAGTGGGTATGTATCTCTTAAATTTTCTTATATATTGCACATTACATCTCATAATTCAATCCAATTCAATATCCAATCCAAATGCAATTGTTTTATTTTTTCACAAATCCAAAAACTGACCTTTGGAAAATAGAAATAAGAACTCGCCGGTTAAAACTTTTTGGGGGAATTTCATGTTTGTTAATCATTTTTCCTCACAAACTCGCTAATAAAAAAACTGAACATTTCTTGCACATGCTATATATATTTTTTACTTTTTAATAAAGGTAATATGGAAATTTTATAAATTAAAAATTAGTTTTAATAGAAAATATAATAAATTGGGTAAATTTGTGAGTCAGTTGATTGGAAGTTTTTGAAAGGTATATATATCCCCCAAACATAAAACCACATAAAATATATCGGCTTGAATGAAACATCCATTGTTATGAAAAAAAAAAAACACACATAAAAGGTAGTTGAAAAATGTATATTCTTACAACAAAAGCCCTGTATTCATTAGTTATCAAAAGCCTGTATTTTACACACACAAGTCCCCAACATTAACATCAAACCACCAAACATTTTGTTAATATATCTCTCCTACTACTAATAGAATAATAATAATAATAAACAACATTATCTATATTGAAGCTCCCAATGAATGTCTCTTTCGTTAAATATTAGTATATATGTGGCATTAATACAATATATGGGAATTAGGTTTATCACAAAGGATGAATTACAGCAAGCCATGAGCGAGTATGGAATGGGTGATGATGCAACCATAGATGAAGTGCTCAACGACGTAGATGTTGATAAGGTACAGATTTTTATTTTTATTTTATTTTGGAAGATATAATGTATTTGTTTTAAGAAGGGGGTATCATATATTAATCATGTTTTGTTGGGTATCATAAAAGAAATAACTGAGATAACTACACTGATGCGTGTATCTTATGCGAACGGAGTAGGTCCGATGCCCATCGGACCTACTTTTAAGTTCAACGAGCATGATGACCGTCCGATCTAATTTAAGATATGTGCGCACGAAAATTGAAACAAACACGCAAGAAGTTTAAAGCATTCCGCACGAATCTTAAAGCAAATTGACGGTGATTAAACCCATCGAATCAGAGTAGGTCCGATGCCCATCGGACCTACTCTCAAGTGGTATCTTATAGCGTAATTAATTAACAATAAATCGAACTAGAATGACGGATAAACCTATGTTATAAAAGTGGATATGCCTTCAATTTAAAAAACATTTTATTTTTGCTAAATTTAGAAGAGCTCGAATCAAAGATTGTCGTGTGTTATGAGAACCAATGTTTAGTCTAATGGCTAAATACCGACATTTTTATTAATATCCAAAGTTTAATACAAATTATTAATTATGCCCAGACTTCCAAACTTTCGCTAAAAATACCCAAACCGGCCAGAAAATGGCCGGTTTAGTCTTTTTTTTTTAGAGACATTATGAAGAGAAAAAATAATGAAATCTAACACTGAAAATTTCAATTTTTTTGTTTAAATTATTTGTTAGATTACTTCTTTTGATATATAATTAGTATATTTATAGTAAAATACGCTAAATTATTTGAAATTATGTTGAATTAGACTATATTAAGTTAAATTACACAAAATTACATTACATTACGCTAAAATACGGTAAAATTATGGTAAATTACATATGAATAGAGACGATATCTTAACTGAAAAGGTGAAAAACGACGACGAAACTTCAAACGGTCATAAAACAGCGCTCGAGTGTCCGATTTCAGCAAATGACCACTTTTCGGAAAGCTTGCGAAAATGCGCATGCATCTGTGCCCACGATGCCAGATTCCAAAATTCAGAATCGTCAAAAAACAAAGGGAAGAGCCTCAAAACTTGAGTTGAAGTTTCCGATTAAGATTTTCATTTCTATTATTCAATCCAAGTAGCTCAGTAAATTAGTTACATAATGAACTTGTAGAATACCAGTTTTTACTATTTTCGGAATTTTTTTACTATTTTTTATGATTCATGAAAGATGGCACATAATCGGTCTATTTTAGCGTAATTTACCGTATTTCAGCATAATTAGCGAAGTTATTGTAATTTAGCGTAATTTAACGTAATTTAGTGTAATTCAACATAATTTATTGTAATATAGTATAATTCAACATAATTTCAAGTAATCTAGTGTATTTTAGTATAAATATGCTAATTATAAATCAAAAGAAGTAATCTAACAAATAATTTAAACACAAAATTCAAATTTTCAGTGTTAGATTTCATTATTTTTTCTCTTCATAATGTCTCTAAAAAAAAAAAAAAAAAGACTAAACCAGCCATTTTCTGGCCGGTTTAGGGGGGAGTAAGCCGGCCAGAAAATGGCCGGCTTACGGGGGGAGTAAACCGGCCATTTTCTGGCCGGTTTGGGTATTTTTAGCGAAAGTTTGGAAGTCTGGGCATAATTAATAATTTGTATTAAACTTTGGATATTAATAAAAATGTCGGGGCTAAATACAATGTTCATTATGCGGAGAAAGTCACATGTTCAAAATTCGAGTGGAGATCTTTTATGGATATTTAAAAGTGGGAGGCTTGCTTTTCCACCTTTATCTTAAAAATTAATTGGGTAGCAACGCACGAATCTCGATCTCAAAAATGAAAGCTCGGTCTCCAACTTTTCTCAAAAAATAAGTTGTCGTGTTATTATACTAGAAAGCAGAGACGGAACTAGAAAATTTAGATGGGAGGTTGAAAATTAAAATATAAAAATTTATAATATGATGGGTGAAACTTGAACTCAAGTTTTTCCACAACCAAAATAAGCAACTAACCACTAAGTTACAAACAAACATGTGATGTTTTATAGGAGCCTGATATATATAAAAATTTAAAGAAAAAAAATTTTAATTAAATTTTAATATACATAATTAGAAAAAATAGAATTAGTACACTAACATCTGTGTCTTTGCGTCTGAGAACCCGTTTAATTTTGTTGTTTTTGACGATGTTTGATTGTCTACTAAAGAGGGTAACATAAAGCCAAGTTCTCTCACACATAAAATAGTCCTTTTGTAACTACGAGTTGGAAAATATTTCTTTATTATACAAATTTATTGGAATCATAATTAAAACCCCAAGTTGTTGCTAGTATAGTTGAAAAAAAAAATTGATAAAAAAAGTAGAGAGAAACTTAAATAGGAAGAGGATATTCTCAAAACCAATATTCATTTAATTAGCATAGTTGTAGTTTTACATGTACAAAACTTTTGTTATGTAAACTAATTGGATTGTGCCATCTCTCAAAAAAAAATTATTAATGAATACACCCATGTTGCATTAAGAAAAAGATCCAACAACAACAAAAAAATAAAAAATAATTTATAAAAAAAAATATTTTCCACCTTTTATTTTTTCAAAGAAATATTGTTAACCTTTGTTGCGTTTGATTGTAGGATGGGAGAATTAACTATGATGAGTTTGTTGCCATGATGAGAAAAGGAATTCATACCTGACTTTCAGCCTAGAAGATACCTAGATAAATCTCAAACCTACTTAAAAATTAGATTTTTCTTTATTTGAATATCTGATATGAAATGAAACAAATATTTGTCTTACTTTAAATAGATTTTAGAAAGATGAAAAGTACTGATGTCCCAAGTGGTTTTTAATTAATTATTGTTCTATTAATTTGGTTATATGTAGAGAAGGCATGAAAGATGTTCAATAAAAAGCATGATCAAATAGTAATAATAAAAGAGTGAGGCTATGCTACTATGTATAGCGCGGATTGATCCGTACTATAAATTAATATCTCTGTTTTTAAAGTTTAAACAGCCAACCTGAACCTTGAACATGATCTTCATAAGATGTACTTATAGATCAAATTTTATATTTTTTTACTATTTTTTAGATAGGTAGAAAATCACTTGATCTAATTTTAGATCATTTAAAAATAGTGATTTTCTATCTATCTAAACAAGTTAGTAAAAATAATTCTAAAAAATATAAAATTTAACATGTGAGTATATTTTCATATAAAGATCATATTAAATATTCAGATCAATTATTTGAATTTTGTAAATAAATATATTAATATATAATAAGAATCAACACGCACTATACACAATACCATAGCCTCACTCATAATAATAAAAAAATTATAACTTGCATCGATTTTTAATTTTTTATGGTGCATTTATGTCATATGCACAATGGACATGAAGATTGACGTCAGCAAAGCTCTGAAACTACAAATTAGCCAACACTTTGGATTGTATATGGACATGTTTATTTTTTTAAAATTAGTGATTTATGATAAGATTTACTCATTTATTCTTATAAATCTCTCTAAATTATTCTATTCTATTAATGTAACTTATCTACATTCTTAGTCACTTTATTATCTTATTTTTCATTTCTCTCCACGACCAAATCTGCTCACCACCGATCTCCGATCGAGATGGGAGACTCCATGCTCCGAGCTCCAACGATACCGCGCTCGCATCGGCTCCGGTCAGCTTCATCCCTTCCCTCTCTCTCATTCTCCTCTCTGCTCGAGTCAGTAGAGACGAGAGAGATATTGTTGTGTCGGGGGTGAGGCCTATATTAACATGTATAAAAGTATCATCATTGTGAGTAAAATTAACGTGTTCGTAACCTCACCAAAATACTTGGTGTGCCTAACTTCAAAACTTATCGGATTTACTTGAAACGACAAATTCAAATCATTGACTCGGTCTACTTTCACGAATAATGTATTTATATGCTAAAGTTGTAAATTTTCAAGTTCATTTAGTATTTATGCAACTAGTCAAAAAACGAAAAAAAAAATGCATTAATATAACTTGTAAATATTGTTTACCACTTAAATTTATACTAAATTAATTTGTAGAATTATTAATTTATATGTAAATGCATTACTCGTGAAATAGATTTGTTTGAACAATTTGAATTCGTCATTTAAAACTACTTCAACAAGTTTTGGAGTTAAACTCACCAAAAATATATTTGATAAGCTTAAAAATACGCTAGCTTTACTCTATTATTATTATTATTATTATTATTATTATGTATTGTTATTATTATTAAGCATTATTTTTTTAAAATAAAGATGAGATGAACCTCTTTTTTTTTTTAAATCAACAAAAAAAAAATAATTATCTATGTGAATTTTAAACTCCCGTCCCCATCAAGAAAACGTTGTTCTTAATTACTAAATTAATAGCTGATTCTCTTATTTCTACTTTAATAATTTTATTATTAATTATTTCAGCAAGAAAATTGATTTTCCTTGGTTTATAAAATCATGGATAAAAAGAATTTATTATCGCAGTGTTTCGTCCCATAACTGGGTCCTACAATTGGTTTCAAATAACGGCAGATATGGATCCATAAGTGCATATATATATTTATATAGATGAGCTATGGTGAGACGTGGAATAAAACAAGTTTGTACTCCACGTCATATTTTCATTTTGAAAATTCAAACAACTGATCCGAACCGCTCAACGTGTTCTCTATATTGAAATGTGCTTGGAGACTAAATTTTACATTTTTTGGAATTTTTTTTACTATTTATTAAGCCACTTTGAAAATCGCTGATCCACTGTGAACAGTAAAAACAGTAAAAATTTCTGGACCACCGGATCAGCGATTTTCAAAGTGGCTTAATAAATAGTAAAAAAATTCCAAAAAATGTAAAATTTGGTCTCCAAGCACATTTCAATATAGAGAACATGTTGTGCGGTTCGGATCGGTTGTTTGAATTTTCAAAATGAAAATATAGTGCCATAAAGTAAAAACTTGATTTTACTCCACGTCTCACCATATATATATATATACACTTGTTGCATAGCAAATGGTGCAAGGTTGTTGATATGTCACCTGCCTCCTTTGTATTATTATTTGACAAATCCAGGCTTGCACAGATTCACAGCCATTGATTGATTTTGACTGCTGATGCAGATTTTTTTTTTTTAAATATGCCAAATAAAACCATAGCCGTGAATTTTTTTTATTAAGCATACATTAGCTTTTCCGATAACAATGCTTAGCAAAGCATTTAGCCGCGCGTCCTTGTGTAAAATATTTTTTAGTTCCCTTGACCCTTGTGATATATCAAACGGCGGTGACAAATAAGTCAAAGTTTGTTCCCTTGTAATATATCACTAGTATTGTGTCGGTGCGTTGCAACGAGTCATATTATAAGAGAAAAAAAATTTCATACAAAATAATATAGACTAAATAACAAATAACATTTCTTAAATAACATATTAAATGGCATCAACACGTATATAATATTCCTCCAATGATATATTAAATGTCATATATTTTTTTTTTATCTTTTTGACATATTTTCATAAAAAAATCTCATACAAAATTACATGTTAACATTCCTTAAATGATATTAGAAAAATAGAAAGAAATATAAAGACACAACTAATCAATTATCAATATCAATTTAAAAATTCTTTAAATGATATTTAAAAATAGAAAGAAATCAAAATCAATAAAAAAAAATTGTATATGGCGAATACGTGTGGCGAGTACGTATCTAAATAAATTTGATACATAGAATAAGAATATTTGATCAGAGAGCTGATATTCAATCTGAAATTTCATCTTTTAATCAGAGCCGTTGGCGGATACGTGCTTAATATAAGAATGGAGATACTGCGTGGAAAAAGTTTAGGATTTAGAACTCAGATTATTCATTTCTTATAAATTTTTAAAGTTGAATAACTTGATTCTATCTTTAATTTTATTTATATGGTTTAAGATAATGCCTAGACTTGATGAATCCTTCAATCTCTTATCTTGATGTAAACAATGAGAGATATTTTTCAAAGCTAAATTTGTTTAAAACCAATGTTGAAATTGTACTTGCTGTCAACTTCATCAGTTCAGAACCCACAGATTAATTAGTTAGCAAACCTTTGTCGTTCATGGAAAGGTGTTTGCCAAGTTTCAATCATCTATTAGCTATATGACAATAGTCGGCCAAACTACTACTTATTCAAATTTGGAAGCAATCCTTATCAAAAACGAATCTAAAATGTGGGCCTATGTTTCAAGGGTTTCAAATGAATTGAGGTTCGAGAACCAGTCTTTGGTCTAGTAGCAAAGGCAATGCTCTCCGTGTGGAAGATCGCATGTTCGAAACTCGGATGGAAATTTTTTTTGTAGATATTAAATAGTTGGGTGGCTTGACCATTCTGCTTCAGATTTTTTTTTTTTAATTATCAATGCTTTGTTGATCTGTAATATAATTTAAAAAGATATATCTATATTTCTCAAACGTAAATATTGATATTTTTATGATTAAATATTTAAATTAAATAACAAAGTCACATATCAAATTCTTTCTCATAAGGCATTAAACAAATGTGGGTCAATGTTTTATCTCCTTGGATTAAGTTTTAAACAAATATCTTTCTCGTAAAGCAGACCAGAGACGCACAAAACGAAAATGGATTCGTTGTGTAACGATTATTAAATAGGCGACCGATGATAGATAGTCAAAGAAACACGCGCGTACAAGTGTACAAACACGTGATCCGAGGCGTGAGCATCTTCTTATTTGTAAACCGCAATTGCATTTTAATCCTTCAAATTTTTGCTTTTGATAATTCTCTCTGGAGTGGAAAATCGAGCTGTATCGTAACTATCACGTCGTGACTTTGGTTACGTGCCGTGTTGTATTGCGATCAAATTAATTTTTTATATGTTGTGTCTTGTCGTGATCAAAATGACAATGATAGTCATGCACGCGAATGGTCATGCTCAGGGGCAGAGCCAGACTTTCAGACTATGGGGGTCAAACGTGAATGGGGGTCAAGTATATAAAAATTTTATACTACGAATGGGGGTCAATTTCACACTATCCATAATATTTTAGTTTAATAACATTAAAATAAGGTATAAATACAAAAAAAATTGAAAATGAATGGGGGTCAATTGACCCCCATTCACTGTACGTGGATTCGCCACTGGTCATGCTGTGACTTTGGTCTCGTGTCGTGTCGTGCCGTGACCAAGCTAATTTTTCACGTGCCGTGCTGTGACCAAAATGTCAAAGGGTGGTCATGACACGCGAATGACCACGCCACGTAAGTCACGCCGTGCCCAAACGTGCCGTGACCATTTGATCATAATTTATGTTAGTTTATTCAAGATTCACAATTTGGTCAAGATCTAACGGTCCTAATTACACGTGACTCGCATGATCATGTGTCGTGACTAGATCTTTCACGTGACATGTTGTGTCGTGCCAAATTTTCTAAAGATGGTCACGGCACGCTAATGGTCACTGTACGGGACACACGTGTCGTGCCGTCCCGTACCATAACCGTGTCGTTCCGTGACGGAGCCGGTTCCGCCGTGCTATTTTTTCCACTCTAGCCGTGACCAAGTTATGTCGTGACCAAACTTGTTGCAACCACACATGCAACAACCGGTAATTATAATCACATTTAATCATATTTAATTATTTTTTTATATTTAAAATTTATTTATTGGAAAAATTCAGAAAAGTTCTAAAAAAATATGGAAGGATTCTTGAAAATTTTAAAATGAAGGACTAAAGTTGGAAAAAAAACGCGTCATGCGGTATCTCGCTTGTCTTTGTGTCATTCTGTGCCATTTTTCGTATAGTTCTGTGTCGTGTCATACTGTAACCAAAATAGTTTCTGTTCCGTATTTTTTTTGTCGAAAACGAATCACGTACATAACCAACACACATACCGTGCCGTGTTGTTCTATATCGTAGCCGTTCCGTACCAGAGCTATTTTTTGAACTCTAAGAGAAAAAAAAAAGTCTCTGATAAATTAAATTGTAAAAGGTACGCACGAAATTGGATCTTTTACATGCAATTAATGTTTACTCATCCGGCCAATTTTGTTATCCGATGATGCATTAAATGAAAATTAAGATGCATGATAAGATAAGAATTAAGATATGATCCGTGATAGAGAAACAATAGCTGAATAGTGGATGAATGTTTGCATGGGCCAGGAGGGCATGACATCACATGTCGGGAGAGATCGAATAAAGAAATGATTTGAAATAAACAAATAGTTAGAAGAAGGGGGCATATTTTAAAGGTTTGAAATCATTTTTAATTGTAAAAGCTGGCCCCACCAAATAAATCGAAATAGAAATTATAGAATGGTAGATTTTTTTTTTACCCTATGCTATCAGGGCGATTGGGTAAATTTTGAGTTTGAATTTGAATTTGAGTTGAATTTTTATTTATTTGATTTAAATTCAACATAGGTTTGGGATTGCATCGGATCGGATCATATTGGATCAAGGTTGGATTGAGCGTATAAAATTGAATATACAGTACATATAGCCCTAAGAAATAACATCTAATACATTCGCTAGAGTTGCAATTAGAAAACATAGAACTACCAAACCTTACACAACCACTAGCAAAAACACCTACTACCTCATATTTTAAAAGAACTAAAGTTCACAAAATAGCAAAGTAGCTAGAAACACAAAGCACCAGAAACCCAGTGCATAAAAAGACATTATCAGGATCAATCAGAGCCAGATTCATCCTCTCTAGGTGGGACCCCGTCACCTCCCATCCTCCATACCCGTGAGCCTAACGAATTAGTCCGAATTTGTCATAGTCAGTAGGAGGCCTAGTTTCAGAGAAAGAGCCTTTATTTCCTGTACTATATTGACTTGTGCTGGTAAATCCTTGACATAAGAAGACAAAATATAAGTTAATTTGATATAAGAATCAGAAAACCAAGACTTTATATATACCAGAAAGAAGCTAGTGCAATTATTTTATTTCCTAAAGCTTGCAAGGAAATAGGATTTGTTCCTTTGAAAATCACCTTCTTTTTAACCATATAGTCTAAATGACTGAACCTCTAATCAATTCAACTAATAAGCAATCTTTAAATGGTATAGATGCATCAATAAACCACAAATCATCTAAAGAGCTACAATCATAACTAAAATTATTCTAATTGGCAATTCAAATCCAAATCTGTGAGACATAAGAACACTGAACAAAGAGATGTTCAATGGTTTCAGGTAAACCACAAAAGGGCATCCTCTTTTAACTAAATTAACCCTAGTTAAAATTCTATCTTTTCTGACCAGTCAAAGAAACACTTTCATCTTTAAAGGAATATGAGATTTCCAAATGGATCTCGTATTGCCTATTAGATATGCCTCCATATTAGAGCCATGTATAAAATGAATGTACTGTGAAATTTTTACTTAAAAGACCATCTCCATAAGATTTTGTCTTCTAGAGATGGATTCAAATTAAAATATCTAAACTTTAAAACTAATTGTTGCCGCTCAATTAAAAATACATCAGTAAGTTGTCTTATGAAAGACAAATACAAAGATTGAAGACAAATATTACCATCTTCAATCTAAGTCAATTTTCATGGATATCCAACATTGTATTCATATTTTTTGCAATATACTAGCATGCGATGCCTGAACCATGTCAATTTAAATTATTGTTAGCATATTACTGGATTTTCTCTACACACAACTCACACATTCAAATTTATCAACTCCCTTAAATGCTCTAACAAAATTTACACGAGTACATATTCTCTAAAGTAACGTGATCGGTGAATTTAAAATCAGACCGTTTAATTTAAGTTGGAGTAAATCCGGACTATTCACGAGAGTGCTTTAAAATTCGTGCAAGATATAATACACGGCTGAATTCAAACTCACTATGAGATACAGTCGTGGAGCCACATTGATCCAATGACAGACAACTGAATTTTAAAAACAAAATATAAGTCTATGTATAATCGGATTGCTATCTACTTCTAAAGAATTTTTTTTCTACCACTAAACAACTCACAGTTTTAATTGGTTCATCCACAGCATACCACATTATGTTAGTAGTATCTAAAAAAATTATCTACTCACTATGAGATGCAGTCGTGGAGCCACAATGATCTAATGACAGACAGCTGAATTTTAAAAATAAAATATAAGTCTATGTATAATCGGATTGCTATCTACTTCTCAAGAATTTTTTTTCTACCACTGAACAACTAACAGTCTTAATTGGTTCATCCACAGCAGACCACATTCCGTTAGTAGTATCAATAAAAAAATTATCTACTCACTATGAGATACAGTCGTGGAGCCACATTGATCTAATGGCAGACAACTGAATTTTAAAAACAAAATATAAGTCTATGTATAATCGGATTGCTATCTACTTCTCAAGAATTTTTTTTCTACCACTGAACAACTAACAGTCTTAATTGGTTCATCCACAGCAGACCACATTCCGTTAGTAGTATCAATAAAAAAATTATTGATCCAGTCGTGGAGCCACATTGATCCAATGGCAGATAACCATTTGCTTGTATACTCGTATTATTCTCGTCGGCATAATTAAAAAAAGCAACGTCAAACAGCGGAAAATATATTGCCTTTAGTGGCAAAGTAATAATTTGTGCTTCCTAAATATAGTTAAGCATTAAGTCTCCTCATCACTATTTTTTTAGTCGTTAAGGTTTATTTTTCTTTTGAGTGAAAATATTAATTATAAAATTTACGATATTTTATGCAGATTAGTATTAAAGCATTTACATCCCAGCAACTCAAATGAGTTTCTAAATAACTTTTAACCTCTTTTTAGAAATTAAGGTCTCTAAAATTTCTAACTCTCACATTCCTGAAATTAATTTTAAAATTTCTATTAAGCCACATCAGCAACAAATTAAAAAACAGAAATAATTTAAGCCAATCATTTAATCAGTATGGAGTTTATAAACAGTTTTTTAATAAGAAACTTTACTGTATAGTTTCTAAATAAGAAACTCTCCCACATACATGAAACTAGATTAGAAACTACTACGTCAAATTAGAAACTCTAAATAATACCAGGGATGTAGATGCTCTTAGAATAATAAATAAATAAAACAAATTCTTTTTCCAATATTATATTATAATAAAAATATCATAGACAATTAATATATTGTCCTTCCATTCATGCAGTGATTATAACCACATTAAACAAAGTGCTATGGGAACTTTAATATTGTCTTTCATTTGTAGAATAAAAATTTTATATGATTGACTTCGTTTTCGTTTGATCTCTATAGTTTGAAGATCTGACTCCGATCCTGCCTACATCTATTGAAATCCAATATAAAATTCTTATCATTTTTTTTTTTTATAAAATTTGTAGCAAGAACTACAGATTCCATTAATAATTTAAATTTTTAAACCCATAATTAAGTATTCCATGACCGTTCGTGGATTTATATGTTCATGACTATGTCTCCATATTTGTTGTCTATCCAACACTTTTGTATGTATGTTTGGTATTATATAGATAATTTTTATAAGAAATTTTAAAATTGATTCTCATAAAAATATTATTGTTGACGAATAGTTAAGATTCATACTTTTGATATGATCAATATATTTACATTTTTTTAATAGTCACATCAAATCTTTGACAAATAATGTTTCAAAAATTGAAAATTCAATTTAACTGTTCAGCTCATTCTTTTTTAGTAAAGGTTAGAGATCAAGCTACATAACTATTTAATATTTATAAAGAATTGTTCTTTTCAAATTTCAAATCTGCAACCTCCTATACGAAGAGCATTGCATTTGTCACTAGATTAAATGTTGGTTCTCCTGTTCGACACATCCTTCTTAGTTCCTCGTAACTTCTTAGAAGATAAGAGTCTTAAACATGTCAAATACATGCTTCTTTACAAAATTTAAAATTATTTTCATAAATTTTTTTGCTCAACATTTTCAGTTTGCTTAAATTTTTATGTCTAGTTTAAAGATCTACTTAGAAAATTAACTGTTTACTTTCTTAAATTTTGCTGCCGACCACATTTCTTAGCAAGTGTTTTAAAATTCGGTTCTATTCGGTGAATATACGGCCGTATATTCCTATTCAATGTCCGACCGAATAGAAAATAGTTATTCGGACCGAATATTGAATCCATGCTTTAAAAAAATTAAAAAACATTCAAAATCCATTAAAAGAGTTCCGGACCCGAATTCATAACTCATTAAATGAGTTCCAGACCCGCCAGGTAGGTGTTCTCTTCAAGCGTCTCACTCAGAAGTCTTTTATAACCTCTCTACATGTTGTCTTATTGTATTTAAGTACTGTGAGATTAAATATTTAATAAAAAATCCAAATATATAAATCCGAATAAGAATCCGCATATTCGGTCGCATACCGTATATGCAATATGCGGTGACCTTCCGAATACCACATGAGAACCGAACATTAAAACACTATTCTTAGCTACGCTTAAAATTTGAGCTTACCTAACTTGCTGAAAGAACTCTAGATCTAACCGACTTCCTTTTTAGAGAAAAGTTAAAAATCAAACCTTCATCTCTAAAATAAAAATTCGTCCATAATCACTTAACTAATTTTTAAAATAAAAATATATAACAAGCTTATATTTTTAAATATAAATAAAAAAAATTCTCGTTTAGATTTCGAATATACGACATCCTAATGGGCTTCTTCTCCTTGACCTGAAAGAGAACAACAAATCTTGACATCACTAGATAAGGCGATAGAGGCTCGGATGACATCGATGAAGGTCACAGGTAGAGTGGAAAAAACGTGCCGTGCCGTGACTAACACGCTGTGACTTTGGTCTCGTGCCGTGCCGTGACCAAGTTAAATTTTCACGTGCTGTGTCGTGCCGTGACCAAAATGTCAAGGGGTGGTCACGGCACGTGAATAGTCATGCCACGTGAGTCACACCGTGACTATACGTGACTCGCATGACTCGCGTGACCATTTAATCATAATTTAGGTTAGTTTATTCAAGATTCACCATTAAATCAATATCTAATGGTCCTAATTACACGTGACTCGCGTGACTACGTGTCATGTTGTGCCATGACTAAATCTTTCACGTGCCGTGCCGTGCTAAAGTTTCAAAAGATGAGCACGGCACGGGACACGCGAGTCACGACACGTAACTGACACACGTGTCGTGCTGTTCCGTGCTGTAACCGTGTCGTTCCGTGATGGAGCCAGCTCCACCGTACCATTTTTCCCACTCTAGTCACAGGGGATAACAGGACCCGACTCTGCTGTTCTCCAAATGGGATAACAGGACTCTGCTATTCTAAATCTAACTGTTTATCTGTATTGAGATTCGCACATGAAAAAATCCAACAGTTAAATTTAGAATAACATAGTCATGTTATCTCATTTGAAAAACAGCAGAGTCGGATCCCTTCAAGATATGCTAATCAGCTTCCACCTTGTCCTTTATCTGAACTACTCTTTTGAATCTAGTTAGATATTTATACCAACTACTCTTCAGTTTAATTTCCTTATGTATTTATCTCGATATCTCATGCTTTATCACTATTATATAAAATTAATTTTCTTTTCTTTTTAAAACTTTATGATTGCTATTCACAATACAAGAACTTAATATATATATATATATATATATATATATATATATATATATCACTACTACAGAAATGGTCATTGTACACGGCACATTGTATACGGATTTGACAATTTTATACAAAAACCGTGTGCTATTGTAATTTTTTGGAAGCCCGAAATATCTGTGGGATCTATTACACGGATATTTATTAAAGAATCAGTGAAGAAAGCCTTGAGAGAGCTACACGGACGTTTATCAGGAATTGTAAACGGATTATTGTTTAACTAACAGTGTAGATAGCCATGTGAGAGCTACACGGATATTTATGAAGAGAACCGTGTAGAAATATGTAAAATGCACACGGATTTTTGTTTAAATAACAGTGTAGAAACCTTTGACAGAGCTACACGGCTGTTCACATAATAATCCGTGGAGAAAGGTTATTGTAGGGTTTTGATTATCGATACACGGTTTTGCCAATTTTATACACTGCACATTGTACACGGTTTTGTTAAGTATAAATCCGTGTAGAAAAGTGTAGGGTTTTGGTATAAAAGGCCTTCTCCTTCCAGCGCCGTTTTGATCAAGTAATTCAACGAACGGAAAGGTTAGAGTTTTTTCAATTCATAGGTAAATTGTAGGTTCTCCTGTATAACCTTAGGAAGAGAGAAAGACCGGTCACTTTACATATCGCTTTTGATCAACTTTGATAATCATTTCACGGTTAATAATTGGAATTTTGATTTAGGTTTATCAATTATGTCAGATCGCTTATCTATCAAGATAAGTCGCTATCTTTGGAGCTCATCTATCAAGACGAGCGATGTGATATAATTGATAACCTACATCTGGACTTCACTTCTGGCATGAATATCTCCTTCATCTCTGGCATGTATTTTCCGTTTCTTCCTCTAATTTTCTGTTACTTATTGTTGCTTACTTACTCATCATTTTTTTTTATTTACAGATTGTGATGAACTTTCCGATGGACAGCATGTGATGAATTTCATTTTCTTTTTATTTTCACTATATTTTATTTGACGCTTGACAAGAACATGTTTTTTCTTGGTTAGGTTCCAAAGAAATGGGTAAAACTAACTTTCAATAATAAAACATGTTCTTTAAATTAAATCATGTTTTGATCCCAAGTTTTTGGCGGTGTAGAAATGGCATGTTGCAGTGCATTGTTGTTTAATTTCTTACACAAACCCCCTTTGAATAAGATGTGGTTTGCGAAAGAATTTAAACAACAACGTAAGAACACTGCAACATGTCCATTTCTACATCGCCCAAAACTTGGGACTAAAATATAATTTAATTTTCAGAAAATGTTTTGTTAGGTGAAAGTTAGTCTGCCTCATTTCTTTGGAACCTAACCAGGATAAAGCATGCTCTTGTAAGGTGTTAAATAAAATATGAATTTATGCATATTAGTAATGTTTTATTAGTGAATTTAGTAATGTTCTTGTAATGTTTTATTAGTGAATTTAGTAATTTTTGTGAATTCTAGTAATGTTCTTGTAAGCATTTTCTTGTAATGTTTTATTAGTGAATTTAGTAATTTTTGTGCTGTAATAGTAAATAAGGAGTTGAATTTATGAATTTTGTAATGCTAAATATGAATTTATGAATTTTGTAATGCTAAGTATAATTTTTGTGGTGTAATTGGAAACATGGATGACAAAATTATCTGAAAAACTGGAGGGTAATCTCAATACTGAACAGATCTGGCTAGCAAAACTGGAGGCTAGCCCAGAAAAAAAAAAATCTAAAAAAATTTATAGGGCAATCATACACGGATATTTACCTAAAAACCGTGTACAAACGGTAATTGTAGAAATATGCGAAATTCACACGGCTGTTTGTTTAAACAGCAGTGTAGAAATCTTTGACAGAGCTACACGGCTGTTTACATAATAATCCGTGTAGAAAGTTATTCTAGGGTTTTGATTATCGATACACGGTTTTGCCAATTTTATACACTGCATATTGTACACGGTTTTATTAAGTATAAATCCGTGTAGAAAAAAGTGTAGGGTTTTGGTATAAAAGACCTTCTCCTTCCAGCGCCGTTTTGATCAATTAATAATCTCTCTCTCTGTATACGAATTGGTCTGATTTCTGCGCACAAGGAGCCCGGATCTGAGATCTTTGAAGTTAATTTGTATTTCTCCTCTCTATCTTGCTAAGGTTAGTCGTGTATATATTTATCTTTTCTTACTCTAATTTTCTGTTACTTGTTATTGCTTATTTAGGTCAATTAGTAATTAATGCATGCATGCTTGATTTGTTGAGATAATGTAAATAATTAGTATATTAAATAGAGTGATGCATGTATAATTGTGCTTGTTTCTAATAATAGAGTAATGCATGTATAATCAACTAATGCATGTATAATACTGGACTGCATGTATAATAGTTATTTTAGTGATTATTTTACTAATGCATGTATAATTGTGCTTGTTTCTAATAATGTTGTTTTTTGTAGAACCATGTCACATTCAGGTGAGCAACGATGGCTCTTTGCTTTTGGTGCCGGTAGCCAGGGTTTACAGAGGGTAATATATATGAAGATATACATGTTTTAATAAAGAAAGAGTTGAGTAAAAAGTTGGATCAAGGACCTTGGAAAAAAAGGGCCGGATGAAGAGCCGGATGAAGAGCCGAATGAAGAGTCGGGCACAATCTTGTCAGACTGACAAGATTGTGTCTGACTCTTCATTCGACTCTTCATCCGGCTCTGAAGGTCCTTCATCCCACCTCTTCCCTTTTTTTTCCAAGGTCCTTCATCCAACTTTTTACTCAACTCTTTCTTTATTAAAACATGTATATCTTCATATATATTACCCTCTGTAAACCCTGGCTACCGGCACCAAAAGTAAACCTTAAGTTTATATATGAAATCACTATGGGATCGAGTCTCAGGAAGAAGGATATGTCTACCCAGTATGGATTTGTGTAATATATGCTCAATATGGATTTGTATAATGTTTCAATTTAAATTTTGTAATACTCAATATGGATTTGTATAATTTAGTGTACATGAATTTTTAGTTTACCCTTATTAATTGACCGGTTTGTATGCCATCCACCTATTTTGTGTTTCAAATATAAAGCATGTTCTTGTAATTAAATAAAATATAGAGAATTTAGTAATTTCTTGTGCTGTAATTGTAAATAAGGAGATGAATTTATGAATTTTGTAATTGCTGAACATGGATTTGTAATGCTAACTATGAATTTTGTAATGCTAAGTATAATTTTTGTGCTGTAATTGGAAAATTGGATGTCAAATTATCTGAAAAACTGGGGGTAAACTCAATATTGAATTTTGTAGCAAACTGGCTAGCAAAACTGGAGGCTAGCCCAGAAGAAAAATTGTTAATTGAAAAATATATAGGATAACATACACGGATATTAAACTTAAAACCGTGTCCAAATAGTAATTGTCACGGATATTAGTTGAATATCCGTGTAGAAAAAGACTAGCCCATAAATAAATAAAAAAACCCAAAAAATATATAGGACACGAAAACTTTAATTCTATTCATCAATGAACTATAAATTTCCATAATAATTTTTAGCATCCCTAAACAATGGGATTTGCTGCCCGAATTTGCAAAATTAAAAGATAACCTAAACGAAATTAGCTACCATTACACACGGTTCTTAAGTACAAATAGCCGTGTATCTTTTTAGAGATCTACACGGATTTCTTAACGAAAGATCCGTGTCAAAAGTAAATGTACACGGTTGTTTCTTGAAAATCCGTGTAGAAACGCATTCTCCTATGGGGCATAACCCGGATTTTTATAAATTTTCATAGAAGAGGCTAGCATTATAAACACGGTTCTTAAATACAAATAGCCGTGTATGATTTGTGAGAGAGCTACACGGATTTCTTAACGTAAGATCCGTGTAGAAAAGTCTTTGTAGGGTTTTGGTATAAAAGGCCTTCTCCTTCCAGCGCCGTTTTTTTTTTTATCAAGTAATTAATACTGTCTCTCTCTCTGTATTGAATGCGCTGATCCGATTTCTGCAAAGGCCAGCAGCTGGTATTATCTGAGATCTTTGAAGTTTGTATTTTCTCCTCTCTATCTTTCTAAGGTTAGTGTATAAATATATATATTTTCCTTTTCTTCCTCTATTTTTATGTTACTTATTTGTACTTATTTAGATCGATCATGTGTAAGTAGTGTATTGTTGTCCAATAACCGACCCCTACTGATGCTTTTAGGTCCTTGCCCGTCCATAATTAATCCAATAGGGATTAATTTTGGATAGTCCCCGTTTTGGGACTGCTCTTTGAATATTGGGTCTCATTTAGGATGTGAACACATATTAGCGGGATTTAATTAGTAATTGAGGAAAGTTCGACGGTATTTTCCCTTAATGCTCCTACGAGTATGTGGTTTTTACGCATACTTGGGGAGTTAAGGGGAAATGCTGCCGAATTTTTCTCAAATACTAATTAAATCTCGCTAATATGTGTTCACATATGGGACCTAATATTCAAAGAGTGGGTTAGGATTGTAAACCGGCCCTTTGTAAGCCTAGAATTTGGTACCAATTTACATGTTGACCATGATTAATTGAAATCATTTTTTAATTCAATTTACAGATGGATCGAAGTTGGATGTATGAATTGAGACGTGATAGTGAAGAATATCTGGGTCGCGTTGATGAGTTCATAAAATTCGCTGAGAGGTATAGAGTGAAGATGAAGGAAGCCGACATTTTGTGTCCTTGTAGAGATTGTAAAAATTTTTTAAGATTTGGGGACTCCGAAGAAATTAGAGCTCATCTGATTTGTCGTGGATTTAAGAAAAGATATACATGTTGGTTCATGCATGGTGAGGAATTTGGGGAAAGTAGTTGTACCAATAAGAATTCTAACCGTTGTGAAGAGAGCGATGAGAATGTAGAAAATTTGGATAATTTTGAACTTGATTTCAGCGATGATGATTTGAATGACGAAAATTTTGATAATGTTGAACTTGATCGCAACGACGATGATGAGCTGCAGACGGAAATCGATGAAAATGTAGTACACGAGTATATTGATAATCTGGAGGACATGTTACATGATGTGGAAGATGAAATTACTGATAAAAATTATGATAAATTTCAATATTTGTCTAATGAATCCAAAAAGCCGTTGTATCCCGGGTGTACCAAATTTACGAAACTGTCAGCTGTGTTGAAATTATTTAACCTGAAAGCAGAAAATGGTTGGAGCGATAAGAGTTTCACGTCCTTATTAAAGCTTTTAGGAGAAATGCTCCCGGATAACAACGAGTTACCCCGTACAATATATCAGGCGAAAAAATTGATATGTCCAGTGGGTTTGAAGATCGAAAGAATACATGCATGTCCGAATGACTGTGTATTGTACCGTAATGAGTACGAGGCCATGCATGTTTGTCCTAAGTGCGGTGTTTCTCGGTATAAACGTAAGGACCAGGGCACTACTGATTGTGACGATGGCAAAAAGGGCCGGCCTCCGGCCAAGGTGTTGTGGTATTTGCCGATAATACCGAGATTCAAACGGTTATTTGCAAATCCCAAAGATGCGAAGTTATTGCGTTGGCATGAAGAAGGGCGCAAAAAGGACGGTAAACTAAGACACCCGGCTGATTCTCCTCAGTGGAGAAATTTTGATAGACATTTCAAAGATTTTAGTTCCGAGGTAAGAAACCTCAAGATTGTGGTGAGCACAGATGGAATGAGTCCGTTTGGAAGCATGAGCAGTCGGCACAGTACTTGGCCAGTTCTGTTAGCCATCTACAATCTTCCTCCTTGGTTGTGCATGAAACGCAGGTATATAATGATGTCATTACTAATCCAAGGACCCAGACAACCCGGAAATGACATAGATGTATATCTCGCACCATTAATCGAGGACCTCCAAAAATTATGGCGTGATGGCGTCTCGGTGTGAGATGCGTACATGAAAGAGACCTTTAACTTGCGGGCCATGGTGTTTTGCACCGTAAATGATTTCCCCGCGTATGGGAACTTGTCAGGTTACACTTGTAAAGGAGCAAAAGCGTGCCCTATTTGTGAAGATGATACGCAGGTGCTGAGGTTGAAGAACTGTCAAAAGAATGTATTTATGGGGCACCGTAGGTTTCTTCCAATTAATCACCCATATCGTAAGAAGAAGAAGGCATTCAACGGGAAGGTTGAGGGGGGAGTGGCCCGTCGTCCATTAGATGGGAAGGGTGTCTTCGAGCGTGTTAAGGACCTTGATGTTGTGTTTGGAAAGTGTGCCACAAAACCGCCGAAGAATATTTGGAAAAAGAAGTCCATATTTTGGGCCCTACCTTACTGGGAATATTTAGAAGTGAGACATTGCATAGATGTCATGCATGTTGAAAAAAATGTCTGCGACAGTTTGACTGGTTTATTATTGAACATTCCGGGGAAGACTAAAGATGGTATCAAAGTTCGAAAAGACATGGTAGAAATGGGAATACGACCCGAGCTTGCACCGCAGGAGAAAGGGAAGCGCACATACCTACCCCCCGCAATGTGCACGATGTCGAAGAAAGAGAAAACAAGCTTTTGTGAATGCCTCCGTAGTATTAAGGTCCCATCAGGGTATTCTTCGAATATTAAGAAGCTGGTGTCGATGAAGGACCTGAAACTGGTCGGTCTGAAATCTCACGACTGTCATGTTTTATTGACACATATGATTCCTGTTGCAATTCGGGGGGTTTTACCAAAGCCCGTTCGTCAAACCATTACGAAGCTTTGTTTTTTCTTCAATACAATAAATTCCAAAGTGATAGACCCTCTAATACTGGACTCTTTGGAGGTGAAAGTCGTCGCTACTCTTTGCCAACTTGAGATGTATTTTCCGCCATCTTTTTTTGATGTTATGGTTCACCTTGTTGTTCATCTAGTGAGAGAAATCAAGATCTGTGGTCCTGTGTTCATGCGGTATATGTATCCATTCGAGAGATACATGGGAATTTTGAAAAAATACGTAAGGAACCGACATCGACCCGAAGGTAGCATTGTAGAAGGATATTCCACGGAAGAGGTGATTGATTTTTGCACCAACTACATGGCCGGTGTCTGTCCTATTGGCGTTCCAAAGTCTCGATATGAGGGAAGGCTCCAGGGAGTCGGGACAATTGGGTTGAAAGCCGTAGTTGCTGATAGAGATGAACTACAGAAGGCGCATTTTTTGGTACTACAGCACATGACAGATGTTGCTCCCTATATAGATGAGCACATGGCAATCCTTCAACAAGAGTACTACACGAGAAGTCAGAAGTGGCTTACCAACGAGCATAATCGTTCATTTGTAGGATGGCTGAGAGAAAGGGTGCAGTCACACCCCGATAGGGGGCCCGTAAATGAAATTGTTCGACTGCTGGGCGAAGGACCCCGAATTATTGTTAGAACATTCCAAGGATACGAAATTAACGAATATACATTTTACACTAAAACCCAAAGTGATAAGAGCACGATACAAAATAGTGGGGTGACATTGGTGGCGACGTCTCAAGAATTCAGTAGATCCGGAGATTCCCGGCCGGTTTTTGCATCAAAGTCATATTATGGCGTTATTGAGGAAATTTGGGAGCTCATTTACAGTCCTGACCTCAGCATTCCCTTGTTTCGGTGTCAATGGGTCGAAGATCGGGGTGTTAAAGCTGATAACGACGGGTTCACACTCGTTGATTTTAATAAAGTTGGGTATGTTGATGATCCGTTTATACTCGCCAAGCAAGCAACCCAAGTCTTTTATGTCACTGACCCGAGTGATAATAGGTGGAGCATCGTCCTATCTGGGAAAAGAAGAATTGTTGGGGTACAAAACGTCGTCGACGAAGAAGAGTATGACCAGTTCGACGAAATACCTCCATTTTGTACCGACGTGCAAACTGAGGTAGCCTCAATTGAAGAACAAGACGAAGCAAACTATTTGCGATCCGACCACAATGAAGGAATATGGGCCGAATGTAATGTGAAATCAGCGGAAAAAAAGAGAAAAAGGAAAAAAAAAGAGAGATGTATAATATTTATTTTGTTTAGAAAATAACTTTTTAATTATCTTGTTTGGAAACAACTTTTAAATAATATTCTAGTTAAAATATTTATATTTCAAAACAACATAAAGGTTTTTACATATTAGTTCACATATTAAATATTAGTAAAATAATATTTCCAGTTAATATATTTCTATTAGGATTTGAAAATTAGTTGAAATATTACATTTCAGTAAAAAAATACTGGCGTTTCAAACATTTCGAGTTGAAATAATACGTAAACTTATTTATTGTCACTAACAAATAATATAAAAAATAACAAGTTCAACCACGCAATGTTGTCAACTACTTCACACACGGCCTTTTATTTAATAATACGTGAGGAGAATAGTAACGTACACGGATTATTAACTAAAATCCACACAAAATGAGGAGAGCTACACGGCTTTTTAATGAAGGTCCGTGTATAAAGGTAATCACACACGGATGTTAGAGTAAACGTCCGTGTGTAAAGAGTTTAGGGTTTCATGGGGATGGGAGCTACACGGATTGTTAAAGGTAAAATCCGTGTAGATTAATGGAAAAATTTGGTATAAAAGGCAATCTCCTCCCGGCGCCGTTTTGATCAAGTAATTCTGATCAAAAGAAATTAAGAATTACTTGGAAAATAATTTTGTGCTATTCAGATATGGAAAATCCTAATCCTGCGGGAAATCACAATTCTCCAAAAAATCCGTGTATAATCCGACCATGTGGACGAGGTGATAAATGTCCTAATTTCTGCGGGAAGAATGGTCTCAAGACTAACATAATTCATTGGGAGGATGTACCCCCGCCACCTGTGATTGAAGTCTCTTCTCATTCAGAATCCGAATCGGATCCTGAGTCTTATGAAGGTGATTCGGATTCCGGTCCTGATGATCCTTACGGTCCACACGGTCAGTTTGATGATCCCAAAGTTTGGTTAAGGTTGAGAAGAAGCAAGAGAGTATGGGAAAATGTAAACAAGAAAGGAGGCAAGCGAGCAAGATACTTTCCTGAAAAGAGAAAAAGGGGAGGCAATTAGTGAGAAAGAATAGTTTTTTTAATTAGGGATAGAGACTTATATTGTTATATATTTTATGTTTTGTTTTGGTATTAAGTGATGTATCCAGTAACTATTCCTATGTTATTAATATATGAAGTATTTTTATTTTTTATTATCTTGAACTCTATTTTATTTAACCTTTTTTGTGCTATTCACATTTTTGAACATTTACACTTTCCAAATTTGAATTTATGATGCATGTAAATAAGTTAAACAAAGCTTGTCTTAAAAATTTATCAAACTTGGAAAAGTCCATTTGAGGACAGACAAGTATTAGTATTTGGTTTTAAATATTAGTTCAAATATCAAATATTAATAAAAAATATTTATATTTCAAACATTTCTAGGTCAAATATCAAATATTAGTTCAAAATAATACATATAATAAATCATTATAACTTCAAATAATACAAAAAATAAGAAGTAAATTCACTTAATATTTTTAATTACTTTCTGCACGGACTTTTTTTTAATAATACGTGTAGAAGGGTCTTTCTACACGGACGTTCAACGTAAAAGTCCGTGTAGCTCTCCTTCATTCTACACGGTTGTTAGGTTAATATCCGTGTAGAAAGAGGGTTACAATATAATAAATGACTTGGCTCGCGCCGCTTCGAGTCCTTTGCCAATTTCACCTATCTATTTCTCGAAGGCCGAGTACCCTCGTTGCGATTTCTCCAAATGCTCAACCTTCCTCTCCAACTCAGATTGAAGAACTTCGCCCGGGAGGCTGCATGTGCCTGTTCTGCCTTCAGAGGAGGGAGAAATCTGAGTTGGGAGAGGAAGGTCGAGCATTTGGAGAAATCGCTTGCTGTGGAGTTGTATTTCTAAAAATAAAATGATCCCTATGAAGGTTTGGTACAGGAACTCAGTGCTCAATTGCAGGTTTTCAAATATCTCGGATGCAAGTTGCAAAGAGTTTAGGGTTTAGATCTCTAGAAGGGTGCTACACGGTCTTTTAAATAAAAGTCCGTGTAGAAAGGGTAAGAGACACGGATGTTAAAATTAAAAAGGGGAGGCAATTAGTGAGAAAGAATAGTTTTTTAATTAGGGATAGATACTTATGTTTGTTGTATATTTTATGTTTTTGTTTTGGTATTAAGTGATGATGTATCCAGTAACTATCCCTATGTTGAAATTAATATATGAAGTATTTTTATTTTTTGTGCTCTTGAACTCTATATTATTTAATTGAGGATGGATAGGATGACACCTCTTTTTGGTGACATCTCTTGTTACCACATCCATTTTTTTCATTTTCAAAGTCCAAATCGTCGATCCAAACCGTTCAACATGATCTCCACAATAAAATGTACTCCCTTCTCTTTAACTGAACATCTGTGTAGAAATGCAAAGCGAGCTACACGGACGTTTAATGAAAAGTCCGTGTAGAAGGTATCGTACACGGATGTTTAATTAAAAATCCGTGTACAAAAGGTGAGGGAAAGTGAGGCGGGGAAAAGCCAACCTAGGCGAAAATTTTCGTAAAATTTGTTTTGAATTTTTGGGAGTCCCATCAGAGAGCTAAAGGAGGGAACTTCGAAAAAATTTGTCCACAGAGATCGAGGAGGGATAGAAGGGCTTTCATAAACTCAAAGGTGATGTAATATCTGTGGTTATATCCGACCGTCTAATCATTATGATGCACGAATATTAAAGGATCTTGTGCATCATCTAGAACCAGATCTAAACAGAAATATTATGTTACCTCAGAGATGGCGGAAAATCTACCCACCACCTCCTGAATGAAGACATCAGGACTGTTCTTCGTTTATCGGACGGTCAACAAAGCTTGATATTTACTAATCACCTAATACATGTACAACAGTACATACGAAAATAATTCAAAAAATATATTTTTATTTTTTTTACATCTTATATGGCCAAATAATACTTATACATATTATTTTTATAAACTTTCATCATTGTATGTCCCTTCAAATTGTAAAAATATTTTTGGACCGTTCATTTTCAAGCGGAAAATCAACGGTCGATCTGCAACGAAATCATTCCATATATGTTTTAAAATGATCAAGGGAGAACATTGAATGTAACCAACATAAAAGTTTGGAAAATTTATTATGATAGAGGTTTGATCCAGCACGAAGTGTTTGTGGCCATACGATACTTCAATATTCAATGAACTAGATAAATGGGTAAATAAAAATAATTTTTGATCAAACTTTCACGGAAGACATTAAATGCAATGCTCTTTGATTTGAACGGTCCCGATCAATCAACGGACTAACTATTTTTGTGCGTCTTCACAATCTCACAAGGCAAGAGTTTATGTTTCATGAAACATAAACTCTTGCCTTGTGAGATTGTGAAGACGCACAAAAATAGTTAGTCCGTTGATTGATCGGGACCGTTCAAATCAAAGATTACAGCCTTTAATCAAGTGCAGCAAATTTTGATGGAATTTTAACTTCATTTACCCATCCATCAAGCTGTATTATCAAGCTGTATTACCCAAAGTGAGTTCGATGGGCTCTATCACCGTCCGATCTATATCAAGATCCGTGCGCACGTAGATTAAAGCTGGCGCGAAAGTTCTGGCGAGAACGTTTGGGTCCGATGCCCAGCCGCTTGGGTCCGATGCCCATCTGTTTTACGATTGATTCCCGCCAGAACTTTCGCGCCATCTTTAATCTACGTGCGTGCGGATCTTGAGATAGATCGGACGGTGATAGAGCCCATCGAACTCACTTTGGGTCCAATGGGCATCAGACACAAGCTGCTCTCGTACATAACATATTAAAAGTAGGTCATCATAATTCAAAAAAGTTTATCTGATTCGTTCGTATTTGCTTGCGATGGGTTTAATCACCGTCTATTTGCTTTAAAATTCGTGCGGAATCGTTTAAAATTCGTTCGTATCTGTTTCAGTTTCCGTGCGCGCATATCTTAAATTACATCGGACGGTCATCATCGATGAACATGAAAGTAGGTCCGGTGGGCATCGGATTTGCTCCCTTCTCTTTAACTGAACATCCGTGTAGAAATGCAAAGAGAGCTACACGGACGTTTAACTAAAAGTCCGTGTCGAAAGGTATCGTACACGGATATTTAATTAAAAATCCGTGTAAAAAGTTTTTTAATTTGCAATTCCCGGAAATTATATATTGTTAAAGCTAGCTTTTGTAATTATTTTGTAAAGTCCCCATTAATTATTTATTCTTCATATCAGGTAAGTGTTAATTTATGTTTTCAAATCAGATTATTTAGACAGCATTAAGTATTTTACTTAGAATCAACGTTCTAAATATTAAAGGTTTTTAAGTAATAACCTTTGCAGTGCTTATATATTGTTGCATGTTGTTGTTTTGTGCTGCTAATTCTTATCTATAAAAGTATTTATTTAGATAGCATGAAGTATTTAACAAAAAAAGAAACTGTGTAAAAAAAAGATTGTTGATTAAAGAACAAAATATATTACATAAAAAAGGATCCCCATACATCGTACCAAAAGAAATGATCCTCATACATGTACCACAAATTTAAAGAAAAACTACAAAATAACTACAAAGCAAACAAAAAAAAAACTTAATTAAACTATTTAGATGGTGGTGGCTGCCTTGGACGTTTAATCCAAGGGAAGACTGGTCTGGCTGCATTGCCCCTACGTACGTAGGGCTTTGGTGGTGGGTGCCCCCTTGGGCTTCGCCGTGGCACACTTGAGGGGGGCCATGGCCATGTCCTCTTCACGTAGGGAGGAGGCTTTTCGAAGCCGGGAGGGACTGCGGGACCTTCGGCAGGGAGGACGAGAGGGACTTCGGGAGGGTTTGAGGGGGGCCGGGGCCGTGGCCCTGGCACATTTGGTGGTGGGTGCCCCCTTGGGCTTCGCCGTGGCACACTTGAGGGGGGCGGTGTCACGGCCATTTGAACATACCAAATCTCAATCGGGGTTTCTCAGATTATATAGAATTTTGAAGAGTCGTTTCGTCTTCCTTAGAAATAATAATAAAGAGGCAACTTTTCGAATTCCGTCGTGGAATTGTTCAAATTAAACAAAACTTAAATAAATAATCTGATTTTTATACTTTTATCACGGACTTTTAATTACATGTCCGTGTATAATTGTAAAAAGACACGGACGTTTAATTAAACAGCCGTGTCGAAAGGTATTCGTGCACGAGTGTCGTTCCAATGTCCGAAAAGGTATAGACACGGATGTTAAAATCAAGTCCGTGTCGAAAGTTCTTTATACACGGACTTTCCGATTAAAGTCCGTGTCGCTCTCCGTCATTCTACACGGATTTTAAGTTAATATCCGTGTCGAGCGAGGATTTCTACACGGATGTTTTATCCAAAAGTCCGTGTAGATATTGTACTTCCTCTCTACACGGTGTTTAGATTAGATGTCCGTGTATAAAGGTGTTCTAATTACAAATGAATAAAGTGAATTGTCCGTGTAGAACTAGGGTTACAATACATATTACGCGCCTGCTCTTCCAAATTTTTCATAACTTAGCTCGCGCCTTCAATTATTTTCCAAACATTTCGAAACTTAGCTCGAGTCCTTCTTCCCCACCTCACCTCGATTTCGTCGCCTCTCCTGTCCAACCAACTCTCCGGACCGACAACCAACCTCTTCTTTCTCGGGGAAACGCTCAACACCTCCATTGCGAAGAAAGTTCTATTTTTTTTTTTGGTATTTACTGGAGGTATATATATATTTACTGTATTTACCTTGTTATTTACTGAAAAAGTTCAATTTTTTTTTTATAGAACCATGTCGATTGAGAATGAGCACGTAGATATGATGGAAGAAGGCGAGCACCAAGCTGCTGCCCAATCAGGTTCGGCCAAAAGGAAAAGAGGTCCGACGATGTGCGCGTCCACGTCCGAGGCAAAGCAACTGGACATCGAGTTCAGTAAAAATGGGTGTGCGAAGGGTCCACGGTCGGCTGAGTACAAAAATTTTGCGTGCACCACGGTGAAGCAAAAGGCAGACATCCTGGTAGAGAGATGGGATCACTTTTCGAAAGCCCAAAAGACCGAGTGGTGGAACATTGTGAAGGTGAAGTACCTAACCAGTTAACATCTTTTTTTTAATTGTACATGAACTTAAATGCAGTAATTTGGGTGTCAATGCAGGCTCAGTGGAACATCCCGGATGACATCCCGGAGGTGGTAAAGGATAAGACCTTGAAGATAATGAATGAAGCTTGGAAGCAATTCAAAAGCACGCTGAGTACGGATTGGATGGATCAAGGTAAAAACCCGGTAGGCTACTATACTTGGCTGACTCAAGCGAAGTGGGAGAAGTTTGTGGAGATGAAGAGCACGGACGAGTTCAAGGTATGTAAATTCAGCAAAATTACCTTTTTTCCTTTATCGATTTGAATTATGTTGGTAAATGGTGTCCGAAATAGGCAATCTGTTGCTGTTGTTCCAGTCATATATAAATGTGAAATGGTGTTTATTTTGAATAACTGAATTAATATGGAGTTGAAATGGTACTGTTCCACTCACAACTTGTAATTTTTTTGCTTGCTTTTTAATTGGTTTGTTTACTTTTTAATAAATGGAAAATAGTAGCTAGGCTAATTTTTTTACTTAATTTGATGTGTGAAGAAAAAAAGGGAGGAGGGCAGGAGGATCGTTGCAATGAACAAGTATCCGCACAAGTTGGGGTCGGGTGGTTACCAGGGTAAAAGGGAGGAGTGGGCTAAAATACTGGAGTTGAACAAAGACGATGACTCACCCGTGGTTAGGATAAAAAATACTAGGGCCCAAAATTGGGCGTTGGCAAGGTCCGAGTTAACCACTGACGGGAGGATAGTACTACATCCCACGTTGCGACCCATGGCTCAGAGAATGGTAAGAGTCGTTCGTTAGAACTATGTGTAATTCAAGCGTGTTAAAAACTTTGTGTACATCACTAATTCTTTTGCGTGTCAAACTAAATTTTATATTCACAGTTGGAGGTGGAGGAGGAGGTCAATTCCGGTGCCCGGTCGGTCGAAAGGCAAGATGACTCCTTGTCTATAGCGCTCGGGAATCCAGAACACCCTGGTCGAGTAAGGGGCGTAGGTGCCTACAGGGGCTGGAAGGAAGTATTCAATGGACCGAAACCTCGAAGGAAATCTCGTGCGAAAGTGAACAAAGACGAGATAGTTGCGCAGATACGCAAGGAGGTGAGCGCCGAGTACCAGGCAAGGGTGGCAGAGTTGGAAACAAGGTTGCGCCACGATTTTACAGCTATGGCGCAGCCAGCCGAGCAAGCACCTCCCACCCCGACGGGAGTTCGGCGAAGTAGTCAGGCATCCGGGACGTTCGGATACGATTTGGATCGTCTAAAGGTAATCACTACTTGTTCGTATTCTAAAGGCAATTACTACTTGTTGGACAATATTTCAATTTAAAAATAACTACTTGCATGAAATTGCAGGACGCCACAGCATGCGAACTCGTGCTGTGGCTCGGGAGTAAGCCTCTGATTGTTGCTAAGGGCATGGTACATCCAGCAGCCGACAAAGTGCACAATGAGCAGCTACTTCCCGGCCATGCCGCCGTACAGATTGACAATGTCGTGGAGGGATGGGGGCGCGTACCTCTTCCTGTCCAAAGACCCGAGAATGGCATGCTCTATGTCGAAGATGCCCGGCTGTCATTCGTGCAATGGCCCAAGAATCAGATTATTTTGGATCAGGTAATGCATAAATAGTCAAGTTATTTTGTTACATTCAAAGCACTTCCTTTTCAAATACTTGAAAAAGGTAAAAAATTTCGATACAGACAGTAGGAGATGATGGTAGTCGCACGGAGGGCGTGATGTCACCGGTACGGAGGGACGAAGCAGAAGGACCTTCCCAAACAGCTGCTGACCCTGCTGCCGGAGCAGCGGTTGCTGACCATGCTGCCAGACCAGCAGTTGCTGACCATGCTGCCGGAGCAGCAGGGTCAGCAGCTGCTGCTCCGGCAGCAGGGTCAGCAGCTGCTGCTCCGGCAGCTGGGTCAGCAGCTGCTGCTCCGGCAGCAGGGTCAGCAGCTGCTGCTCCGGAAGCAGGGTCAGCAGCTGATGCCCAACCAGCAGGCCATGACCCTCCTGCCCAAACATCAGAACCTGACCCTACGGCTGGACCAGTAGTTGCTGACCCTACTGCCGGACCAGCAGGCCATGACCCTCCTGTCCAACCAGCAGGACCTCAACCTCGTCTGCTCACCGAGGAAGAATACAAGCTCCTTCCCGGAAAGGATTTGCGGGCTCTCCACGACCGCTTGATGGCGGCACCCAAGGACATGGTTGAAGTCGTCATACCTGTCCCTCCGGGGATATTTCTACACGAAGGCTCGGCTGTACTGCTGCCGTTCACCGACTTCAAGGACTTTCTACATGCCTCGGGGTCCGATAGATGGCTCTCCGTGGGGCACATCACCATTTTCCTCATGTTAGTGACCAAAAATTGTTTATATCATGTGTATAGCACTGAAGAATATATTCTAATGTCATATGATAATTTTTCAGGAGGCTAATGAATACTACTCATTGCAAGAGCAAACAGAACTTGTGTGCTTTTCTGGACCCCACCGTACTTAGTTGGTTGAACGTGGAAAATGCTCCGGAGGTGGCTATGGATTACCTGTGTGGCGCGATGCTCCAAGCTACTAAGGCGAAGAAGAAATTTCTTCTCTTGCCATACCACCAGATGTTAGTTCTAACCTTGTGATTAAATATATAAATAATTGAAATCACACCATCAAGTCAAGCAAACACGTGTCTCACTATTATATATGCCAAAATATTGTACTGTATGCTAAGATCCTATAATTCTTCTCCTCCCACAGGGGACACTGGTGTTTGATCATCATTGTGCCTTGCCTGAGTGCGGTTTACGTCGTGGATTCTTTGCAGCCCACAGAAAAGATCCCATTTGGCACGTGCAAATCAATCTTCCCGTATGTGCAAAAGTAAGCAATAATCTTTCACTATGTTTGATTTATTCCCAATTATAACAAATTGTGGAATTGCTAATTAGAGTCACTCCATTTTGTAAGGGCTTTTGCTACATACGTTACAAAAGGAGGATTGTGCAGCAAGGACAAGAAAATGGGAAAAAAGTTGACTTGGAGGTGGTGGACGGTGAGCACAACACAATTCTATAATTTCATATTTTGTTCAAAAAATTATTGTCATTCTAACATAGGCCGCTAAATGTAAATTGTAGAGCCCGCAACAGGAGGCGGGTTGGGAATGCGGATATTACATGATGATTTCCATGTTTCTCTTTGTCGAAAAAATGCAATTCACATTTCCAAAAGTGGTATATATGTAATTCATATTAATTGTGCCTATATAATAGCAATTGATATTTTCATATTATGCTTACTTATAATTCTCATTTCATTAAATTAGCAATTGATATTTGCGACTGTCTTGCATCTACCTTTTCTTGTTAGTAACTAATATCAAATTATAATTGTAGAAACCATCAAAGCAAGCTGTGTACAGCAAGGAGCAGATCGACTGTGTAAGATGTAGCTGGGCAAGATGGTTTCTATCTCAATATTGTAATGCTGAACATGGATTTGTATAACAATTTAGTGTATATATGAATTTAGCAAGCATAATTTAATGTCAAATTATCTGGAAAACTGGCTAGCAAAACAGAATGGTATATGAATTTTGTAGGAAAACTGGCTAGCAAATTAAACTGGAGGCTAGCCCAGAAATGAAAAAAATCAAGAAAAAAGAATGGGACAATTCTACACGGATATTAAACGAAAGCCCGTATAAAACACAGTAATTCCACACCGTTGTTAAACAAACAACCGTGTAGAAATGAGTACAGATATTCTTTTATACAGTCCGTGTATGATAATTAAGAATGCCTCACGGATATGAAGTTAAAAGTCCGTGTGGAAAACAATACTTGACACCGTTATTTAACAAAAACCCGTGTAGATCGTTTTCGGTGTCTACACCGATTATTTTATATTTGTCCGTGTACGATAGTTATGACAGGACACGGATATGAAATTAAACGTCCGTGTAGCTAGAGTAATTCGACACGGTTGTTCTGACTAATGTCCGTGTAGAACGAGTTCGGAGATACAAGGATTATTTTATATTTTATTGATTTGCTAAGAGAGGGACACGGATATACAATTAAATGTCCGTGTAGATAAAGTAACCGATACGGACATTTAGTTGCATTGTCCGTGAATAAAGAGTAGTCGTACACGGTCGTTTACGTAATATCCGTTTTGCTCGGTTATATGGAGAGCGCCACAGGCAGGTGTATGTTCACGGCTGTTTATTTGGTAATCCGTGTAGAAAGCGTTAGATATACACGGGTAAATATCCGTGTCTATAGAGGGTACCTTTTATACACCCTCAGCTCATACACGGCAGGGAAATCCGTGTTGCTCTTCCGGTAATGTCCGTCTGCAATCTCTTTTTCTGTAGTAGTGTATATATATATACACACACACACACACTAAATTATATAGCCGACTAGAAAATAAGACAGACTGCAAAAGCTAGCATATATTATAGCCAACTTGACTATTCTTAATACAAAATCAATAAACAATTAACATGTACATAGACTCAATGGTCATGTTTGGTTGTGGAGTAAGAGGTCGAGTAAACCTCTTATTCTGCACTTAAGTAGCTAAACAAGAAGTAAAATAGGAGAAGTAACATGAAGTAAGAAGGGAATTAATCCGGAGTAACTTACTCCACCTCTCTATAGGTGGATTAACTTATTCTACACTTACTCCACTTGTATGACCCACTGTCACAAGTAAAGACACATTTCTCAACATCTTACTCCTCTAAGTAGATTAATTTAAACTATATCTTTAACTATCAAATAAGATGTAAAATATGAGGAGTAAAACAATTTATTCCTCATTAATTTTACTCCACAACCAAACATGACCAATAATAGTACTTGCACATGATCATCTTCAAATAACGAGGAAGGTTAGTATTCTCTATGATTCACTTTTTTTATGCATTACTATTCAATCAAGCTCACAACATTCTTTTTAGTAAAAGAATTTTTTTTAGACATCACATCAAAGAAAATTACAATGTTATCGTCAAGTTTTAAATTGTTTAGTCGTATCTTTTTTTGTGGTTTTTGGGATAAAAAGTTTGACAGAGCAGTTTTGGCTTTACATGCTTTATGTAAGATCATGACAGTTTTGGCTTTTTGTGATTTTCTGTCAAAATAAAATCATTAGATATAATATATATATTATTTTCTCTATACACGTATAAAAGATCATGACATTTTGATTTTGTTTTAATTAGTATCAAAAGTTTGTTTTCAATATTGATTCATACAAAATCAAACTAAAAAAGGGATAATTTTTTATTTTTATTTAGGAAAAATAATATAGATAACATCTAACTGTTTAATTTTGACATAAAATTTATAAATTTTAGTATTGTTTTTATTAGAAATTAAAAATAGAAGCACAATGGAGTCCAAAAAATGAAACCCTCCTCTATATAATTAATTTTCCTTTTTTTTCTTTTTAAAACTCCATGATTGTTATTCACAATTTCAGAACTTTTATATATACTGAAATTATCCGAATAAAAATAAGATGTCTGCAAGAACATATATTTTAGCCAACTTGACCATTCTTAATATAAATCTTTTTTTTTTGTGAAAATCTTCGCAAAGGCTGCGAAGTCATTATTAATATAAAATCAATAAATAATTAACATGTATACAAACTCAATAAAACTACTTAATACTTATACATCATCTCCAAATAACAGGAAGGTTTAGTACTCTACAATTCAATTTTTTTATGCACTACTTTTCAATCAAGCTAACAACATGCTTTTTAGTAAAAGAAAATATTCTGTAGACATCACATAAAAGAAAATTACAATGTTATTGTCAAGTTTTAAATTTTTTATTCGTATATCTTTTTGGGGGTTTGGAGGTAAAAATATTAATGAAATAATTTTGACTTTATATAATACGCAAATCATATATATTGTTGTTTTGATTTTATAATTTGTGCGTTGTATGAAGTCAAAAACTATTCTTTTGTTAAGACTGCATAAAGTGAAAACTGCTTTGTTGACAAAATTTACGCTTTTTTGGGCTATGTTATCTTAATAATTGATATAAGATGTGGTAGCCAATTTAGTTCGATAATTAACAGCGCAGAAACAAAACTGGCGGCAACTGTTTTGCTAATTTCAAGCTCAATTTTATCGTGGAGCCGAATCATATTTAATGATTTTCTAAAAAGATAATACAAACGCACTTATTGATTCTAATAAAGCCTCCATTAAATTCTACTAACTTCTACGAAAACAGACTACTACTGTACTACAGTACTACCGACAAGCAGAAAGAAGCAGGGCAAGTCGTCGGAACGTAAAATATACGTAAATTATAAGAGTGCGGAACACCGACATCGATTTAATAGTCCGTGTCACAATTCCCGAGAGCCGAAACCAGAGGAACAAATAAAAGCATCCCACAGTTTACAAGGAAGGAAAAGAAATAAAAGAAAGCTGCCCACAGGTTTCTCTAGTCGGCATCTCACTGGTTCTGATCCAGTGAAACGGAACGAACAGCCGATATGGTGTGGCGAGTCACCAACAGCATCTTCAGTAATCAGTAGTGCTAGTGCTGACTGATACCTGTCAGTGTAAGGCCACACGTGTAGTACAGTGTTAGAAAAGACTGAGAATGAAGAATTCTTAAAAAGGTGGTCTTGTGGGTTACACCATCCTGCGCTGCATTTATTTTTCATGATCAATCAAAAAAGTTTTCCTTTTTTCTTGACTAGATTTTTATCGAGAGATATTTTGTCGTTTTAGCTGAGGCTGAATGGCTGATTGAGTGATTGGTCATAATAAGTTACCATAGTATAATTTATGGCCTTCTAAAATCAACCGCACGGATAATTTTTGTTTGACCTTTAAGCCCTTTGGTTTTGTCAAAGCATAAATTCAAGTGGATGACAATTTGATAACATTTTTCGAACTTCAAATTAATGGCGTACCAACAATTTTATACTACTCAAATTTTATTTAAAATTGCATTAGTAATATTTAAATAATATGATGAAAAAACGTTTTTAAAATTCGATTAATTGGGAAAATTAACATTAAATTTTATAATATATCATATGTATTGATATAAAATATCATACAAGTCCAATTTTAAAATATCTGATTCAAATTTACAAATGTTGTGAAATTTTTATAAAATTAAAATTAAGTTCATTGTCCGTAAAATCTCATCTCATTTTGTAACATTGTAATTTTTATTATGTACAGACAAGAGCTTGGCTACTATGCTTATATAAGCAAAAGCCCACATATGCTTATAACTCATTTTTGCGTTTCCAATGTTCAAATGGTCGATCCGACCGTTCATCTTGTTCTCCATATTAATATGTGCTTGGAGACTAAATTTTACATTTTTCTGAATTTTTTTACTATTTATTAAGCCACTTTGAAAATTGCTGATCTGGGTGAACAGTAAAAACAGTGTTTCCAAAATTCTGGACCACCAGATCAGAAACTTTCAAAGTGGCTTAATAAATAGTAAAAAAATTCAGAAAAATGTAAAATTTAGTCTCCAAGCACATATTAATATGGAGAACAAGATGAACGGTCGGATCAACCATTTGAACATTGAAAACGCAAAAATGCTCATTTAAGCATATGTGGGCTTTTGCTTATATAAGCATAGTAGCCAAGCTCGTACAGACAATTATTAACATGTGGACTAGCTTGGTTGTTAGATCGTACCTCTTTCAAACAAAAAAAGTTATTTGGCTTCACCAAATAGAGTTCAAATAGTAAATTCAAAACTTGATTTTGATCTACTACTTCAAAATTCAAAATTCATGCACACATCTTAAAATCTGTATATTTTTAATTCATATCATATGAGATCCATAGGTTGGAAAAAAATGAGAAGTATGTTGGAAGGAGTCCACCCTTTTAAGTATTTATTTTAGAGTGAGGCTACGGTACTATGCATAGCACGGTTGGGTCCGTGCTACGGCTCAATATTTGAGTTTTCAAAATCCTAACGGTCGATCCGAACCGTTCAACATGATTATAAAATGAATATGTACTTGCAAACCAAATTTTACATTTTTTCGAATTTTTTTACTATTTTTGTAGATAGGTAGAAAATCACTTGATCTGAAAATTCTGGACCATCCAAAAACAGTGATTTTCTACCTATCTAAAAAAATAGTAAAAAAAATTGAAAAATGTAAAATTTGGTTTGCAAGTACATATTCATTTTATAATCATGTTGAACGGTTTGGATCGACCGTTAGGATTTTGAAAACTCAAATATTGAGCCGTAGCACGGACCCAATCCGTGCTATGCATAGTACCGTAGCCTCACTCTTTATTTTATGTTCAGTTCTCGATATATTTGGCAGCGACAAAGTCAAACTATAGGGGTCAAACATACATTGAGGGTCAATCATATATTTTTTTTTACGGATAATAGAGGTCAATCTTACAATACCATTACATTGTACTCTAAATTATATAGAAAATTATGCATAAATTTTTTTTTTAAATGAAGGTCAATGACCCCATTATCTCTTCTTAAGTCTGTCCTGATATCCGATAACTAGTTTCTTTTAACATATATATTATACATGTAAATACTTAACCAGGTAACTTAAATACCAACTTAGTTGATTTTAACATATATAACAATGATTGTTAACATTATTCATGGAAATATTTAGTTAGATTATTTAAACTGCGATTATTTAATTCTAAATGATGTCCGTAATGATATGAAAATATAACAATGATCATTCATACTACTTTTGTACAGTCATTAGACACGCATTGGAATTATAACTATATAACTATTAAACAAACTACATAAATTAAAGTTAAGTAGTTAAGTGTTACAAGAATAATTTTCTAAAGCAGTTCAATGTTAAAAGCATAAAATCATACTGTTTATTTTTTTATGCCGAAAGTTACTAGTTTAGAACGAGGGCTTACATTTATTATATATTTTTCAAAAATAATAATTATTGCACACATTCAGATATGGACAGAAGATAAATTGACTCAAAACGTTGCACAACTTAATTTGATGCATTTGTTGTTAACATTTTTATAATCACCTGATTTTCCTTTTTACAGAAGTTAAAAAAAAAATTACAAATCAAACGGGTCCTGGATATTGATAAATACTTATCTTTCTTGGGTATGGAAGCAAAAATCTCTGTATCTATATTCAATAAGGTAACAGAAATTTTCCGGTTAGATTTGAACCGTTCGATCAGAATCCGGACCAATCCGGCCCGCGGTAGAATGCACGGACTACTTTAATATTCGTGCAGACTCTGATCGGACAGTTCAGATCAAAACAGAAATATTCTGTTACCTTAGGTGATATGAATACCTTCTTCTCCACAGCCTACATTTTTGTTTTTTTTCGAATAATATTGGCGTACACTTGTCACTGCACATCTTGTCTACTTATTTATAGAGCGTACATCTCTTCATCTCTTGTACAATTTACAAAACAAGCTCCCCCACTCCGATTTCTCTCGACTGTTGACAAAGGAAAAGAAAATGGAGAGTTCGTTGTCGTTTCTTTCTCCTTCGACCTCTTTACCTCTTCCTTTATCTCTCTCCCCTTCTAGTACCTGGACTGGAAGAGATAGAGGCGGCGGCGGTTATAGCGCTCTTGCTTACGACATAATTGGAAGATTAATTTGTGCTCTTGTCACATGCATTTTTGTCACAGGTTTGTATTTTGCGTTTCGATATCACATTTCGACCTACTGCTCCAATCCGTTAAATTTCAGAAAATTGGGTTCTTTTCTTTCCTTGATTTGATCAATAGAGTTCTCTTTGAAGAAAATTTTTCCCTTTTTGCTCAAGTTTTGTTCAAATAAAGCATTCGGATTCACTGGCTTCATAATTGTTTCTGTTCAGTGGGCTCAGTGATAGGAGCCATAACTGGAGCACTAATCGGTCTAGCAACAGAAAGCGGTATGTTTCGTGGGGCTGGAATTGGGGCAATTTCTGGTGCTGTTTTCTCGATCGAAGTCGTGGATTCATCCCTTGATTTGTGGAATTCAAATGATTCTGGTGTTTGGAGCATTCTTTACATGGTATTTTTCTGTTTCAATCGATCATTTTCATTAAATTAGGAGTAATAATTAACTGTAGCGCAATTAATGTCTGTTCTGTACAAACATGTGTCGTCCTTTTGATTTTTTTAACAAAACTATACTTTACACGGTGCATTTCAAATATTGATTGTGCAAATTTTCAAAGGATTGCATCGATTAAATAGAGGGACCTCTCATTTGTGTTCTGGTGATTATAGCGTGCATTCAAGTTTAAAAGTATATCATAACCTAGTTTACATTTTATAATTTAAAAATGAACAATACAACAGTTTTTCTTTAGGAGATGGGAAAATTTATCCTGCATAAATGTACATATATATATATGGAATAAGAAAAAATTTCTCCAATCATACAAGATACTCAATTTGATAAAATTATCAAAAATGATATTTTTTTTTGTCCTTTAAATTCACCTGCTATGTTCTGGGTAACACTCTAAGGTAGGATGTACCTTTAAAACTTGAATTATCCTTATTATTATTATTTTTTTTTTTTTTTTTTTTTTGTACGACAATATATCCCGAGTAGAGTACTTATTTCTAAACTGTGGATGGAGGCATGAGGAGTGAAATTGGAAGAATAATTTTACAATCTATAACAAACTCGGATCTTTTCTTCTACAGTTTATTTTGTAATATAAACCGTATGTGTTTGCTATAATATTCCTCGTCCTTGCAACTGTATTTATTTTTTAATTAAGTGGATTATAGTATTGTTTTTGGTGGTGGAACTGAACATAAGTTTCACAAATTTCTTCACTTTCTTTCAGCTACATTCTTGAGTAACTTTTTATTGTTGCCTGTCAACATAATATATTCATCGTATAACAATTTTAAACCATTTTTGTCTAGATGGATATTATATCAAGTTTGTTGAGTGGAAGACTAGTTAGGGAGAAGGTTGGGCCGGCCGTGCAGAGTGCAGTGCGGAGTCAGGTACTTAACACTAATCAATTTCATTTATTACAAGTACCCTGCTTAGATTAATGCTATTTAATTGTGTATGTTTTTAGTTCACGAACAGTTCTAATGAAACTATTACACAGGGATTTTTGTAACAAACAGAGACTCTTATTTGTCCAAACATGAGAGATACATCTTAAACATCTACTAAATTAATGTAATCCTATTAATCAGCTAAATTCCAGATGAACTTAATAATACTAATGCTGTGTTACATTACAATTTTTAATGTCAGAGTTCTTTTCTTAATTAAAAAAAAAAATTTGGGTGCATTTGTAAACTTGTTCTTCTGTGCAAGAATTAGGATCTGGAGTCGCAATCCTTGTCCCCATGTGTCTTATATGCCATTAAATTGCATGATCTCACATTAAATTTGGAACACCTATTTTTCATAATAGCCCATGAGATTTTGTCTTATTTGTCTGTTGTACTCAGAAAATATCGTTTGCTTTCATTGCAAATATCTAACCTGGAAATTTTTGTGTCACTACAAGATAGTCAATAAATATGTATCCCCTTGCAAGATAACAAATATCTATTACGCCCCTGGGATTTAGAGGAAATACCATCTCTGCCTCTCCCATTTAATCAGAAAATACCCAAACTTACCCTCTATTCCCCCTTATCTGCTACGAGATATAAACTGTGGGCAGGAGGGCATTGTGGATAATTTATAAGAAAATGGGTGAATGGGCAGTAGGGTTACATAATCTTTGTTAAATTATTGCAAATGAGGGTTTATTGGTGTGAGGTTCTGATTTAGAATTTAAAATGGCGATGTTTGCAATTTTGACAGATGAGTGCCATAAGCTCGCCCTTCATGGAGGTGCCTGATTTCTTCGACACAGGAAGTATTAGAGGAATATCAAAAGGTTCGATCGAAAAATTACCGAAGATTGAAATTACTGATAATACCGATTTGACGGGAGAGATAATTTGCTGCTCTGTTTGTCTCCAGGTTTGCCTTACTACCTTATGTTCAACATCTTAAAGATTTATTTATTTCAGCTGTTTTGAAAGAATCTTGCCCATAAAAAAAATTTAGTTTTTTACCCTTGGCAGAATTCTTCTTCATTGTAACATATTTGAAATTTTTTGAAATACACTGATTGGTTTAATGGTCAATAAATGCTCAAATTTCACCTTCGATTTTAACTACATGGTAAAGAAGGTCAGTGTGGATATTCTAAATATATTTGAGTTTCCTTGTTTTGCGAAGTTATATAGGCGATATCTATAGTTTAATTGATGCATGTATGCAACTTTTTTCCACACATGTGACAATTAATAGGTTTAGTGGTTCTTAATTATCTGTCAATTCGATAAATCTTGAAGTGCAACTTGTGGTATCTCTTAATGAACAACATTAATTTTCAAGATCACTCCAAAACATACATCACAATAATTAAACATCACAATTGACAGGACTTGCTATATAGTCTATCAACCCACGATTGCTCTAAAAGCTCGAGCTAATCTATTAAATCTCAATTATTAGTTTAGAGTGAAGGTTAGCTTTATTACTCTTTATCCTGAACAAATGTAAATCTTGCAGGATTTTAGGATTGGAGAGGTAGCTCGGGAACTACCGAGTTGTAGACACACATTCCATCTGCCTTGTATCGATACATGGCTGCTACGGCACGGTTCATGCCCCTTGTGTAGAAGGGACATGTAGGTAGTATATGTAATGTAAATGTAAGATATGAGAGGCAAAGAAGAGAATATCAGATGTATTAGCTTATAAGGAAGTCAATCATCTGTACCCTTCTAAAAAATAGTTCTTATATATAGTTTTTTTTTTTTAATTTAGCCCTTTCTGGGGTTCTTTCCATTGTTGGTGTTGATCTTAATTTTAGAACAAGCAGTTCGGTTTTGGTAAAAGAACAGCAAAATAGATGTTTTTTTTTCAGAAATACTTTTCATTATTTTCTTTTACAAGAAACTAGCTTATAAACAACAAAATACAGTTGAGTGGTGCATTTTCGTTTACTACATGTTAAGCAGATAATTTGATATTGAAGAAAATAAGATAATTATTTATATATAATATATTTGTTAAGAAGAAACTAACTATTGAAAACATTCACAAATAAATACAAAATGGACGCTTAAATAGAAAACAATGACTAGAGACTGACTATTGACTTGACATCTTGAACCCAATAACTACCTGATCCAAAAAAATAATAATAAATAAATAAAAACAAGATTGAACTACCCTGAAAAAGACCCAATATTTGGGCCCAGTTGACACCACTAGAGGATCAAATGAAAGATAATCCTCCCTTTACTGTACCGTTTCACATAAGTGAAATTAGAAAATTATAATTTGAGAGCTGGATAAATAAATGTTATGTATTTTTATTTTATGAGGAAAGTTAATGGTAATATTTTTTGTAAAATTTAAAAAATTTAAAGGATAGAGATAAAAAAAAAATGTCAATTTATAGAACAAAATGAAGAGAAGAAAATAAAATAAATAAAATATGTACTTCAGTTGGTTAATTAGTTTGCACAAGTTTACTAACAAAATAAATAAAATATGTATGATACAAATAAGAGAAGAAAACAAAAGATCTCCGGTTGAAGCAGGGGGAGCTCCTGTGTTTTCCTCTTAAATTTTATTGTCAAAGGAATAAAATGGAAAAACTAACCTTTGCATTTTATGATTCTTATCCAAATTTCATTGTTCTGTACCATTTTTCTATAGAGGGTGCAGAGAACAACTCTGTGAAAAATTTGTATCAGTAGAAAAATGATTCTCATCCAAATTTCATTGTTCTGTACCATTTTTCTATGAGGAAGAATCAAAGGCTATTGATGCATTGTGAAAAATTTGATGAATGCACTTACCAGTGTCTTGTCGTTCTGCGCAACTGAATGATATGTATCAGTAGAAAAATGATTCTGTCGAAATGTTGTAACCTTTAGGGACCTAAATGGGAATCACATGAACTTATGTATACTGTGATAGTGTTGTATTTTTGTAAATATTTTTGGTATTAATGCAAAAACATCTCATTATAACTCTCATTTCGGATGGCATGCTTGTACCAGTACCAAATCCACACCTTCTGACATGTGATTCCATATCTTATTTTATACTATGTATTTGTCATAATAAAAAGTAAGTTCTTTATTTGATTAAAACTAGTCAATGTTAATTGCGAAAGACTTATAAGTGCAACACTTAACTATAATTCCAATATATACTTAAATTATTCTTGGTTTGATTTGGATTAAAAAATTTTACCTAAAACCTCAATTTAAAACATATCATTTCTTTTCAACGGTAATGTGGACTGCATGGCCCATACAAGGCCCAGATTATTGAAAAGCTGTACTTTTAGAAAGAGAAGTCGGCCCATTTGAGCCTTCTTTGTGTCATCAATATACAAAAAAAGTTGTGTGTGCGCGCGTTTGAGCGAAAAAGAAAAGGGACAATTTCATGTATACCCTTCAAAACTTCGAAATTACATATTTTCTCCTCTGAAATTTATAATATCTTATTTATCATTTTAGAAGGAGAAATACGTAAATGTGATATTATAAATTTTACAGGGGGAGATTTTTTTCAGAGATGTACATAAAATTCTTCCAAAAAAAAATGAGATCATCAACACTTTCCTTGAACCAAGTGAAGTGATTTTGGATTGAACAGCGTCTTTTCTTGTCTGTTTGCAACCTAACCATCTCCTTATAGATCAAGTAATGACCAATCGATTTGTCAAATGAATATTCTATTCATAAACATATAAAAAATTAATTTTGAGACTGATTGAAAAGGACATTCAGAGATAAAGTGATCCTTATCTCTCTTATAAAATAAGTTAATATATCCATGAATTATCTCTAACTTGTCTGACTATCAAATGCAATTTTAGTTAGATGACGAGGAATTTAATAACCACTCTATATATAACAAAAGTAACCAAAATAAAATATGAAATTGTGATGTGGAGAAATTTTGTACTCCACAATGGACACTAAAAAACGAAAAATGTGATAGTATCCGTACAATAGCATCTGTTTTCTAATTCGATAAATTATTTGCGGGCATATAAATAATTTACCAGCATTTTTAATTAGGAGCGCCTAACTATCCCCAGTTCATTTTCCCCATTCATCTCCGGTCATTAACTACCTGGGGGACCACTAACTACTTGGGAGACCGCCTAATATTTGATAGATTTTACAACTGAAGCGCACAAATATGAATACATGTGCGCGCAAGTATTAATATATAATGTATCAAGTATTCATACCTAAGATATCAAGTATTTCGGAAAAAAAAATAGACACATACACACCCATCTTTTACACGCTTTTAGAGGTGGATTTTTTTTTCCGTTCAATCTCACCAATATTTCTGACGATCTGTGAGAAAATTTGTGAATATAAAACCACAAACGTCTTTTATGCAATTTTTTCTTTCAAATGAGATCCATGATGACATATTTTCGGGTAGAGGTGCTATCGGGTCGGGTAGGGTCCGGATATTATCATATTTGGACCCGTATCCTAAAAGTGTTCGGGTCCGAATTTCGATCCATATACTTATTTGTTTCAAATCGGGTCGGGTTCGGATTCGGATACCTATCTACTCGTAGATATTTCGGGTCCAGTCTTTCGGTTCCAGGTAGATATATAACCACAACTTGTTTATGGATTATCGGGTCCGGTTCGGATCCGGAGCAGGTACGGATCCGGAGCTGGTACGGATCAGGAGCGGGTACATGTCACAACTCACAAGCATTTGAGAAACACTTTACGTTTAAATATAATTATAATTTCTTAAACATTTCAATATATCATTATAATATAAAATAAAATCTACTCCAAAATATTGAAGGTGAGATAATTTTAGAAAGTAAAATATTGCAGGTGGTGATTTCATTATATGGTCCAAAAAATTCAGGAATAGAATATTAATATCAATTGTTTGAATCAGCGAAGAGAGCAATAAATTTCAATAATCCGTGCAGAAAGGTAGATACATGATTGACAAAGAGATCAAGAAAGGAATTAATTAGCTTTGAAAATTTATAGGCAAAAGGTAAATATGACATTTGATTTCAATAATCTGTGCGATAAGAACAATAAATTTCATTCAAAAAATTAAAAAATACTATAAATGATTGTCTTTTCATAGTTATTAATATATTGTATATTAAATAATTATAAAGAAATGGTATTATCATTTTATCGGGTATTTATACGGATATTGGGTCGGGTTTGGTTATGGGTCGAATAACTAAATCAAACCCATATCCTATCCATTATAGTATCGGTTCTGGTTCAGATCCAGGTCGGATATTAAATTATTAATTTTGTAATTGTACCCATAATTTAATTGGTTATATTTTTTAAACCATATCTTATCCAAATTAATCAGATCTGGGTCGGTTCTGGATCGGATCTGGGTAATCGGGTAAAAGTAGCACCTCTACTTTCGGGTTGTCCGTCGTACAAGTATTCATAACTCGTCGTGAATACCTTGTCGTGTAAGTATTCATATCTCGTCGAGCAAGTATTCATACTTTATCGTGCAAGTATTCTGATATGTCCATATTTCATCTATTATTTCGACCTATTTTCAGACCAGACCTTATGTTTTCGACCACTAAATTGCATAGTTTACATTGAAAATCAATAGAATATGGTACTGCTGCAGTTTTGTGGTTGATTTGCAGGAAATAGGCGAAAACAAGCAAAGCAGGCTGACTTCCCCCACGCGACCTGCGTCAGATCTCACGCGGGTCGCATCAGATCCAGAAATTTCAGCACCGAACTTAAAACAGTCATAACTTTTGACTCGTAACTCCGTTTTGAGCGTATGACCACTTTTTGGAAAGCTAGCGAGAAGATCTACAGTCTCACCGGACTTAGCCGATTTCAGCTCATCACGCCTGGTACGGCCTGGCCGTACCAATTTGGTACGGGCCGTACTTAAAGGCGGCCTGACAGATTCAAATTTTGGCAGAGGCTATTTAAAGCGGGGAACTCTCCAATTTCGACATTCATTCCATTCCAGATCTATTTGAGAGCACAGTAAGAGAGAGAAAGAGAGCTAAGGAGCTAGGAGCAAGAAGGAAGGAAGAGGAAAGAGGCGAAACTCGACGGATCAAGCTTCCTCCTCTCGATCCCTTCGATCCATGGCTTTCTCTATCCCTTTTATTGTATTTTTAGATCAGATCATGTGCTGTGAGTAGTTATTTTAGTTTCTAGGGTTTAGAGATGGATTCTTGATTTGTTTTGACTTTCTTTGACTTGTATCTTGTATGAACTCTTTTGATTGATTGATTGTGATTTCTTTGCCATCTCTTGCTTTGATTGCTGTGATTGTGTATGATGAACCTCTAGGTCTAGATCAAACCTATCAAGGTCATGTGATCATCTCAATCTCTCAACCAAATCAATTGTTTAGGGTAGACTTGTTCGAATTGAAGCCGAGAGGTTGAATTCTCCTCTAATCGACAGATTAGAGGGTGCCTTAGGTCTCCAATCAACCAGCTAGGGTAGATCTGTACCAACACATGAGAATTGAGGTGTAGAAATCCCTAAAAGGTAATCAATTGCATTCCAACCTAGATCTTGATCCAACACACGACGGTTGAGGCTTAGGAACCTTAGGTATGGTCAATTGAACCTTTCTAAAGAGTTTAGCACGAGGTACCAGCAAGGAATGCATCAACTCGAACTGGTAAGCTCTGTTCTGGCAAGCCAGTACGGGTCTTACCAGAGTGGTGCGGCCTTGCCTTACCAAGTGGAGTACGGCCTAGCCGTACCAACTTGGTACGGGCCGTACCACTAGAGGCAGATCACAGATGAAGTCTGAAACCCTGGAAACGCCTTTTATCCATAACCAAAACACAATTTACATTTCTTCTAGCATTTTATTACATTGTTTGAATTGCTTGAATTGATCTTTTTAGGAACTTAAACACCAAACCAAAACCTTCTCACTTCTAGTTTTTAATTGAGTTTAGTAGATTCTAACCTAGTAATTGCCCGTCCCTGTGGATCGATACCCGATTATACTACTCGATAGGGGTTGTGCACTTGCAACCCTTACTCGTGAAGTGTAAACGCGGTTTTAAAAGGTACGCCCTCAAGCGTACCGAAACTTGCGTTGCGCTTCTGCGCGAACATATTCATCCTCGTAATGCAAGTGTAAATAATTCATGTCTGAAGTGTTTCCATATAGCACTGGATGATGTCTGAAATATTAATATCAAGTATTACAAGTATTTATACATCGTCATGCAAGTGTAAATAGTTCATATGTCAAGTTTTTGTACCTAATAGATTCTATGAAATTTTAATTTTGTTTCCATATGACACTGGATGATGTCTGAAAGTATTAATATCAATTATTGCACGTATTAATACCTCGTCATGCAAAATGGAATAGTTCATGTATCAAGTGTTTGTATCAAACATATTCTATCAATATTTTTTTTTCTTAGATGACGTTTGAAAGTATTATTATCAAATATTGCAAGTATTCATACCTCGTCATGATAGGATGAGGCGGAGCGAGAAGCGGTGGCCAGATCTCTTAGACGGAAGCACCACTCGGACGAGAGAGAAAGACATAGTGGTTGGGAAGGGAGGAGGAGGGAGGGTGGAGAGCAGAGGAAAACCACAACTGAGAATCGCCTCCAATATCGCCCCAGGCGATATCTACGAGGCTTGGCGCGAAGCTCCCAAGATTGTATACGGTAAGAATATTATAGTTTTATCATTCAAATTTTGAAGAGAAAAAAGAAACACCAAATTTCATCCTCAAATCTAACATGTTAAAAAACATTTGAACGTTTGGAATTAAAAAAAAGCGTGTTTCTGTTTTTCTGGTAAAAGAACGGTAAATTTGATTTCAAATTTGAAGATGACAACAAAATCATCTTTTATAATTGCAGAGATAAAATATCACAACTGGAATTGGATTCCTACAATTACAATTTAGATTTGTTTTACCATATTAGCCTAATAACACCTTGTCATATATATAAAAAAAATATTATATACCTCAAAAGTAATTATCACGAGCAAATTTCAAAATGATGTCCTTAGTTTAGATAATGTATATATATTCATAGATATTATCACAATCCAACCCTTGCTCAGTTGCTTGACTCTTTCCTTCAATTTTTTATATTAAATTCCACAGACAATTCATGGGCGGCTTAATGTTATTCTTCCAATAATAAAATATTTCTCCAACAAACAAAAAAAAAGGAAAAAGTACAGCACATTTTTATAATGGCATGGAGATTTGTATTGATTTCAAATTCAAACTTGTTTTGTCGTTAGAAGAACATTAAATCGGAAGTACGCTCTTATTTTATTGGGAATATTTAATTTAAGTAAAGCTGCTAATTCATCTCCCGTGAATCAGTGCATCTAGGGAGATTTACTTCTGTAAGATTGCACTTTAATTAATCAAGTTAATTGATAAACATGCAATGAAGTTCTTAATCTTTTCTCTCAATTCATTGTAGTTTTATTGTTAATTATGCATATTACTTAATAATAATTGTTAATTATATTTTTTTTAAAAAGAGGTTGACTAGTGTGCTATTGGTAGTACAAGATGCCACGTGTACATCCAAGTACAACACACAAATATGAATTATTATTTTTTATTTTTTTAAATCCGTAGCTGTCAAGTATAATTTTCATTAATTAAAATGTAAAATTACATCTATCATTCTACATCCAAAACATTATTCAAATTACATCAACATTTAAAAACATCAACATCTAACAACACAAACAACAAAATAAACAAATGAGACTTAATTTGGACCGTCTAATTTGATATATAATAAAAAAAATTGAGTATCCTTCAATAAAAACAATTGAATTGGAGAGGGGGTCACTTATTAGATGCTCTTCTCCTTAAAAAGGCAAAACAATAAAGTAAAATGTTATATTCAAGCCCAAATTGAGCCATTTTCATGCATCTTGTATTACAAAACTGATCAGATGACCAATTCCATAACCATGTGTTATTACTTATTAGGTTAGTTTAAGTTTTTATACTGTTGAATTATAAAGAATTGTGTTAAGTTATTTTGCAAAGTAAAGATGTGTCATTACTTTATAATTCAACTAATTTATCTTAGCTGTATACTGTGATCTATATATTGAAATTTTTGTTGTAAATAAAATTTTATATTTTCAAGATATTTTACTATTTTCGCATAAGAAGAAAACTTTGTCATTGCACTTTTTTCTCTATCCAAAAATCTAGTAAAAATAATCTGGAAAATAATTTTTGAATATTAAGATTTAAACTTGAAGTAAATGCAAGTTTTTTTACTTTGGGAAGCGCCATATCACTACTCAAATTATAAAATATATATAATTAATGAGGTTCACTGTATTTTGAACATTTGCTTCTGGCTGCCATATTTTATTATTAATAATTTACAGTTAAAATATATCGTTTGATGTTTGAGTACACAACACAACACCAATTAAGCTCGTGGAATGCATGATCATGAAATATATAATATGATAATGAAGTAGCCAGCAGGATAGGCTTCAGACCTTCTATAGCTATAGCTAAGGTGAATTGACTAGTCGTTGGTAGTAAGAATTGACAGCTAGCTTGTTCTTTACAGAACATTTTACTTTTAGAAATATTAAAAATTAATTGTAGAAAAAGAAATTGATTACTTGTTTTCGAAGAGACCAAACCAATAATTTAGCCTTTTCAGCAGTCTTAGGGCCTGCTCCAGCTAGAGGTACGCTGAGGAAGGGGAAAAGAGCGGAGGAGAAGGGAGGTGTGGCCGGATCTGCCCGTGGCAGATTATTTGCTTCAGAATCTTAAAATTTGGAAGTGAACGGATAGGAGAGAAGGGGAACGAAGGTGAAATAGGTTCAAAATCTAAAGAAAAAATTATCGATACTTTCACCTTCTAATTGGAGTGTAGACGAGGTGAAATTACTACCTCCTTAACCCTCTTTAGTAATCATAACTTTGTATGATATATCATAACTTTAGTAATCATAAACTAGGCTACGTAAAATTACTTCAGTTAAAAAAATATATATGTTTTTGATCTACTGACGGGAGATAATAATTTTCTAAATTTTTACTAAAAAAAGATATTATTTCTTAATTTTGTGATTGTTAGCAAGCTAGAGATTTTTTTTTTTCTTTTTTTCAATTTACGCCAAAGCAGGAGCACTTTTAGAAACATTTTAGCTGAGTTGTATACTTGTATATATGTGTGTGTTGCCTCCGAACTTCCATTAATAAAAAATAATAAATAATAATAGAAGTAGCAAGCATCTAAACAGCTCAGGACTCAGGAGCCAATCCGTGCTACGCATAGAACCATAGACTCACTCATGTTCATGCATCTTGCTACGAGCATTACGGTCACTGAAAGTGTTTAGTTCTTCCTTTATGATGCTGCTAATAATTGCTAAGAGTATCAATGCTCGCGTGGGACCAAAGTTAAAACCTTTTTTTCTCTTTTCTCTGTGGTTGTTTTCAGTGCAACTGTGCAAGAGATTTATCTAGTACTAGCATAGGTGATAGGTGTGCTATTCATTAGTCTCATTATGTGACTTTTGGATAAGACTTTTGAATCTTATCCAGTGGTGAGAGTTTATTTTTATTTTTAATAAGGGGACTAATGCTATGTATGTAATTTAAATAGAGATATTGACAATGTTATTTTGCTTCATGTAAGTTGTAACATATAGATAATAAAATTAAAATTAAAAAATCAGATAATTCATATGTTGCGTGAAGCCAAAACAGCTTTGTCAATATATTTATCGAGTGGGTCTATGGTGCTATGCATATCACGATTTGGTCTGTAATATGGATTAATATATTCATTTTCAAAATCCTAACTGTCGATTCGAACCATTCAACATGATTTTTATATAAATATGTACTTGCAAACTGAATTTTATATTTTTTACAATGCTTTTACTATTTTTTAAGATAGGTAGAAAATCATTGTTTTTGGATGGTCTAGAATTTTCAGACCAAGTTATTTTTTACCTATCTTAAAAAATTGTAAAAAAATTGTAAAAAATATAAAATTAATTGGTCTGCAATTACATATTCATATGGTGATCATATTGAACGGTTCAGATCGACCGTTTGTATTTTGAAAATGAAAATATTAATCTATATTACGGACCAATCTGTGATATGCATAGTACCATAGACTCACTCATATTTATCCTACAATTTGTACAGGCGCATATGCCAAATAGGAATGTTATTATTATAGCTTAAAATTGTTATAAACTATTCCATCAATTCAAAATTGTCATATCGATATACAATTCGGAATACCCGGAAACTATTCTAAAAAAAAAAGGATACGCACTACTAAAAAGCGAAAAAAATTAGGTCACAGGCCCAGCAATGATCCCACCGCGTTAAAACAGAAATGCAACTTTCGAAAATCAGGGAGGTAGATCCAATTAATTATAATGTATTTGGATGTCAAACATAATTATTTTTTTATTCCTGAGTTAGAAAGTTTAAATTTCGAGTTGTTGAAACATGACTAATTTTATTCTGACTAAGACTTAGGTGCTAAGATAGCATAAGACCTTCTGTGCTACAGCTTTAAAAATATATCCTATAAACTTCAAATTTCGATCTAAGTAGTTCAATAAATTGGTTATATAGTGAACTTGTAGAATACTAATTTTTACTATTTTTGAAATTTTTTTACTATTTTTTTATGATTTATGAAAGATGACAAAAAATAGCCTAAAATATTGACAATTTTCTTTTATTTTTAAGTCATTTTTTGCCATTTTTCATAAATAATAAAAAATAGTAAAAAAATTTCAAAATTCTACAAGTTCATTATATAACCAATTTACTGAGCTATTTAGATCAAAATTTGAAGTTTACACAATAAGTTTTTGAGGCTGTAGCACGAAAGGCCTTATGCTATCCATAGTACCTAAGCCTTACTCTTTTATTCTGAGTTTGCAACTGCAAATTTTGAATTGTTGGTTTTTATGGAAAACATCAAAATTTATGCATACAAAAAAAAAAAAAATCTGATTTTAACCTCATTTTAATGGGTAAATGAGTTTTAAAAAATAAAATTCTTCAGTCTATTAATTTTTTAACTTAGTATGTGCACATAAGTTTTATCAATTATGAATTTGACTTTTACAGCATTGCTTTGCCACACTAATTTTTTAATATTAGACTGTTATTACAATATCGCTAAATTAAAAGGGCAAATATATGAGGTACATAAATTAATATTTCAAACCATATTATGTAGTGAGGGAGGCTATGGTGCTATGCATAGCACGGATGGCTAGTGTACTACGGCTCAATATGGTACTTTTTAAAATCCTAACGGTCGATCCAACCGTTCAATGTGATAACCATATGAATATGTACTTGCAAACAAAATTTTATATTTTTTCGAATTTTTTTACTATTTTTTTAGATAGGTAGAATTTTGATGGTCCAGAATTTTCAGAAAACACTGATTTTTCTACCTATCTAAAAAAATAATAAAAAAATTCGAAAAAATATAAAATTTAGTTTGCAAGTACATATTCATATGATTATCACATTGAACGGTTGGATCGACCGTTAGGATTTTAAAAAGTACCATATTGAGCCGTAGTACACTAGCCATCCGCGCTATGCATAGCACCATAGCCTCACTCTTATGTAGTTAAGCTGCTATATAGGATATTAGGATGACTTCCAGTACATCATATGCCAAAGTCCAATTAAAAATAATATAATCAGAAATTTACGAATCTTTTCTGTCATTTTATTAAAAAAATACAATAAACTAACATTTCATAGGTCATAGAGACCTCCTCCATGATTTTGGGGAATTGGAAAAGTCTCACATTAAATGAGATTAGTGTCTTGGATTGCTATTTTTTTCAATTTTCAAATTTTTTGTTGGAATAGAAATTTTTAATATGTGAATGAGAATTTTTAGAATATAGGTGTTCGGAAAATGCATGGAAAATTTGTAAAGATGTTGATTTTTTTTTTTCCTTTTAATAGAATATGTAATACTAAAATTAAACTATATTAAGTGTATTGATACTAATTACTGATTCTGATTTATATAATTGTACATATCAGATTCTAAAAAAAATAATTGAGTGAACTGATTACACACTGCTAAGTGATATTAGAGTGAACTGACCACACACTTCAAAGCGATAAATGAGATGAAATTGCTAGACTAATGTGGTAAGATTATGTTAGTAGTCAAAATAGAAACTTAACTTAAAAATTAGTTTGTTAATTAAAATTTCTTGTACTTATAAATTCTATTTTGTTTAATTATTTTTAGTTTGGTGTTTGATAAATTATTATTGTACTTTTGAAATGCTATTTGACATTATTATTAGTCTTGTGTTTCAATTTTTATATTTATGTATTTTAAACTATTTTAGCTTAATTACAATTTAATGAATTTAATAAATGAAACAAATGAGAACTTTGATTAATGAACATTGAGAAGGGGACAAGAACAAATTATTGCTCTATTGCATTTAATCACAAATGAGAATGAGAACTTTAATAAATTATTATTCGCAACTTTGGCTCCATTGTGTTTAATTAATTTATTGCTCCAGCGAAAAAATCAGAATTTGAAAAAAAAAAAACGGAGGTGGGAGTTCATTTTTTTTCCCATGAATAACAAGGCAAGGTATTACAAATAGAAATTAAAATTAGATCACCGAACACCTTACTTGGAAAAATACCCTTGATCTCATTTTTTACCAAAATTTTCATGGTATTTGCTGGAGCCGAAAGCGAGAATTTATTTTACTACATGCCCTTAATGTTATCAAACCGAAAGCGAGAATTTATTTCTTGCCATTAAAAATTTGTTTGAAGTGATAAAGGTAATGTTTTCTGTAAAAGAAATTACAGGTTCCAAATCAGATGAGAGTTTCTTGTGGATATTAAAAATGAATGAATGGTTTGACCCAATTTACTAAAACAAAATTGCTTGCTTGTATGGAATTACTACAACAAAATTCTTTTTTTTTTCATTTAAGTAATCATCTTGTACTGTTTAATAAGAAAATGTTCGAAAACAAGTATCTTCAAGTTTTTAGTTAAAATCAATAATATGTCTGCTTTGGAATTTTGTAGACAGATCTTTTACTTGTGAACATAACAAGATGCATCCTCAAAATTTAAATGCAAATTTTAACAGCGCAGCGCAGTACAGTCCGATTTTTTTTTTTCTTTATTCACAGCGCCGTGTGAATAAAAAAAAAAAAAAAATCCACAGCCAAAACTTTAGGCAAAGATTTTAACCGAGCAGTTTTGGCTTCATGCAGCGCACGAACTCTAGAACTAATACAGCCCTGCATATAGTCCGTGCGCTGCATGAAGTCAAAATTCCTCTGTTAAAATCTTTACCCAAAATTTCGGTGTGGAAAAATAAGTTTTAACGGTTTTGTTATGTAATGGGAAATTGAAAATGTTTAGCTATATCAAAAGATTCCAATTTGGGAGGAACAAAACAAGATAAAAGAAAAAGAAAACGACATAGTTTGAAGAGATTAGCTCAACGTGCCAAAATGGTGCTGACGTATTACATGGAAAAATAAAATAGCCCAAAAGAAAGTTTAAAACCCCAATAAATAAAAACAATCATTATCGGAATTATAATTTTTTAAATCCCAAGAGGAAGAGAGACGTATGTATATTTATTATAAAATCGCATGGAAATTGGGGGTCCCAAAAATGGACAGAGCTCCATTTCTCCAATTAGCAAAGGTAGAGCCCATTTCTCTGCTTGTCTTGCTGGCTATTAGCTCTTCTTTGTTTCTTCCCTTTAATGGTTTTTTGTCTCTATAGTAGAACTCTACACACTGAGACCCGGGGGGGGATATAAAGAGAGAGAGAAAGAGATTGTGGTGAGCTGTTTCCACTTATCTCTCTTTTTATTTGCAATTTCAGTGATTGGTTTCACAGAGGGAAAGGAAAGGAGGTGCCTTTGCTTGCTTCTATCTCTCTGTCTCTGATTTAAGGCACTGTCAGAGACCTCTCAATATTTCTCTGTGATTTTGATGGGTTTCCAGATCTGAGGCCTGAGCTGTAGATTCATAATCTGGCGTAGCGCTCCACAAACGAATAAGAAAACAATAGTGGGTCCTTTTTTTCTCTTTTCTATCAGGTAATAATTGCTGTACTTAATTTTTAAAAAGGGGCACCATATTCTACCTTGTTTGCTTATCAGAACTGTTCATCTGCTTGGTATTAGGTTAGATTGGGCTAACAGGAGGCGAGCCTTTGATCCTGAGCTGCAATTCGGTCTAATTAAAAGCTGAGCAACGATCGCTGCTTAGAGGTACGAAAGAGATGGTGAAATTATTTGTTTATTTATTTATTTCTTTTAACTATATACTTTTTGTACAGAAGGGATCTTTATAGTAAATATCTCAAAACAGCCTATTTCTGATACTGGGTACCTTTTGAAATATCTTTTCTTTCTTTCTGATTTGTTTAGGCATTGTATAGGAGATTAACCAGTTAAAAGGAATACATACATGTCTTGTGCTGGGTGAGATGATTGATGCTATAAGTATCTACCTTGATGGATTTGTTCAAGACTTGCTGGAGCTCACAATCGGGTCGCAATGTAAACGGGTCTGATTCAGTTGGCCGAAGGCAGGGCCTGTTGTGGTACAAAGATTTGGGGCAACATGTCAGTGGTGAGTTCTCAATGGCAGTGGTTCAGGCCAATAACCTTCTGGAAGACCAAAGCCAAGTAGAATCGGGCCCGCTAAGCTCGGTAGAACCTGGTCCATGTGGGACCTTTGTCGGGATCTATGACGGGCATGGCGGCCCAGAGACATCCCGGTACATCAATGAGAACTTGTTTTATCATCTTAAAAGTAAGTTTCTGGAGTTTATTTAATTTTGTCGACTATTTGTACTTTGTCATTTATAGTTTTGCCTTGGTCTTGCATTGTAATTGTTCAAGGGCGGATGCAGTGAGAAAAAAGGGGGCCCCACCCCCAATCCCAATTTTCTAGCTCCGCCCCTGTAATTATTACATTCATAACTATAGTTCAGTTAATTATTTTGGGATTCTTAAGATTTTCTTTTGGAAAGTTCGTTGCATTTTTTTCTCTCCCCCTTAACGGAGGTTTGTTTGACTCTCCTGAGATAAGATTATATGCTAAAAATCAGAATGATGATACAGTGTTATCAAAATCCAATAATAATAATCTCTAAAACAAATGAACTTCTATATTGAATATACATAGTGCTTCATTTTTAAGCTCTTTAAATTTAATCGGATTAGGAAAGTTGGGATACCATATAGGTATCTAATAATATTTTTGCAATGTATTTGACTTCTTATATTACTTAGATTCAGAAAATAAGAAAATAACATGTTTGGTGACTCAGATAATGCCCATCTTATTTCCTATTTCAATTTCTGACTTCGCTTCAACCATTACCACCCAATGTCAAATCCAGGGTTTACATCAGAGCAACAAGCCATGTCAGCAGATGTGATCCGAAAAGCATTCCAGGCAACCGAGGAGGGGTTCCTGTCAGTGGTGACCAAGCAGTGGCCCATCAAGCCGCAAATTGCAGCAGTCGGCTCATGCTGCCTGGTCGGTGTGGTATGTGGAGGAACCCTCTTTGTTGCCAACGCGGGTGACTCTCGAGTCGTGCTGGGGAGGGTCGTTAAGGCTACTGGAGAAGTCCTGCCGGTCCAGCTCTCAGTAGAGCATAATGCTGCAATTGAGTCAGTCAGGCAGGAGCTGAAGGCGGCACATCCTGATGACCCCCAAGTCGTGATGCTAAAGCATAACGTCTGGCGTGTGAAGGGCATTATTCAGGTACTATTGGTGTATCACTGGTTGTTTGGTACTTTTTGTTTTTGCTGTTCAATCTTAGTAATAATTGCACTTTTTGTATTCTTTTACAAGCTTTATCAAATAATTTGGATAGAAAACTATCTTTTAGTTGATAACAAGAAGTTGGTGGGTCCGATCAAGTAAGGTATGGGTCTCTCACTTATACCCTGCCCAACCTGCTCTCCCTTTTTGTCTATAAATATTTTTAATTTTTTATCAATTGTGTAAATGATTGTATCTTTATGAACAATTATGGGTAACAGTGCTTGTCCATCAGGTATGGGTCTCATTTATACCTGATTCAACCCACTGCTTTTTTTACTGGTTAATATATATGAAATATTTAAAAAAATTCAGTGACGGTCCCTTCTAATTCTTTTCTAATTAAAAAGAGAGGTTATCTTGAATTCTGGTAAAATTAAAAGAAAAAAGAATTCTAGTATCACAAATAAAAGTTGTTCTGTTATGGGTTGACTAATTGGAGAAAGTCTTTTAAGCATAAAAATTCAGGGCTGGTAGCTACTTTAGACGGTAACAAATACGAATATTTCTATGCAATACAACTTGGATAAAATAATAAATCATTTTTTCAATATCTTTCCGATGCCATTCATTTTAGATGTATGTTTTAACATTTATAATAACATTATATACTAGAATTATTTCATGTTCAGTCATTTATTTTCTAAAATAAGAAGCAGCTTAAAAATGAACATGCAATCACTATCTTTTGTTTTTGAATAGAGTGACATGATAAGTGCAGTCCAAGGGGAGGCAGTTCTTTTATCCCACTTCTATTGCATTATTTGACGACTTCCTAATCTCTCCAAAAAAGAAAGTACAGAAAGTTATTTTTATATTTATGATGTATCGCATGTGTCCCATGTGTGTATCGGCATCATGTATCGAATTAGCATATGTCGGTAATACAAGTGGAGGCATATACAATGGGGAACCCTGCAAGTTGCATTACAAACATATGGATTTACAAGTGTACAAATTTAAAATTATAAATTCTGTAAATTCTTTACTTTCAGGTGTCAAGGTCGATTGGAGACGTATATCTAAAAAAGTCAGAATTCAATCGAGAACCATTGCATGCAAAGTTTCGTCTGAGAGAGCCATTTCAAAAGTCCATACTGAGTGCCGAGCCATCAATTTCAGTGCACCAACTGCAGCAGCATGATCAGTTTCTTATTTTTGCATCAGATGGCCTCTGGGAGCATCTCACCAATGAGGAAGCTGTTCGCATTGTACAAAATAGCCCTCGTAATGTACGTTTTTGTGTTTTTAATGCTAATTTTAAGTAAAGAGAAACACCACTGCTTACCTAGGATTGAAATTTTGCTTGCTATGTACTGATGCTGGACTGACAGGGTAACTGGACATACCAGTGCCTCAAGGTTTGCAACTGAGCCGCTGAAATTTAGTGCAACTAAGAGAAAGTTAATTGAACTGGTACAATTAAGTCAATTTAATCCTACTTAAACTAACTAGTTCAATTGGGTAATTAAACTCTGATAAAGTCAAGAGATGCACAGAGACTAGTTGAGTTAATACAGGTAGCAGTAGCATACTATCAGAATCAGATGTATAGGTTATTTTCCATATACCTGGCATAAGTATACTTCACTAAAGTCTGATATTTACTATTGCATATAGGTCAAATTTAGGTACCTGCAAGTTGAAACTGCAATTCTTTCTAAAATTACATAGTGACTTTTGCAGGGTATAGCGAGAAAGCTTGTGAAAGTGGCTTTGCAGGAGGCGGCAAAAAAGAGAGAAATGAGATACTCTGATCTGAAAAAAATCGACCGTGGGGTGCGGCGGCATTTTCATGATGATATAACTGTCGTTGTTTTGTTTCTCGATCAGAATCTCATGAGCAAACCTAGCTGGAACAAGGGGCCCACAGTATCGCTGAAAGGGGGAGGCATCTTAGTGCCATCAAATTCTCTTGCACCATATACTTCCACACAATAGAGGTGCCATAGCTTCCAGTAACTTGAAGCTTTCTTAGGCGGGTAAAACGGATCTTTTTTGTGAACCCATGTCAGAAACAAAATTCCCCTTTTACCCTCTACTTGCCCGTAGCAAACCTGTTAATATATCCCACGTTCGTTCAATCCTTTCTTCAAAAATCTCCCTTGCTCACTTCCGAAGAAAGCAGGGAAAGTGGGTTGAGGAGAACTTTGATGTTTCTCGAATTTCTCTTTTACGGAGACATACAAACTAGTATGAAGTTTTATGGTAGTAAATGAGAAATCTGCCTCAAAAGAATAAAGAGATCAAGTGGAATTAAAGTGTACTATCCCCTCTTTGTTCATGTTCACAAGGTCTTGTAGTTACGCCTGACAGTGTGCTGATTGCAACTTGATTAGATTATTTTTGTTAGCGATGTAATTGCTGTTTATTCGTTTATATGATTTTTTTTTTCATGCAACAAATATTAGTTGTACTTTCTGGAAACATGATTAAATGATAGCACTCTACTTTCTGGTTTAAAGGAAAAACGACCACCAATTATTTGATGTAAATTGTGTAGACTAAACAGGAATTCATATCCCATAAAGTAACTCAAATTTTGAATTTAGATCCGGACTGTCAAATCTGTTTTGGCACTGAATATTAAAGGGGTACTGTGTATCCACCTCGAGTCAGATTGGCCTGAATTTTGATTGGACGGTCCTGATCTAAACTCAAAATTTGAGTTACTTGAGGTGATCCGGACCGACTAAATAGTGCAATATTAACTAAATGTCAGAGTATCTGCAGGAATCAGCAAATCAAGATATCAATGCTCTTCACAGATAGAACCAAATTCCGGGTAGAATTACAATTAGAGCACAGAAGGATGTCTATTCAGAAAGGTATTCCAGATCTAAATTTTGTTTCTGAATGTACTCAAATGTGTCAAATATCGAGTTAATTTCAATAATTGTTGGCTTCTTCAGCTCCAGCTGTGCTGAAACCACAATTAAAGCTGCTGGTATCCACTAGCTAAGGTTTCCATTTCAGTAGCAGAACAACCTGTCCCGTCCTTAGAGTTGAGCATACAGCTAATTATTAGATCAATAACTACAGAAATAAATAAGTTCTTGCTATTCACAGTTGTCTCCCCATCTTTTGTAAGCTTAAAAGGAGCGATATAAATTTCTGCATTTTTTCCAAGCAGATACAGAACCTAACTGTTTCAGCTAATTACAAAGGAATATGACTATATAAATGCATAAATTCACAGCACTACCGAAGGTACAATGACGTCACCAGCTGTGAAAAGAGTATGAATTCACTAATAACGACAGCAGGAGAGCGTATCCCAAAAATTGGTACAACATCCACTTGCAACCAACTCTCGATTGTTGAACCTATTACCGCTCCCACAACAAGGCCCCCTACTGTTATCAATGCAGCTTTTCCTGCAAAAATGATATAAATGTAATTAGTTACAATAACATTCAGAGTTTTGCAAAACACACCAAAATATTTCCCTAGTTGCAGATAACACCCAAGATATTATACTGTTCAAACCAATGTTATTCGTACCATCCAGCATTTTTCAGGGCTTATTGTTAATAACGTCTTAATATCAAAACCATTAATTCAATCAAAGATGATAACAGAAGCCCTAATATTTACCATATCAATAACCAAATCAGTCATAATTTAGAACCTGCAATCCAGTTTTGATTGGCTTGATTTAAGTGTAATTTAGGATTGTAGGAGCTATGTAGACATTTGACAGAATTTTTCATCAACCAATCTGATAAAAGTAAAGTACTAGGTGTAACTACTACAAGTTTTGAGTCTTATCCGCAAGTACAGTAAGAACCATGGTGTAATTTCCATGAAAGCTTGTAACCTAATAGATATTCATATATACGAGTACAATTGTAATACAAGGTTTCTTTAACAGATTAGTCAAGGGTGATTAGTTCAAATAGTATGCAAGCAACAAATACTGGAACCATAACCCCCATCAGACCCAATTTACCAATTAATAACCTTCCATAGAAATTACATGACCAACAGTCCCAATGACGTAAATTTTGAGAATATTAGTTCTTTCCTTTATTGAGGATAAATATGAGGTTGGATGAACTGTCACAAATGTGGTCAAAGGCTCAAATATGTGGGCGTTAAGATTTAAATTTGATCCTTCTTTAAGTAGTGCAGGAAAAATAAAAAGAAAGAAAAAATGGAACAGCAACTTGTCTTCAAATAATGGAATCCAATACTGGGATAGAAGCTGAGGGAAAAAGATGAGAAAAAGTTCAGCATATGTAATTGAGATTTACTAGTTTATCTGCCTATCCCTTTCATAGGGGATTTATCCATGAAATATCAATAAAGTGAAAAAAAAGTAACAAATCAGGTACCTAAGTTCACATTCTTCTTTGCTAAAAAGTACAGCGAAGCTCCAAACCCAGTAGCCAATATGTACCCGGGAACATCAGGAGCAGTGTATGGACCCGATAACAAATCGGATGATCCACTCGCAAATGTGAAAACCATCAAAGTTCCAAATACACCTGCCTGGATCCCCAAGTCTCTATTAGTTGGTGTTACAATTGAAACAGGTGGATTGTTTATGGCTTTTTGCATCCACTGAGGCGTGGGACCAGTACCAGCACGCCTAACGGGTTTGACATCAGCATAACGGATCCTGCTGCTTGCAACCTTACCAGCTCGCCTTTGTGAAAGACTTTGCATCAGCAACGTGTCATATGCAGCCTCTATCTGAAAATATGAAGAAAAAGAAAAAAGTTAGTATATAAAAATGCAGAAGTTCAATCAAAGAAAATTTAATGAGATATCAGCAGTAATGACAAAGATTTAACCCAAAAATTACGATTAACTTCACAATTTTTTTAACATATACTATTGATATATTTATTGTGCTCATGTAATTATCTCCGATTAGTTGTATTTTTTGAATTAACAGGGAACATATAAGGTATGAAGCTCAAATGGGCACCGATACAAGTGGTATAAGTGGAGTTGGTAATCTGCAAATCTGGGCACCACACTACCAATCCATGAACAAATTGTCAATCAAACCAAATTCTACCTAGGTTTTACAAAGAACGGTTCCCAATCATGATATAATGCAAACAAAGAGTATTTTAAGAGGCATTTTTGTTAAAATATTTACAATTAATTCCAATCTCTATTAATTCAGAGAAACAATTATAAGTCGGGACATAGTGCAGCACAAACTTACAACAAATGAAACTGATAAAAATTGCACCTGAGCAGTTGCTTCAGGGTCGTCCTTGCAAGACGCTGCAACAACATTCTTTGCTCTTAGGATTTCATCAAAGGTAGCTCCTTCGTTGATACCCAATAGCTTGAGCGCGCTCTCCACTGACATCTCATAAGGAGCAGAGGAGTCGTCGGCCCTCGAACTCGCCGCCGGCACCGGAGGCGGTGGGAATAGAAAACCTCGGCGACGTGGCCCGGAGGTGGAAGGGGACCACCGCCTTCGCTGGCGCCATGGCTGAGCCGCCGACCGACAGCCGGGAAACTGTCGACTAATGATAGAAACTCGGTAAAGGGATGGCGTCGACGCCATTAGATTCTTTTCTTCCTGCCTCGCCTCTCCTCACTGGTTTTAAATTTGTGGTGATAATACCTTTTCGGGCCAAAAGACTGATTCCGAATTCATATCACCTGAGTTAACTCAAATTTTGAGTTTAGTTCAGGACCGTTCGATCTGTTATAGTACGAATATTAAAGAATCCCGTGCATTCCCACCTCGGACCGGATTGGCCGGATTCTGATCGGATGGTTAGGATATAAAACTCAAAATTTGAGTTACTTCAGAGAAGGCCCAAATGAAGCTAAATTTAATTTTCTCAGGTGAGTTTTTGGTTGCACAAGGCTCATCCGTACTTTGTACGCTGGTTCTAGAATAGTATTAGATTTCTATCCACGTCGGATAATTTGCCAACTTTAAATCGAAAAAAGAATTCTATCCGTGCTGGTATGGGTCCGTTCAATCAACGCAGCATGCAACCAAATACCCAATTATAGTGTTTTACACTCCTCAGATTTGAAATTTAACCTCCCGAGGAAGCTAGGTGTGTTGTTTTCCACCCATGGAAATAAAAAAAAAAAAATTAATATCCAGTCCATATCATATAACAAAAACATGAAACAAAAAAAATCCTACAAACAACCAAATTGATGTTCAAGAATCAGTATTTGATTTAGTGACGAGAACAGTGAATACGGATTTTATGAGGTAACTCAAATTTTGAATATATATCAAGGCCGTCCAATCAGAATTTTGGCCAATTATGCTCGAGGTGAAATACACGGCCCCTTTAATATTTCGTGCTAAAGCATATCTGAAGGTCCAAATTTAAACTCAAAATTTAAGTTAACTCAGGTGATGTGAATTCAAAGACAACTCTCAGTGTAAGAGGTGAATTCAAAACCTGAATAGGAAGTTTCTTATGAACATTAAATAGGAGTTTGAATGCCAGAATTTCATGATCCTATTAAAAAAACTAATTGAGGTTTGATAGCTTATAAGCATTCGAATCCGAATTGGAGTCGTGTAACATATCAAAAAATTGAGTAATTATTATTACTTTATGTCAATAACGCTTTTCGTAATTAATAAAATTATAGATCTTTTGATAAAAGATTTTATTTATAATAATAAAAATTATAGCGTTTCTTAAAATAAAGTTTAAAAAAAATATATATATTAGAATTGTTATTCTAAATTTTGGATCTGATGGTGCAAGGCCTAATTTAGAGAGTGAGTCTGTCATGGATCGGAATTTTTTTCAAAATTTTTGTCCGAATCAATCACATATGTTGATTTTAAAATGGTAAAATTGGAATAACTGCATATAATAGTCTCTCCGTTAGGCCCTCCGTTAGACTCTTCCAAACCCTTTGCTTCCGTCTCTTCCTCTCATGGATCGCCCCCTCCCTTGGCAAATTCGCATATTTTATCTCTCCCTCCCTTCGGTGGGCGCGCATCCTCTGCGGAGCAAAAACAAACGGACCAGATTAACTCTCAGCCGCTTTGAGATGCGGGCTAACGGAGGGGGCAGTATTATTGGGCTTTGAGATTCGTGCCAATTCAAAACGAACGGACCAGATTAAAAGAACTGCAGTGCGGAGTTTTAAAAACTCCGCAGAGGATTTCATTCCTCGGTGGGTCGCCCCGGCCCCCTCTCTTTTGCTCCGTATCTCCCCCTTCCGTCGGTCGCCCTTTCTCCCTTTGCTTCGTATCTCCCACTCCCTCGTTCTCTTCAGTTGCTTTGTATTCTCTCGTCGGTCTCTCTCCCACGCACACACAAGTCCCTCTCATCAGAGGGAGGCCAAAGCAGGTTAACGATTCTTTCTCTAGGTTTGAAGCATTGATTTCTAGCATTACAATGTCAAGTTTTGTTTTACAAATTGGTTTTCCTTATTAAATTCTGAATTTAAGTTATGTCTCAACTGAGAATTAAAGCTGTAAACAAAGTTGATGGCAAGCACTGTAATTTTGCTTTTGGGCCCTTACTTTGTTCTCTGAGATGAAATCCACATCAGTTAAAATTTATGCACTGTTGCAGTAAGTCACTGTTTTGGTACAATATATCGAAATCCTTGTAGACAACTAGTTGGTTTGTAAATGTAGGTGGAAGTTCTGGACCCGAAATTGTGCATATATTAGGACCAAACGTTGATTGTTTTTATGATAAAATTTATTATAGTTATCTTTCAAGTTACCAATGAACATGTACCAGTTTAAGGTGAGACCTTGTAATTACCCTCCCGTGCTCACCTCCACTGGGGCGTATCCATTTGCTAGAGATAATAGCATACTTGTGATAAAAAAGAATAGGTTTGGTACTTAAAACTATGTCAGAAAATATCATACTTTTGGATACTTATGATAGAGACGCTATATCAGAAAATAGCATACTTGTCATACTTAAAACTTTATAATCATTCTTCTGGTAAAAAGAATGAATTGGTACAGTTTTTTTAATCATTGTGTAGATCACTCAGATATGTAAGTTCTGTTCTCATAAACCTATGAACCTGATATGCTTCATGATTAGCAACAATCCTCCTAATTATTATATTAGAGAGAACATTCATAAACCTTGATATATTTAAAGGTATATTTATGCAATTTATGATTTTGTACGGTGATGGTTGTATTTTTGAAGTAATTTATGTTTAGTACATAAATTTATGCTTGAATATACTTGATGATGCTTGATTATGCAATTTGCTACACAATTTTCGTATGCACTTTTGATATAATATTGCATGTATCAGTATTGGTACGCACATACAAAGAGGATCAGTTTTCCAATCTCTTTTGGGCTGATCTTTGATTTTTGACTTTGGAGGGACTTGCTTGTAAGTTTACATATTTAGTATGGGCTCATTTCTCAAAGATGTTTTGAGTGCTTATTAATACCATTGATCTGTACCAACAACTATTTTGGGCTTAATTGCAAAAAGGCACATGACTGATGAATATGAAAATTTTGTCCGGAAAAGAGTATTTATTACTATCTCACCCATAAAGAAATTGTTAACTCAATCCAATGCTTGTGCACAGATTTTTTTTGTTTTTTGTTATTTTGTGTACTAGTATCTTTGTACAGATGAGTCATTTTTTATGTAATTAACAATATCTTTGTACATAGTGTATACAAAATACTGGTACCATTTGAAATATCAGTTATTTGATGGTTCTGAAAAACGTAGGACCTTAATGATTCAAGCATTGATGTGCTAATGAAAAAAAAATTAATGAATTGATTGGATCTTTTCTCTAAAGATGTGAACTATTTATATACTAGATAAACAAAGGTACTTAATAAATGAATTCAAGCATTGTTGCTTTTGCAGTACGAAGCTGTTTGTTTCCTGAAGTATGAAGTTGTTTGTTTTCTACGAAGGAAGGTGGTGAGTTGCAGGATCTTGTCAAAGAGAGCAACTCGTCCGACTCAAAAGACGATTCAGGTTTAGATGTGCACTTGGTGTCGCGTCTCAAAGAGCTTATTGACTTGAATCTAGTAATGGTTTTTATGAAATGTTCACCATAGGAACCAAAATGCGGTTTCGGTGGCAAGCTTGTTGCGATACTCAAAGGAGTGTGTTCCGTTCAAGAGTTTTGATATACTTTCTGATGAGGCAGTGAGGAGCACTCCAGTGGGGAGCTCAAATCGACACTTTCTGAATAGGTGTTTTGGCATGCTTCAATGGAGTACTGCATTATGATGTTGTTTTAATTTCTCTTTGAGATTTTTATTTGGAAATTTGAGTTTGTACGACTTTCTACTGTTAATTGTTAGACTATGAATGCTTTGATCAATGTTTAAAGTATTAATGGTGCATGTTATTTGGCTATTCGCTTTCTAACCATCATGTTCTTCTATGTTTTGTCCTAATTTTATTTATGCAAGTCCCTTCAAGTATCTTCTAAACTGCTAAGTTGAATGTGTCTCTGAATCAATCTCTTGCCAAATTTATTTAAAGTGCTCTGATAAGAGAAAGAACATGAGCACTTCTCAGTTGTAATGTAATACAATTTAATGTAGCTTTTTGTTATTGTAGTGATAGTTTTTTAGTGCATTTTTTTGCAACCATTAAATTGCGTACCATTCAAAGGAAAACAAGAAAATAAAAACAATGGATAAATTAATGAATAAAAGAAAATTGAACAAATTAATCTATATCGAAATTATAAGAGTTGCATGATACAATAAAAGGAAATTGCGTACCACTGGTACAGTACCACTTCCGGTAGAATTTTTTTTTTTTTGGAAAATCTTAGCTGTGGTTGCTAGTTTACAAAATAAAAAAAAAACAGAAAATAAACATTCAATTCTAGCAATTATCTAACCATAACTACAAGTCCACAAACAAATACATACATTATATGCTCCTTTACAATACAAAAAAAGAATCAGCCAATTGAACTCGGTTGCATCACCAGAAACCATCTCTAGTCAATTGAACTTGGAGTTTAGGAGTATTTTCGTCCAATTAAAAAATGTAGAGAGGTTTAAGAGTATAGGGATCTAATGCGACAGAAGATGTGCAACATTTAAAACAGAAGAATTACAACTGCAACCATCACCCATAACAGACCCATTAATAGACCCGTTAAGCACTAATCCGGATCCGACAAGAGATTGGTGCCCATCATGCCCGTTATTTCCTCCTACAATATATAGTGCCACAACAAATTAGATTTGTTGTTGCATAAATAAACCAAGAAAATCACACATGTTATACCAATTAGGAACTATAAAAATCATTATAAAAATTTGAAACTCAAAAGCCATGATTCCTTTATCTGCATATTAGGCCTAGGCGCCTAGCTCAAGTCCAACACCCCAGTGCAAATTAGAGACCTCAGTAACATACCTGGTACTGGTACTATGATCCTTTTCAATAGTACTGAAAAAACTGATATTTTAAGAGAGATTTAAATTCTGATTAAATTTGTCGAGGTCTCAATTTAATAATCAAACCAAAAGAACCAAAAAAACAAGAAGAACTACTGCTCAATTTGTATACAACTAGTATGGACCAAAATTTTGGTTGTGCGCCCATAGTGACAGGATCGAAATTCTAGATTAAAAGAGACCATGTTCCTAATTTCATCAAACTTGCAAGCAAAAATGAGGAACCAGCTGATAGAATTACTAGGAACTCCAGGGACAATATATGACACTAACCAACACGAGTTCAGGTAGAGACAAGGTGCAGGCTGTAGTCAACCTGAGGATTTCATGCTGGCTCTTTCATAGCCGACTTTGTAGCTCTAAAGAGGGTTGACCTTCCTTTCTGCTTCACACTATGGCAACCCATTTGTAAAGAAATAAATATTGTAAGTTTAGCTTGTAGGGACTATTAGGCCAAAATTCAAAGTTCACAGTTGTAACTTGCAAAAATCAGAAGGCTCTTGTGACATTTTCATTGTCAAAATTCAAAGTTCATCGTATATATAAGACTCCCTGGACAAAATTCAAGCGAGGTCAATATCAGTTGACCCCACTGTACCTAGCGAGGAGGGTCTGGCTTTGATTGGGTAATTATGTACTAAATCAGATGGCTTGCCTCCAGAAAAGTTCAAACAACAATATATAAAAAATACAAGAAGTAACAATTACCAAGAGAGTTGCAACTTGTAAATACTAGCTGGTAACACTGACAGGTAACATCATCAGTGCATATTGCACTAATGATACTTTCTACAAGATGTCATAACTATGTACAAAATACAGTATGTACAAATATATAATGTACTTAATAGAGTTTGCTAACCAGCACCATTTCAATCCCATAAGGAATTTCACATACATAGTAATGATAGGGAACTGAAAAGGATTTGCAAATTACACAAATAAGTGTATAAGATTTGCAAATTACTTTTTCATACTTTGACTAACAATGAACAAACTTGTGGACAGTAACACCGTCAATTTTTAGATTATTCTGGTGAAAATTGTGTACTCCATAGTTGACAATTTTGCCCCTCACCTTAAAGTCCTCATTTTGTCTTTCGCCGAATCAAATCATCATTAATTTAATTGGATACTTAAGCAAGGCTCCATAGAAAATATTATTCTGTTAAATGTGCCCCATCTGAAATGCAAGAAGAGTACTTCTTAAGTTCTTCATTAACCTTCAATATAACAGAAAAAATAAGTAATGATAAGAAACGTATATACCAGAACAATTGCAACAAAAAAAAAAACATACAAATTATGTATATGAAATGCAACTTTTTTCCTAGTATCTCAGATTTCCTAAAACAATTTCAAAGTTCAAACAGATATTTGCATCATCTATTTGATATTTTGCATATTTGTGAAAAAAATGAGGAAAAAATTGGAAGTACCTTCTGTCTTTGAAAGTAACATGTCAGAACTCGCAAAACCAATCAAGTTTGTCACGCTTACTCTTCCCTGAAGAAGAAGAATGAGAAAATGCATCAATGACATAGGCCTCGTATCACCCTACCATTTTGACGTGGCCAAACAGTAGGTCTTGTTAACAAATAGCTTGAAAATGTTGAGATGCGGCTCGAGCTTCTTTACTGCCACCTCCCTTCCATCCAGCAATCGCCGCTAAATTCAATCCAAATTTCAATTTAAAACAGTCTCAAATGTTTTCATGCAAACTATTTATAGATGAATAAATTAGTTACTCTGAATACTGGACCAAATCCACCTTTGCGGAGCTTATTCTTCAGGCTGAAGTTTCAAGTGGCAGTCACTAAGGTCTCGTACCTAAAAACCTTCTGCTCCTTTGCTGCTATTGTTTCGAGACCTTCCTCATCCTCCTTTCTAGCTGTTATTTTCTAGATTTGATTCGATTAGAGCGAAAATTCGAACAAAATATCGACTGGAGAAATGGGAATTGAACTCTCAACTCAATCTGATCGGTGGCTCCTGAATGGGTTCATCAGCTTCTTGAAGAGTTCTGTAGTTTTTGTCATCAGTAAGCAAACTCTTGCAGCAACCTCAATACTTAGATATAAAGATCTGGTAAAGTAAGAGAGAGAGAGAGAGAGAGCTTACTGCTAGGCCATTAGCAGTGTGGAGCGGTTCTCTCCTTTTTTTTTTCTTAATTTCTTTTCAATCAAGCTTCTTAATTTTCGCATTGTTGTGGATTTGAGTAAATAAGCAATTTTCAGCAGCAATAGCAAGAAATATCTGCCCTCGGGTTCACATTGATCAAAAGTCATGGCATGGAGATGGCGGCAACGGAGAGCGTTTAGACGAAGAGAAATCGCAGCAAAGAGCAGTCGACTCTATTGCGCGAGATGGAGAGAAAGAGAGTAAATTATTTTTTTGGAGCTGATGGAGAGTAAAGGGAGATAAATTGTACAGTGGAACTTTCCAGAAGTTTGGAGAGGGAAACGAAATCTTAGATACTGCAAACGGGACCCATCTGTCAGCAGTACTATTCATGTTACTGTAGATGAACAGTGCCTTCGGATCAAAGATTAGATATATCAGAACTTTTCCTAAAAAAAAAGATATATCAGAACTCCTATAATAGCACGTTGAAATAAAGGGGACTGAATGGTGTATCTGTTCAGAGAAAATCTCAGCCGTCCATCCAGCAGATCTAACGATTCAGACTCATTCTGTTGATTATAAGATATTATGCATATATTTTATATATCTATTTGTGTACAAGTCTAAAATTAGTTATAAATCAACCTATTACACACAAGACCACACAGATAACGCGCATTTCTCCTTAACTCACCACCGAATACGCGGATCTCCTCTCTTCCTCCGTTTTTTCTCTCTTCGCTCCGTCCCTCTTTTCTCTTTTCTCTCTTTCTCCTTTATCGCCGCCAGAGAGAAACCTTCACGTCTTTCTCCTTTTGCTTTCCTCTCTTCCGTTCCACCTCTTCTCAAGAATACCCATCTTTCTTCTTTTGCTTTCCTCTCTTCTGTTCCACCTCTCCTCCTTCGTCGGTCTCCCTTAGCCGCTCTCTCTCCCTCTTTTTCACTTCTCTTCTCCCTCTCTTTCCGCCTCCAGTCACGCCCCACCACCGATTTGATCTGCCTCCGCTATCAGTCCTCTGCCACGAAGCCACCAGTCCTGCCTCACAGCCGATCTGCCTTGCTCTTCCATCAGGTTAGTTTGCTCCCTCTGTGTTATGTTTTCTTATGCGATTTTTGTGCGATCTGTTTGCATGACGCCCCCTCTTTCCCCTTTCAATTTTGCTCAATCAGGTTAGGGTTTCCTTAGATCCTTCGTTGCTTGTATAGCCATGGTGATTATTTCTTTTTCTACGAAAATAGAAATTAAATCAACAATTTTGTTTTTAAATGTTATTGTAGTTCGGATGCCATATGTAGAGCAAGGCAGATTCTTGCTGTGATGTCTGGAAAAAGTACTGGTGCCTACAGTCATAGTAAGGTGAGAAGAAAATTTGAATATAGTTATTATATAATACAAGATATATGTATTTCACCCATACGACCAAGGGATGGTGATTTACATAACTCATAATGTGTCAGGTTTAACCAAGCATTTTCCAGGTCATTCTATTTCTCATTTGCTTTTTTTATTTTTTTAAGATGAAATGATGCTACTATTTGAGAAATACAGTCTTAGTGTTCCTAAATGACACGCCAAAAATTACAAATGAATGTAGGAAAAGGCAAATGCTAATCACAGTTATATACCCTTTAACACATTCATGGTCTAGAATAATTGAACTCATTCATATAGTCTAAAGTATTTGTGTCAGCAAGTAGTAATATGGAATTCCCATGTGAGTAGTACTGTTGAATTCCATGCACTAGCTTTCAGGCAATAACTAAGATTCTTTCTCATGTTCATTAATTGTTTCAATTTCAGTCTCAGAGGATCCGCAATGAGCAGCAGCTGTAGCACTGCCGTTCGCGCAACAAAGTCGACTACATATACAGTTTTCTGATAAGAGGAGCTTCCTTCCTTTCTCTTTTCCGGGGCCCCTCGGCATGCTAAAGAGGAGCTTCAGCAGGAAGCCTAGCACTAGCTCCAGTGCCGGCGACAAGCTAAATCTTGCATTGGTCCGGCGCCTGCTGTGGATTTCAAAGTGAGTCTCACAATATCTGGGTTTAACATTGAGTTGGGTATCATACAATTCTTATTGTCGAAAAAGTTCTTTTTTTTAGAGCAAAATTGAGTTTGGGTACCATTGAATTGAATTAGTCTCACAATATCATGCACCTTTTCTCTTTATGTCGAAAAATATTTTTTTTAGAGCAAAATTTTGTACAGTCAGAAAGTGACTCTTTTTTTTTTTGTGAAAAGTCCGTAGGCAGAAAGTGACTCTTTTTCACTATGCAGTAAGGGAGGAGGTACCCCTTGTACAAAGAGGAGTGTGCTTTCTTGACCGAACAGGTCACATGCAAGCGAAATGGTCAGAAAGATGATCGGTACCAGCGGTGGCGATGGCAGTCTCGCTCCTGCTCCTTTCCTTGGTATGTATGTAGAATCACATAATATTGTTCTTATCTGAAATTCTTCAATTTTGACCTTGTTAATTTTTGGTGTCTGGTTTACTATGTAGTAGTTGGTATACTTTGGTTTGTTTTCAGTTAGTTCTTATAGATGTACTGGGGCATTAGTGGAGCTATCATATAATTTTGTACCTCATTGGTATGACTTTCAACGAGTAAATTCTACTGAGTAATAATATGTGACAGTGAAAATTGCAATCTTCGCTGGCGACTCTGCTCTGTCACCAACTGGGTTGACTCCCTCGAATCCACTCTTTTCTTCGTGCTCGGTCAAACCCGCCATGTTGTTCGCTTCGCCCGGTTTGCTATCAAGTAAGAAGTGACAGTTAAACCTTTATTGTGTTTATAAAGAATTTATGCAATTTGCTGATTTATGATGGCACTGGTTATGGTACTGTAGTGGATTAGCTATTGTCCAAGACATGTAATTATACAGAATTAAAAAATGAATAATTATATTGTTGGCAATTTCCGTTCTCATATATACTACACTATCGTTTTCATTAGATATGGCAAGAGGTATGACAGCGTTGAAGAGATACAGAAGAGATTCAACATCTTTGTTAATATTTTGGGAAAATCTTTTATATGCCACTACAAAACTTGGAAATTATGAAATTGCCACCCCAAAACATAAAATTAGAAAATTGCCACTCTAAAATCACTAAATCTATCAAATTGCCACAATTATACATCTTTTATACCAAATTGATTAAATTTATTCTGAAAAATTTGTATAAAAAAATGTATTTTCGTATTGTCCAAATTGCCCTTCACTGTTGAACTGTTCTGTTAGAGATAAAATAGAACTCATTTTCCCAACCCAAAGGCCGTCTGTTAACTCTCCCTTCTCCCAACTTCATTTTCCCAAAGCCGCCTGTTAACTCTCCCTTCCTCCGCCACCAGCACCCATCACCAGCCGAACCTTCTGCCTTCCACCATGCATCGCCATCGGCCACTGGTGGAGAATCACACGTCCTCCTCAGAGATCTCCACAGCTTCGGCCCAGCCAAGTCGCTCCTCTCCGTCGCCGATGGTGCCGTCGCCGATGGTGCCGTCGCCGATGGTGCCGTCGCCGATGGTGCCGTCGCCGATGGTGCCGTCGCCGATGGTGCCGTGCCCCATCAGATGAGCATGTAATTTTCAGTTTTCAAAGAAATTATACCTGGACATCAGAGAGAGAGGCCGGCGGAGAAGAGAGGCGGGCGGAGGAGAGAGTCGCCCAGGGTGCCGGGCGGAGGAGGGAGTCGCCCCTGTTGCGGAGGAGGGAGTCGCCCCTGGTGCGGAGGAGGGAGTCGCTCTGATGCTGTACTGACGGAGCCACTGGATTCAATTTAAGCTATAATCTTCATCAGGGGTATTTTGGTCAAATGCAATATTTGTTGATTTTTCTGAATAAATTTAATCAAAAATCTGAATGTATTATACAATTGTGGCAATTAGCATAATTTAACAACTTTGGAGTGGCAATTTTATAATTTGATGTTTTGGGGTGGCAAATTCATAATTTCCAAGTTTTGTAGTGGCATATAAAAAATTTTCCCTAATATTTTTGTTTCCCATTGAACCCCTGTAAGCTAACTTTTTACTTTGAGTTGGTGTGTGTGTGTGTGTGTGTTCGGGGATCTTTATTTTTTGGTGGGCCTGGGGATGTCGAGTATGATTTGTAAAGCTGTTGTAAGGCATTTACTGATTATTTTGTTTAAATATGTTTATGAGGAGTTTGTTCAGGCTAATTATTCCTTCTCTTTTATTTTATTTGTTGCAGATTGTTTGTGATTTTGACTGGGAACTGAGTGACCTGGAGGTATAATTGTTTAAAAAAGATATATGTGTTGTCTTATGTATTATATGAAACGGCTAATTATTCCTTTTGCTGTAATTAACCTGGATATTTCAATATTTTAGGATTTTACTAAGGAATTTATTGACAGCGAGACACTTCTGAAGATAAGAAAGATGAGTTTAGGGTGAAATTTGATTTCTTTCGAAACTCTGTGTTGCTTTGTATAGTATTTTTTTTTATTGTTGGTGAATTCTAAATTTGTATTTTCCATAGAGTGAAGGAACAAGTTTGAGAATGAAAAGCTGCTCAACGGCAGGTGTGCTATAAATGCTGGATTAATTTTTAGTCCTATCTCTTTATATTTGATTTTAGTAAGTTATTGTGAAAAGACAAGAAAAGAGTAGTTTAAAAAGAGCAACCTGGCATTAAAGTCTTTAGGTAATGGTATTGTGGTGGTCACCTTTAATAACCTGTTATTTCTGAAGATGATTTTCTCATCTTTAATTTTCATTTGGTTTGCTGCATGTGCCTATGGGGTTTTTGCTTGATGAGACATCACCTAAAAAGGCAAGAAAAGTAGTTCATGAGAAAGAGCATGAGTTGACTGATTCGGCTCAAATTGGTTCACGTTCAGGTTCAGATTCGGCTCAGGGTTCGGGTTCGGGGTTTAGGGTTCAGGGTTCAGTTCAGGGTTCAGGGTTCAGGGTTTACGATTTAAGTTCAGGTTTAGGTTCAGTTCAAGGTTCAGGATTTACAGTTCAAGTTCAGGTTCAGTTCAGGGTTCAGAGTTCACGTTGCAAAACACGGTTCTTTGATGATATTGCCAAACAGTCCAAAATTTGATAAGCAGTAGTCCAACTCACTTGCTATGCGTTTTTTTCAATCCTCATTGCAAAACACGGTTCTTTAATGATAAGGGGACTTAATTTCATTGCCCGTGGCAGCGCACGGGTCGCTTACTAGTACTAGAAAATAGCCTCGCTTTGCTTGGCTAAGTATCTGATTGATCATTGTAAAACATATTAAAAAAGAGGAGGATTCAAATACCTCTAATTTTTATGACTCCATCGTGCTTCTATTTTTAAAAACTTTAATAACTCAAAATTTAAAACTTAAAAGTCAAAATAAAACCGTTGGATATGATCTACATCATTTTATCTATGTGCTCATAAAAAATTATCACATTTTGATTTTGTTTTTATGTGAATCAATAAGTTAAAAAATCAACGTCTAGAAATTATCCACATTAGTACGTTTTTTACAAGCTCTTAATGACAACCAAAACAAAATTAAAATATCATAATTTTTTACACGTACATAGATAAAATGATATAGATCATATCCAACGGTTTTATTTTGAGTTTTTAGTTTTAAATTTTGAGTTATTAAAGTTTTTAAAAATGAAGACATAAAAAATGGAGACATTTGAACCCTCCTCATTAAAAAATTGCAAAGAAATGATATTCTCCGAAGTATCAATTTTCATTCAAAATTAATAAAAGATGGCATCATACTTGCCCCATACCTGCCCAAGCTTGGTCACCTGAAAATTTCAGAACTTTGGAAGGAGTATCAAAGTGCAATGATTGGACAAATGCTTGAAGCATTTGCATCTCTAGTCTGTCATACTCATTGAATAATACATCATTATAAAATCTTGACAGTTCTTTTCTTGTGTTCATTTCACTTCTAATTAGGTTTCTGATGAAATAGTGCAAATCTCTTTCTTATTCACGACAATAAAGGAAAAGAATATAACCATCATGCTGCAAATACATCCCCATGATAATTATCTGGATTTGAATCAACAGTAAATTCATCATAATTTCGGATTAAATAAAATAGGCCCCCCCATGAATCATGATGTTCTTGAAAGCTAAGCTTCCTTTCTTCTCTTTATCTCTTTTCCTGAATTTATACAAAGAAATGAGAAAATAATAAGCAAATAAAGTTATTACTGATCAGTCATATAGAAGTATTGAAACCATTATCTATTGGTTGTATGATACTGGCTGGTACAGATAAGCAAATGAAGTTATTAGTTACTACTGCTCAACATTTGTACTGATTAGTTGTCCAATATAGAGGTGGCTAGTATAGAAACCAAAAGGAAGTCACATAGTAGCTTATCAATTGAAACAAAGGTCAAGTTAATAGATGGTAGGAATGAATAATTATAGTTCTGACCACACCTTGCAATTTAGGTGGCTGAGCTAGCAATGAAACCAACTTTACCAATTTCACATTTTGAGGGGTTAATCTGTAAAAACTTATTATTGTAGAAAAAAGAACTTAACAATCTCATACCTGATTTTTTTTCTTTACATATAACCAATCAATCATCTTCATATTGGTACTATCAACTGGATGTTGGAAGCTATCCAATGACAGTCAGAATATTTTAATGTCAATAATATAGAAAAGGGAACACTATAAATTAAAGAGACTAAAAGAGAAAGGATATATGTCTGATGGAAATCTATAACATTCTTATTCCAAATAATGTCACTCTTATTCCAAATAGCACTCTTAGTAGTATTGCATTCAATATTAATAAATTTATTTAATGAATGTGATATTTGTGTTTGTAAGCTACCCACATTTCTTTTTTTTATATGAATCAGTTTATGTTTAGGACATCAGGGTCATGCAAGAAATGTGAAATTGAGAAGACATTTGAGTTTCTACATGAAATGATTTTGTAAAGAGTGTGTGCCCAATGTTGTGACTTGTAATACTCCAATAGATGGAATGTCAGCTTGAGAAGGCAATGTTTTTTTCAATATGACATGATTTCTAAAGGGCATTAGTCTAAGTTGTTTTTTATTGTAGTGTAATTGTTTTGGTACTGTACTTGTTATTTGGTTTGGTATGGCAACAAAATGGGAGATTCTAATGAGGGCTTAATAGGAATATATGAGTTGGCAGCACTCTACCAGCCTATTTTGGTTTTTGTTTGGTTTAAGCTGGCTTATGTTTGGTTTATTGCAATTGCACCTTATCTATTTAATTATTCACATCAGTAACAGAGTAAGACTATATAATGATATCTACACAGCATATGATCCAGTAAGCAACCTTGCCTCATTTCTTTGTGTCAAATTTAAAAAATCTAATAAGGGCCACTACTTAAAGTTAGAATCACAATAGCATCTCAGATGTGGATTTGAAACTGTGGACCTGCCTCAAGATCAGTATTTTATCAAGCTTGTACCTCTGGAACAATTAGACATAGAGAAAATGCTTATGAAAGACAGGAGTCATATATGTGTTGTGCGTAACACTTGCGAGGCCAATAAAAATCTTCTTAGAGAGGTGACTATCTCTATGATGGTTGGGATCAACAGAGAAGGATTTTATCTGTCAATTAGGCATTGAACACAAATCAGTACTGTTCGCTCCCAGATGAGAGGTACAGAGTTTCACCACAGCCTAGGCTGTGGAGTTTAAACCCTATTCAACTCTTGGACGAAGGTTGCAAGTGCACAACCCTGTCTTTGTAGTTAGAACGGGTGTCGATCCTCAGGGACGGACTATTTTCTGAATCTTAACTAATCCTAGTTAGGTACTAGAAGTTGAATGTTTGGGGTGTTTGACTATTTCTAAGGTGTATGAACAAATCAATTGAAATGAAAGAATGTATGAACAAGTATGAATGTATGAACAATTGTATGAACAATGAATTAACAGAAAAGAATCAACTAAATGTTTGTATTTTGTACTATGTATAAAAGGGCGTTTCAAGGGTTTCAGATTTCATCTTCAACTTTGCTGCTCAGACCTGCCACGCGACCCGCATGCTCTCGCATGCGACCCGCTTGGCCTTAAGCGCCCTGAACCTAGCACGCGACCCGCAAGCTGTGGCTTGCGACCCGCGTGCTAAGTCACGCGACCCGCATGGTCCCTTGGGCTGAGTCTGCACATGTCAGAAACTTGCTGTTTAAGTCGTGTAAGGTTAGATTGACCGTACCTAGTGTCACTGAACCTCAACTTTCGTGTGTTGGCTTAGCAGACCTGGTTTGGAATTGCAATTTCACCTTCTCAGGTTTAATCAAGCTGTTTGATCTAAACCTAAGTTCTCAATTCTGTTTACTAAAGGTATCCACAAGCTGAGCAAGAGCAAGTGGAAACTTTCACCTTTCGGCTACTCATTGACCTCACCTTTCAGTTCTCAGACCTACCTCAAGTACTTGACCTAATTTGCAAGAAGCATCAAGCCTTTGGTACAAGAAGAAATGCCTAAGGCATTCAACAGTAAGCAATCAAGAATCAAACAATTCAGATCAAGCAATCTCAGATAATACAAGAATCAAAGAAACACGAAATAACAATAAGAATTCGACCACAAAACATCAGCAGTACCATATTCTATTGATTTTCAATATAAACTATGCAATTTAGTGGTCAAAATTACAAGATCTGGTCTGGAAATAAGACGAAATAATAGATGAAATATAGACATATCAAATTCCCCCAAGCTTACCCTTTGCTTGTCCTCAAGCAAATCTGTACTTTCAAACCGGGTTTGGAATCTAAATGCAAGCTAAATGCCTAAAATGTGAAAATTTACTTAATTGCTCCAATAAAGAAACTGAAGAATCTTTTTATTATGATTTGGACTTTCCTTGGTAATTTTGATTCACCTCACAAATTGATTAACAAAACCTCAAATTTTAAATGTTTCAAAATTTGCAAAACTGATTACTTGAACTATCGAATTATCATTCTTTCACTAAACTATGCCCTCATTTGTAGGAGATTTCCCTTTTTGTCCCCCCCCAAGCTTGAATCAAGCTTAGGTCAGAAAGTTGCGGACTTCGTGTGTTGATATGTGCAAAAAATTTTATTTTTTTCTTTTCTAATTTGGGAGACGAGCTCAAAGGCGCCCATTCAAGGCTTATTGCCAGTACTCTTATTTTCTCCGTCTTTTCATTCCTTTTTATTTTCATTTTCTCTTTCTCTTTTTTTTTTTTATTTGCACATACCATGAATACACACATCCACTAGCGTTCATTCACACCAACGGATATCCCAACCTTTCTATATTTGAAATCCCTATTTCCATTATTTGAAAGGCACAATTTGGTTTCTAAATTCTATCTCGACATTCAAGTTTTCAATTTTTACAAATCTCAAACCATTTGGTCCTAATCAGTTCTGTGTGGTCAATTATGAGGTCAAATCTAAACGTCCGAGGTCATCCCAATCACATAAAAATTTTCAAACAGGTCCCTAATTGAAACAATCGAGCAAAAATTTCACCTAAAAATGCAAAGAAAAGTAAACATGACCTAAGTAAAGCAAAATAAATCCTAAAACATCAAAATAAATCCTAAGATACAAAAGTCTCCCCCCCAAGCTTAGCCTGAGCATTGTCCTCAATGCTTCAAGACTGAAAGATAAAGAGAAATAAAAGCAAAGGGGAAAGAGAAAACATACTCTGATCAGTCTCGCGGAGAAGATGGCCCCGGGTAATACCCGTACTCATCATAGTAGCGCCAGTCACGCAACTCATCCTCAACACCGCTGAGGCGGTCGTGATAATCCGCCAGCTGACCCTGAATGTCGTGAAGTGTGTCACCATGCTGGAGCTGGGTCGCCCTCATGATTGAGACGAGGTGGTAGAGGTCCTGCATGGTGGGCTCCGTAGGGTGAGAAGTACTCGTCTGAGCGGAAGGAGGAGCCTCAGGCATAGGTGCACCATCAGCCACGGGAGGAGGGGGTGGAGGCGCATCTGGTACGGGTCTGGAGAAAAACCAAGTAGACCGGTCCACAAAGGAGAGAGGTGCGTGGACAGGCAGCCTGAGCTGTGCGGAGCCGTCTGGCATGCGCCAATGATAGCTGCGGCGTCCACCAAAGCCTAAAGTGATCGTGATAAATCCTGCCGCACGGAAGGCCTCGACATCCAGTAATCGTCGACCGCCGCAGGGCGTATCATCCGTGATCGGTACCTCCAAGCGCTCCGCAATGTGCGTGACATAGGCACCGATGGGAATGGTGCCGCCGGCTCTCGTGGAGCGCTGAAGATCGAGCCAGTGGTGGATCATAAAGAGCATCAGGTCGGGCCGCTCTATCTGTCCGTCTGGCCGGAGCATGTGATCCAGAAGCTTGAGATCCTCAACATTGACTCGGGAGACCGTGGCACCACGGGCGAAGATGGAGACGGCAAGGGCGCGCTGGATGCAGCGAAGAGAAGGGTGAGAGATATTGATGCTCTTGAAGTCCCTCGTGTGAAAGTCTCCTGGGACTCCGCCGGTGACTAAACTCCAGAAATGTAACCTGTCTAGGCCCACGCGGAACTCAAGAGAGGACGTCTGAGGATCCGACTGAAAACCGAACCACTCACGGAGCTGAACTAGTGTGACGCGGTGAGACCGACCACCTAGGAGGAACGTGATGTAGTGCTGTGAATGACCACCCTGCGTCATTTCCTTGAGCTCAAGAGAGGAGAGGAACTCAAGGGTGAGTCCCTCGTAGGAAGGGTGGTCGATGGCCCAGAAAGCGGGGGTGAAGCCGATCCTCCCCGTGAGAAGCAGGAAGTCTGCCTCAACTCCGAATACGCGAAGGGTGTGCAAGTCAACTCGACGCGTGTTTTCGAACTTCTTTGAGCGCAAGGACTCAAAGTGCTCAGAGGGATGGTGGGAGTAATCAGAGTCAGAACGCTCAGACTGGGGCGAGCTAGACGCTGGTGGGGAAGGAACTTGTGCAGGTGGTGGCTGGGCACGGCTACGCAGCTGCATGCGGTCTTGGACCCGTTTGGATCGACGCTCCCGGTTCATATTTCAATTATGTGTGTTTCGACGCGGGTCGCGTGCGCTTTGACGCGGGTCGCGTGAAAATTGATACGGGTCGCGTGCGATGTCACGCGGGTCGCGTGGTCTGGTTAGGTTTGGACAGAGGTGCAATGGCCGACTCTCCCTCTCCCAAGGAAAGAACTCCCTGCCCCACAGTTCTCCACAGAAATCCCCACAGTTCCCCACAGAAAGAAGCAACAATGTATCAAAGAGGGGAATAAGAAGAAGAGTTAGGAAACTTACCTGAGTCCGGGAGGGAGTGCGCAAGGTGGTGTTGGCGTCCGAGAGGGAGAACAAGTGGAGAGGATGGGCTACAAGGGTGAGGTTGGCGAAGAGAGATGGGTCGGATCTTCTGTTGAGGAGTGTGAAGAAAGAGAGAGTGAGCGGCTGGGAAGGGGAAGAGAAGGAGAGGAGTGCGGTTTAAAAAGGGTGTAGTGACGTTTCGATGCGCCCCTTCAGAGGCCATCTGTTCGAGTCAACGCGGGTCGCGTGGAATCTCACGCGGGTCGCGTCAGGGTTTCTTTTTGGGATTTTTGCAAAAGAAAAACAACTGAAAACCTAATCTAACTCTAATCTACATCTAAATCTAATCTGAATGAAATGTAAGGGAACGAACTGGCTTGGGTTGCCTCCCAAGAAGCGCTTGTTTTAGGTCTCAAGCTCGACCTTCCTTTCTCTAATCTTCGACTGGTGCAGGATCAGAAAGATCCTGCTCGAAACGTTCATTGTGGGGGTGATCGGCAATGTAATGCTTGAGCCGCTGACCATTGACCTTGAAGGTCCCACATTCCTCACTCCAAATGTCAATCGCACCAAACGGGTACACTTTCTTCACGACAAAGGGACCAGACCACCTTGACTTCAACTTCCCAGGAAAGAGTCGCAATCTTGAGTTGAACAAAAGTACAAGATCACCCTTTTGGAAGTCGCGAGTCATGAGGCGCTTGTCATGAAGCTGCTTGGTTTTTTCCTTGTAGATCCTCGCATTCTCGTAAGAGTGAAGTCGCATCTCTTCCAACTCATGCAGGTCGAGGATTCGCTTTTCGCCAGCAGCTAGCATGTCCATGTTGACCGCTCGTGTGGCCCAGAACGCCTTGTGCTCGATTTCCACAGGTAAGTGACACGGTTTCCCGTATACCAGTTTGAAAGGGCTCATCCCAATCGGCGTCTTGAAGGCGGTGCGGTAGGCCCAGAGCGCGTCATTCAACTTCAAAGACCAATCCTTTCTTGTCCTGGCCACAGTTTTCTCCAAGATGGATTTGATTTCCCGGTTTGAGATTTCAGCTTGGCCGTTGGATTGAGGATGGTAAGAAGTCGTCACTTTGTGCGTCACCCCATGACGTCTCAGGAGCTTGTTGAATTGTCGGTTTACGAAATGCTTCCCTCCATCACTGATGACGGCTCGTGGAACTCCAAAGCGAGGGAAGATGATGTCATTGAACAATCGTTTAACGGCACTCGAATCTGCCTTTCGACATGCCACTGCTTCCACCCACTTGGACACATAGTCTACCGCAACTAGGATGTACTCATACCCGCACGAAGCTGGGAATGGTCCCATGAAATCGATTCCCCACACATCAAAGATCTCTACCTCGAGAATGGAGTGAAGAGGCATCTCGTTGCGTTTGGAAATGTTCCCAGTCCGTTGACAACTGTCACAAGTGTCAACCAAGGTCTTCGCGTCTTTGAAGAGAGAAGGCCAAAAGAAGCCGGATTGCAAGACCTTGGCGGCCGTCTTGGAGAAAGAAGCATGGCCTCCATAAGCAGATGAATGGCAATGCTCTAGGATGGATCGTGCCTCATCGTGTGGCACACAGCGTCTGAAGATGCCATCGACTCCCACCTTGAAAAGAAAAGGCTCGTCCCAAAAATAGTGCTTTGCATCAGATTTGAGCTTCTTTCTTTGTTGGTAGGTCATGGCATGAGGAACAAACCCGGAAGCAATGAAATTGGCTATGTCAGCATACCAAGGGTCTGATTGGTTGCTTACGCGGGTCTCATCGACGGCATGTAGTGCGGAAGCAGAGAAGAGTTGTTCATCAGGGAACGAGTCATTGATTGGCAAGTTGGCAGAGCTCTCATCTTCCAAACGAAGTCTGGATAGATGGTCAGCCACGGTGTTTTCGACTCCCTTCTTATCCCTGATCTCAAGATCGAACTCTTGCAAGAGAAGAATCCACCTGATCAATCGAGGTTTGGCATCCTGTTTGCTCAGCAAATACCGCAAGGCGGCATGGTCAGTGTAGACGATGATCTTGGAGCCAACCAAATACGACCTAAACTTGTCGAGAGCGAACACAACGGCGAGAAGTTCCTTCTCAGTTGTTGTGTAATTCATCTGGGCAGGATCTAGCACCTTGCTAGCATAGTAAATAGCACACGGCTTCTTTTCTTTCCTTTGCCCCAGAACCGCTCCGACAGCATAGTCGCTCGCGTCGCACATGATCTCAAAAGGAAGAGACCAGTCAGGTGGTTGCAAAATTGGTGCTGAGATGAGGGCTTTCTTCAAATCGCAAAAAGACTTGACACAATCGTCGGTGAAAACGAAGTCAGAATCTTTGATGAGCAGATTGGTCAGTGGTTTCGCGATCTTGGAGAAGTCTTTGATGAATCAGCGGTAAAAACCGGCATGCCCAAGGAAGCTTCGAATGCCCTTGACGTTTGTTGGAATCTCGAGTTTCTCAATCACCTCGATCTTTGCCTTGTCAACTTCAATGCCTTTGGAGGTCACAACATGTCCAAGGACAACGCCAGTTTGGACCATGAAGTGACACTTCTCCAATTCAAAATCAGATGGACTTCCTCACACCTCTTCAAAATTTTGCACAAGTTGGTCAAACACGAGTCAAAACATGCACCATACACGGAAAAGTCATCCATGAAAATCTCAACCTCTGTCTCGATGAAATCAGAAAAGATGGCCATCATGGCTCTCTGAAAGGTTGCTGGTGTGTTACACAGACCAAAGGGCATCCTACGGTATGCGTACGTACCGTAGGGACAAGTGAAAGTGGTCATCTCTTGGTCTTGAGGGTGAATTGGGATCTGGAAAAAGCCAGAGTAACCATCCAAATAACAAAAATAAGAATGGTTAGCAAGCCTCTCCAAAAGCTGGTCAACGAATGGCAAAGGGAAATGGTCTTTGCGTGTGGCCGCATTGAGTTTTCTGTAGTCAATGCATATTCGATAACCATTCACCACTCGTGTTTGAATCAACTCGTTCTTCTCGTTTTTCACCACCGTTGTTCCACCTTTCTTTGGCACCACGTGCACTAGGCTCACCCACTTACTGTCAGAGATAGGGTAAATGATACCGGCGTCCAGAAGCTTGAGAATCTCCTTCTTGACTACCTCTTTCAGATTTGGGTTAAGCCGTCTTTGATGTTCAACCGATGGCTTGTGACCTTCCTCCAGAAAAATCCTATGCGAGCAAATGGATGGGCTGATCCCCTTCAGGTCATTGATCGAATACCCGATTGCGCCTCGATGAAGCTTCAGCTTCTCCAAGAGTTTGGCGGTTTGATCGGGAGTCAGACTTGCATTGACAATGACGGGAAAGGAACGATCTGGACCAAGGAATTCATACCGGAGGTTGGCTGGCAGGGGCTTGAGTTCAGGAGTTGGCCCCTTTGTCTCAGTCTGGATGCGGGTCGCATCAGATGCCGTGCGGGTCGCACCAAGTGAAATGTTGTCGCATGCTGACCTATTCGACTCGCTTTCGGTTTCCAGGTCTTCAGACATTGGCACGCGGGTCGCATGAGATGTCATGCGGGTCGCGTCAGGGTCTTCCAGGTCAGCTGATTTCACTTCTGCTCCTCTGACTTCTTCTTCAAACAAGAAATGAGTGTGTTCTTTCGTGCTCTCATGGATTCGATCAAGAAAGTACTCTTCTACCAAATCTGTTAGGCATTTTTCGTGCACATCCACTCGGGAGCAAGATTCGGCAGAAGGATACTTCATGGCTTGGTCAATTTGGAAACACACTCTCTCTCCTCCAAAGTTCAAGGTCAGTGTTCCTTGAGACACATCGATGATTGCACCTGCAGTCCTGAGGAAAGGTCGTCCCAGAATGATGGGGACTTCCTTGTCTTCTTCCATTTCCATGACCACGAAGTCTACAGGTACAAAGTACTTACCGACCTGAACTGGTACGTCTTCCACTATGCCAAGTGGCAATCGTACTGAGGAGTCTGCTAGCTGCAACGTCATTCGCGTGGGCCTGAGCTCTCCTACTCCCATTCGCTCGAAAATCGTGCGCGGCATGAGGCTCACGCTAGCTCCCAAGTCGCAGAGAGCTCTCTTGATCGTGGCCTTGCCGATGATGCAAGGAATGGAAAATTTCCCTGGGTCGTTCAATTTGGGAGGTAGGTCGCTCTTCAGAATGGCACTGCACTGTTCCGTCAATTTCACCGTTTCATTGCCCTCCAAGCTTCGTTTGTTGGATAAGATATCCTTCAGGAATTTGGCGTAAGAGGGCATTTGAGTCAAGGCCTCGGTGAATGGGAGCGTGATGTGCAGTCCTTTCAGGACTTCCGTGAACTTTGCGAATTGTGCGTCCAGTTTGGTTGCAGCTAGTCTTCGGGGAAAGGGCAAAGGTGGCCTGTAGGGTGGAGGCTTGATTGGAGGTTTCTCAGCTGGAAGTGTCTCAGCCTCCTTCCCCTTGTCAGGCCCTTCCACGCGGGTCGCGTGAGGTGGCACGCGGGTCGCGTCCCCAGAGTCTTCAGGTGTCGATGCGGGTCGGCTTGGCTCGATGCGACCTGGATCAACGTGTTCTTCCAAGGGTGACGCGGGTCGCGTGGGATGACACGCGGGTCGCATCTCAACAGTGTGTGTCACATCTGGAGTCAGGTCTGGTGGGAAGGCTGGTTCTTGGTATTGGGTCCCACTTCGCAGCGTGATCGCCTTAACATCTCCTCTGGGGTTGGGTTCTGGCTGAGCTGGCAGCTTCCCAGGTTGAGGTTGGCTCGAAGTGACGATGTGACTCAACTGCTCCAACAACTTGTTTTGAGCCGCCATTTGAGTGGACATGCTCTGCATCTGTTCCCACATCATCTGATTCATCTTCCCTTGCTCATGTGTGAAATTGGTCGCATAGGGAGGCACGTACGGTTTGGAAGGACCGGCTTGAGGTGCTCGATTGTTCTGATTGGGAAAAGAAGCATTCTGATAGAAGCTCTTGTTGGAGTTGTTGTTGGAAGAGGGATTGTTCCAATTGTTGAAACTGGAAGACGGACGATTGAAAGAATTGTTGTTGTCACTGGAAGACGGATTGTGAAACGAGTTGTTGAAAGGAGGTCTAGGAGCATTGTTTTGATTCCACCTCCAATTTTGTTGCTCAATCGGATCCTTGGAGTAGGATCGGTTGAAAGGAGGCTTTGGAAAAAATGAAGGTTCGTTGTTCAAGGAACTTACCTGCTCGTTGCTCTCTTCGACCTCTGCCAAGGGGCATTGCTCGTAGCTGTGTCTCTCGTCTCCACACATGACACAACTCTGCGGTTGTTGTTCGACTGCCTTCACGCTCAGCTTGTCCATCGCCCTCTGCATGACATCCATCTTGGCTGTCAAGGCAGTGATGTGATCGACCTCGAACTTGCCGCCACCTCTTGGTCGGGCATTGTCGCGGCCGGACCACTGTTGGTTCTGTGCCATGTCGTCGATCAGGTTCATGGCTTCGAGAGGCTCTCGGGACATGAGTGCTCCACCTGCAACTGCATCTACATAAGAACGAGTGCTCTCTGTCAAACCATCATAAAATGTTTGGATCAACAACCAATCGGGTAAACCATGGTGCGGACAAGAATACTGCAACTCTCTAAACCTTTCCCAAGACTCATTGAGGGGCTCATCTAACAATTGCCTAAAGCTGGTCAGTTCGTTCCTTACCTTGGCGGTTCTTTTGTGAGGGAAAAACCTAGTTAGAAACAACTTGGATAATTCCCTCCAGTTGGTGATCGAATCCCTAGGTAACGACCCTAACCATTTCTTAGCTTTGTCCCTAAGAGTAAAAGGAAAAAGAGCCAGTTTGGTGTAATCGGCGGTTGCTCCATTGGTCTTGATGGTTGTGATGCACTCGAGAAAAGTCTGGAGGTGAGCATGAGGATCCTCGTGATCCATGCCATGGAAGGTGTTCTGCTGAACCATGTTGACCACTCCTGGATTGAAGTTTGGTTGCTGTCCAGGTACTCTTGGCAACCTGATTGCGCCTCTGACATCTCCAGCTCGTGGCACGTTGAATTCTCGAAGTGTCCTTGGCATGAAGACATCCGTCTCTTCATCCTCGGGGTCAGTCAGGACTTCTTCCCTGTCTCTTTCTCTTTCCTCCCTGTCTTCTCTGCTCGGATGTTCTGACATCTCTTCAACTCGGGTCGCGTGAGAGGTCTCGCGGGTCGCGTCTGATGTGATGCGGGTCGCGTCAACCTCGGTGCGGGTCGCGTCAAGAGATGGCTGAGCAGTAGCAGTCTCGTCTGGAGGAGTTTCGTCGAAAAGTGGCCCTCTGCTCCTCAGTTGGTATTTCAGTGTGTATCTACCTGCAGGAGGATGGTTAAGAGCCAGTTTTCAGTAAAAGAAAAGAAAGATAAAAGATACAGATTAAAATCTAGATTAACTAAGAAAAGTAAAAATTCAGAAAATGAAAGCCGTCCCCGGCAACGGCGCCAAAAACTTGTTCGCTCCCAGATGAGAGGTACAGAGTTTCACCACAGCCTAGGCTGTGGAGTTTAAACCCTATTCAACTCTTGGACGAAGGTTGCAAGTGCACAACCCTGTCTTTGTAGTTAGAACGGGTGTCGATCCTCAGGGACGGACTATTTTCTGAATCTTAACTAATCCTAGTTAGGTACTAGAAGTTGAATGTTTGGGGTGTTTGACTATTTCTAAGGTGTATGAACAAATCAATTGAAATGAAAGAATGTATGAACAATTTCAATGTATCAATGAATTAACAGAAAAGAATCAAGTAAATGTTTGTATTTTGTACTATGGTATAAAAGGGCGTTTCAAGGGTTTCAGATTTTCATCTTCAACTTTGCTGCTCAGACCTGCCACGCGACCCGCATGCTTTCGCATGCGACCCGCTTGGCCTTAAGCGCCCTGAACCTGGCACGCGACCCACAAGCTGTGGCTTGCGACCCGTGTGATGCGACCCGCGTGCTAAGTCACGCGACCCGCATGGTCCCTTGGACTGAGTCTGCACATGTCAGAAACTTGCTGTTTAAGTCGTGTAAGGTTAGATTAACCGTACCTAGTGTCACTGAACCTCAACTTTCGTGTGTTGGCTTAGCAGACCTGGTTTGGAATTGCAATTTCACCTTCTCAGGTTTAATCAAGCTGTTTGATCTAAACCTAAGTTCTCAATTCTGTTTACTAAAGGTATCCACAAGCTGAGCAAGAGCAAGTGGAAACTTTCACCTTTCGGCTACTCATTGACCTCACCTTTCGGTTCTCAGACCTACCTCAAGTACTTGACCTAATTTGCAAGAAGCATCAAGCCTTTGGTACAAGAAGAAATGCCTAAGGCATTCAACAGTAAGCAATCAAGAATCAAACAATTCAGATCAAGCAATCTCAGATAATACAAGAATCAAAGAAACACGAAATAACAATAAGAATCAATCCAAATGCATCATCAAACAAAGTTTCAGACTACAAATCCAAACTCTCGAAACTACAGTATCTACTCAGACATCAATAAAATCAAAACAAGAGAGAGAGGAAGAAAGCAAATCATAGTGAGAGAAGAGGTAGAGAAGAGGATTGAAGCTTCAGGTTGAGTCTTCTTCTCCAGATCGCCTCCTCTTCAGCTCCAGATCGTCTCTCTCCTCTTCAAACTCCGATCTCTCCTGTCTCTGGTGAAAATCGTGGATAATCGGATCTCCCTCTCTGTTGCCAGGCCTTCTATTTAAATAGCTTCCTTCATGGGCCTCAATTGGGCCTGGCTCAGTTAACTCGACGCGACCCGCATGAGTTTCCATGCGACCCGCGTCAGGTGGCAAGGATGCGAGCTGTGAGGGTCCCGTCTGAGGTCGCGTCTGGGCTGCGATGCGACCCGCGTCAGGTGGGACGCGGGTCGCGTGGGGGAAGTCAGAACTCTGCCTTTTTGCCTGTTTTTCGTCTATTTCCTGCAATTCAACCATAAAACATCAGCAGTACCATATTATATTGATTTTCAATATAAACTATGCAATTTAGTGGTCAAAATCACAAGATCTGGTCTGGAAATAAGACGAAATAATAGATGAAATATAGACATATCAAGTACATACAAAAAAAGAAAACAAATGAAAAGGATAAGCATAAAAATATAATAATAATAATTATAGGATGAGTAAATGTAGAGATAGGTTCATATAAACCAATTCGGAGGCCACTGTAGATGCTTTGGCGGTGCAATGCAGAGCCGATGCCTTTCCAGAGAGCAGCAACACCCACCTCTCTCGGGCGATGGTGGCAACAGAGCCAAGCATGCCCCTATAATTGGGAAGCCCCGCTCCCGGTCCCACCGCAACATTCTTGTGCAGCTACAACCTCACTTCTTCCGTGTCCAACGGGATTGTACACACCTGCATGCATGCAAACATTGGATTGAACTTGTAAAGAGAAATCTCAGTCATGCTCTCCACTTTTTCTCTCATTCTCGCTCCAACTTGTCTAAGGTTTTTCACTTGAGCAAGGTTAATTGGTCAGTCCACTTTTCTCAATACATTATCTTAGTTAACTATAACAATTTAAAAATCTTCATGTCCGATTGAGAAGTAATATATTAAATTAAATTAAGAAGACAAATGAAAAATGAAAGATGATATAAGATAAGATGTGTAAGTAATAGAGAATGTTATTAATTGGATGATCGATTCCGTATAACATACATGTGTTTGAGTAGAAATGGGGAATAATATATAGTAGCATTAGTAATACTTATCTCAGTAGAAGAGATTGAAGTGCTTAGTTGCATTAACTTTGTCATCCTTTAATTTAATCGACTATTGTTATCAAATTACAATAGATCGTTGTTGAGACGAAAAGAAAGGAAGCTTAATTAGAGTAAAATCTTCTTCTTATATTTTAATTACATGCTTTAATTCTAATTACACATAACTAAGCACAACTGATACCAGCTTTCATTACGTCAAAACTATAAAAATCAAATAGGTAATTCACTGCAATACATAATTAAAAGAAACTTCACTTACAAAGCACAAACAGTTAAATCATTATAGTACATAATTGCAGCAGTGCTTGTAATCTTACCTACTTGGCCCATTCAATCTTGAGCGCAAGGATTTTGCTCTTTCTTATTTTCCGTGGTTGTACTCCATTAAATTGTATAAGCCGGTTCCAACCCGTGCTTTTTGATGAACATGTGAAAACCTAATTCAAAACAAAAGGATTAAAAACATTTCTCAGTCAATCAATAAATTATCCAATAAATGAGTCATATGATTCTTGTATAAATAACAGAGATTCCACCTTCCTCCTCGGTGCTGCTCGAGAGTCAAGGGGTCGCGCTGCTGGACCGCTCTTGGGAGGTAAAATCAGGCTCTGGGAGCGCCTTTTGACGTACTTTGTAACGTTGTAATCGTTGAACTTCAAGGCGGTGAGGAGGAGATACCGGAGGAGGGAGACAATGTCCGCTCTAAACGGTGGCACCGCCATAACTGTCTCTGCTACAGTTTCCATCGAGAACTGACTGGAGAAACGAAACTAAGTTAAACGAAGACAGAAGAGAGAAAGGGAGAAGAGTTTTCGGAAAGGAGATGATGGAAAGATTAAGAGAGTAAAAATGAGAATGGTGGTAGGGAAAAGTGGCAAAGAGGAAAGGAGAACATTCGAGAGAGGAGGATCCGGAGAGAGAGAGAGAAGAGGGGAGAAGAATTTTCGAGAGAAATAGAGATTAGATGAGGAAAAAAAGGAGGAGCGACCTGGTGCTGCTGACATGTGGGATCCACTTGTCACTGACACACTTTAGATGAAACTATAGATGAATAGTACTTTCAGATCAAGAATCAGATATATTGATAGATGAGGAGGGTTCAAATGCCTCCATCATGTCTCTATTTTTTAAAAATTTAATAACTCAAAAATTTAAAACTAAAAAATCAAAATAAAACCGTTGGATATGATCTACATCATTTTATCTATGCACGTGTAAAAAATTATGACATTTCAATTTTGTTTTGGTTGTCATCAAGAGCTTGTAAAAAATACTAATGTGAATAATTTCTAGACGTTAATTTTTCAACTTATTGATTCACATAAAAACAAAATCAAAATGTGATAATTTTTTATGAGCACATAGATAAAATGTTGTAGATCATATCCAATGGTTTTATTTTGACTTTTAAGTTTTAAATTGGAGTTATTAAAGTTTTTAAAAATGGAGGCATGGTGGAGGCACAAAAAATGAAGGCATTTGAACCTCCTCTTGATAGATATATATAGTATGAGGAGGGATCAAGTTACAACAAATTTGAGTTACAACAAAGTTACAACAACCATTTTTTTCATTTTCAAAGTTCAAATCGTCGATCCAAACCGTTCAACATGATTATCTAAATAAAATGTGCTTGCAGATCAAATTTTACATTTTTTTGAATTTTTTTACTATTTATTAAGATGGGTACAAAATTCAATGGTCTGAATATGACTAGTTTTTGTAAAATACTTAATAAATAAATAGTAAAAAATTCAAAAAAATGTAAAATTTGATCTGCAAGCACATTTTATTGTGGAGATCATGTTGAATGGTTTGGATCGACGATTTGGACTTTCAAAATAGAAAAAATAATTGTTGTAACTTTATTGTAACTCAAATTTGTTGTAACTTGATCCCTCCTCGTAACAGTAGATGGAATTCGGATCCCATGAATTAACCCAATTTTTTAGTTTTGATCCAAACCGTCCAAGATGCTCTAACACGAATCTTAAAGAGCCTAGACCCCACAAATAATACTGACCCTGCGCTATCACCGAATAGACACCGGACACGTCTAAACTAAAAAATTGGTTACTTTAGGGGATCCGGACTCCAGTAGATGTCGGCAATCCATAGATAAATTTTGTTCTGAACATAAAGGGTACCTGATTTCGCTTCTATATATTGGATCCGTACCACAACGGATCCACCTTGTGACCTCCTCAAATTGGCATCTGGATTCTGGATCCGCATTTCTGTTCCCAAAAATCCAAAATACCTCTATCTCGTCTCCTTTCCCGAAAGAAGCTCTTTATCACCTCAATGTTCCACCCTTTCTTCACGCAACTTCACCGCAACAAAAACTCCAATTTTAGATTCAATTCCCTGCGTATTTAATGAACCTATTACCAGCCCCTTAATTACTTACTCCTTTCACCTCCCCGCCATGTCCGCCATCGCCTCTTCGGCGCCTCCGCCCGATTCCGGCGCGGATCCGTTAGCATGGTACGGGAGCATGCAGTATTTGCTAAACATCTCCGCAATCGGCGCTATCTCTTGTCTCCTTCTCTTCCTCCTAGTCAAGCTTCGTTTTGACCACCGCCGCTTTCCCGGCGCCTCAGCCTTACTTACCAAGCTCCTCTCGGTGTACCACGCCACATCCAGCCAGATCGCGCTCCACTGTGGCGCTGACGCGGCGCAATTCCTCCTATTCGAAAGGTCAGCTTTTCTAGTTTTGATTCTCACCTCCGTTACCGCGCTGGTAGCAGCCTTGCCTTTGAACCTCCTCGCTGGATCAAACGTGGTATCTGATCAATTTACGGAGACCACAATTTCTCATATCCCCAAATCGTCCCCGCTTTTGTGGGTCCATCTCCTCCTAGCTGGCGTGATTGCGGCCATTGCACATTTTGGAATTTCAAAGCTGGAGGATGATTTACGGGTAACCCGCTTCAGAGACGGGCAAGGGAACCCGAGCCATCCACATTCTGGTTCGATTGCGGTTTTCACGATCATGATTCAAGGAATTCCTAAGTCTCTTGCTAGTGATAAGAGCCCATTAGAAGAATACTTCCAACATAGGTATCCCGGTAAGGTGTACCGGGTCATTGTGCCATTTGACTTATGCTCCTTGGAGTATTTAACAACTGAGTGGACCAAGGTAACCAATCAGATTTCTCAGTTAGAAGCCCAGATGAATGACGGCAATGTGTTTGATGAATTAAATGAGGGAAGTACCATGCAAAGAAAGCATGAAATCTGGAAGAAAGCCAAGGAACTGTTCACTTTTCTGGCACAGCAAATCGGTCTTTCTGACGAGGATCGGTTGAGGAGGTTGCATACAAGGAAGCTGGTTTTGGGGAGCAGACTTGCGGACTACAGGGATGGCCGTGCACCAGGTGCGGGTGTAGCATTTGTGGTGTTTAAAGATGTGTATGCTGCCAATAAGGCAGTGAGAGATTTCAGAACAGATAGAAAAAAGGAGAGGCCGGCAGGGCAGTTCTTTCCAGTCATGGAGCTCCAGCTGGGACGGAGTGGGTGGAAAGTCGAACGGGCACCTCCTGCTTCTGACATCTACTGGAATCACCTCGGCATTAACAAAATTTCTCTGATACTACGCCGGGTGGCAGTTAATACATGCTTGATTCTCATGCTTTTGTTTTTCAGTTCACCTTTAGCTATAATTAGTGGCATGCAGAATGCAGCTAGGATAATAGATGCCGAGGCAATGGATCAGGCCAAGTCGTGGTTGGATTGGCTGGAGACTTCCAGTTGGTTCTGGACCGTTCTCATCCAGTTCTTGCCAAATGTGCTTATATTTATTAGCATGTACGTGATAATACCATCGTTTCTCTCGTATTTTTCAAAGTTTGAGTGCCATCTCACCATGTCAGGAGAACAGAGAGCTGCATTGCTGAAAATGGTGTGCTTCTTTCTGGTAAATTTAATTTTACTAAGAGCCCTGGTGGAATCGTCTCTGGAGAGCGCATTGCTTCGCATGGGACAATGCTATTTAGATGGAAAGGATTGCAAGAGAATAGAAGAGTATCTGAGCCCATCTTTTCTTTCTAGGTCTTCTCTTTCTTCCCTTGCATTTCTAATAACAAGCACCTTTTTGGGTATTTCCTTTGATCTACTTGCTCCAATCCCGTGGATAAAGAATATGTTCAAGAAGTTCAAGAAGAATGACATGATACAGCTGGTACCAGAGGAAAATGAGGATTACCCATTAGAACAGAGCAGTAATGGTGAAGGGAGTAGTTTAAGGACACCTTTGGTACAACCTGATAGCCCGAATGAGATAGAGGGGTCGGCACTTGACCTAGCAGTGTATCCGACAAGCCGAAGCTTCCACATGCCAAAGCAAAATTTCGACTTTGCTCAATATTATGCCTTTGACCTTACCATATTTGCGCTGACCATGATATACTCACTCTTTGCGCCACTAGTGGTACCGGTGGGGGCAGTGTATTTTGGGTACCGATATTTGGTAGACAAGTACAACTTCTTGTTTGTCTATCGGGTCCGTGGATTCCCAGCAGGTAATGACGGGAAGTTAATGGATCGTGTTCTGTGCATCATGCAATTTTGTGTGGTGTGTTTCTTGGCAGCCATGTTGCTCTATTTCTCCGTGCAAGGTGATCCAACTAAGCTAGAGGCAATATTCACACTAGGGTTATTGTTATTTTTCAAGTTGCTCCCTTCACGAAGTGACCAATTTCAGGCCTCCCTTCTAGAGGGAATGCAATCGGTTGATAGCTTTGTAGATGGGCCCACGGATTACGAGGTGTTCTCGAATCCAACTTTTGATTGGGATTTGTATCAACCTTGAAGCAAAGAAGAAGAAAAAAGGAAATGGAGGTTTGCTTAATATATGATTATGTACTTTATCTGGCTGGTTACCTTTTTTCTTCTGACTTTCTGATAGTTCTCTGTATTCTTTTTGTACAGATTTTTTTAGATTAACTAGTTGCTTTTATATTTAGTGTTTGTTGGTTGACTAATTTTTGTGGTGTTAAAGCAAAACGGGGTTTTGGTTTTAAGTCTGAAATTCATCAAGGGAACAAAATGCAGGTTTCTTTTTTGCCTAATTATATTATATCTGACGAAATCAAGAGGTTAACGCACCATTCATTACATTAAAGGTTAAAGCGACGTTAAACTATGTTTTTAATTTTTATTTTGGTGCATGTGAAAAAGGGTGCAGCTTCAATTGTATACACAAAGTACTTGGTAGGTCTCAAGTTATTGCTTGTTTTGGTCTTTGGAGCTCTGTGTTAAATTTGTAAAATTAAAGTGAGTTAACAATAAAGCACGGCGTGCTTGCGGAATGAATGGTACCGAGGCTTTGGTTAGGTTTGCCTTGGGGTCAATACCGAAAACATAGTCTAACCTGTATTGCACCTTTGCTGAACCAAGCAGCTTCGAAAGAAAACTACAATTTGGATGCAAAATCCAGGTGCAACCCACTTGTACAATCATTGATAAATTACCAATGATAAAATATATACAGATGTACTCATGTAGTCATACGGGTCCCACTTTTAAGGTGGATCCATGCACTTGTTTTGAATCTTTGGGGTCATGCTACTAGATCTAAAGATGCCAGGCTCAAAATAGGAGGATTATAATTGATACCTGAATTCTTTATCTTTTAAAGTGTGCGTTTGTTTGTTAGCAATTTTTGTTGAGTACTCTGTCTGGAATTGGATGGAATAACTGTTGAAGTAAAACTTGTTTTCTCGTCTTTATTTTTACTAAAAAAAGATTTGTGAGAAGCAAAATTTCCTGACTTAAAAAAGAATTAACATTTGTAAATTTCTTATTCTCATAAAATGAAATGGAAATGCTTGAGGCTTCTGTTTCATTGATCAGTTCAATTTCTGCTTATCTGGATGTCTATTTGTTCACTTCTAGGGAACAACTATGTCTATTTTGGAAATTTCTATTTGTCTACTACTTTCTTTTTTAATTATTCGTGTTAGTAGATCAATTAATTGGTCTGTAATAATCAGTCTGGTGCCTTTTTAGTTTTCATCAAAAGAAAGAAATCAATTTTCGGTGACGACAAATTGGATTATGCACCAGGCCAAAACACATAAAAACATATCAGCAATGAAAAAGCGCCAAAAGCAAACTGAGGGAATAGAGAGTTCACAGTAACCCCTAGTCCCACAGGCTAAATGTAACATGCACCTGGCCATGTAAAGAGCATGTAATCGTTACAATTCCATATGACTGTATGCATTGGAGCAATTTTTCTACCATGTCTATATAGTGTTACCTAGTTGGGACACCTTTATACTAGTAATTGGCAGTTAATTATAGCCTGTTAGACTTTTGCTTGCATATCTTATTATAGGCATAAATGATATATGATAGATCATAAGGAGTAAGAAGTTAGCATCATCCTTCTCTTTCCTTCACTTTTTAACTAATCCTCTCCGCATGGTTGTTTTTTTTTTTTTTTGGTTTTTTGTTTACTTCTACAGTTATTATATGAATTTGCTAAAAGAAAAGAACACTCGTTAATTAGTATAAGCAACGCAACAGTAACTAGAAACGCATGACTAGAAAGTTTAAATACTGGATTGAACATTTGTGTATGATATTTGATTAAAATACTCTTAACAAAAAAAATATATTAACATCTTCTATTGTAAGTCTATACATGACAATGCAACTTTTGAGTATTTTTTTTGTGATATAATTATCACCAAACTTTATACATTTTAATTCTGCAAATTTAAACACTGTATTATGCATGTTTAAACATTTACATATTATATTAGTTTTTTCTTTCTTTTTAAATAGTGAAATATCTACCAACTTTTTAAGAAGGCACAAATCATTACAATGTCCAAGTAGCACCGACATATGGTGCCATGCAAACCTTTTTTTTGGTCACTTAAGCCCCACAAGGCCATAACTATTACCAAAGTTCAATGTGTTTTAAAGACTTTGTTGCTGCTGAAGCAATACAAGGCACACTATTAGTTACAGCAAAAAATTTAGACAGAGACGGCTTGCTGGCATTGATATCATACTCTGTATTTTTTTTTCCCGTTTTTATTTTGTTTACTTTTTATTTGGAGCTGGTGGCAGTGGTTGCTGGCACAGCAACAATTCGTACATGGACAATGCACCATGACTAATTGTTAACTTCAAACAAGATCTGAATTTGCAGCATGGAACTAAAAACTTCTGTGAAGTGATAGAGTAGCAAGTTTCTCCGACAGTGCAATCCAAATTATTTCTCAAAACCGATCATCACAAATAATAATTGAAAGGTCCTGCTGCAAGCAACCAATCTGAACGAAAAACTCAAAACTGCTAGCAAAATAATGAACAACAATCTCGTCCAGCATAAAGCCGTAAATAACAAAGTACATAACAACCTCTCTCAACACACCCATTCTTCACAAGACACTAACAAAACATATGCGACCTGTCTCGCTTAAGAAGCAACCAAATAAATATAAGCCTCCGATAGCAACACATGCATGGCCATATAAAACATCACAACAGAACCAACAAACTCACCCACTCAGTACCTACGGGGTGGGGCACGATCAAAGAGCCTCCCTGAAGGACACTCATAGGCAAAGTGGCCCCTACCACCACAGTTGTGACAGATCATGAAAGCACCCATGCAGTCCCTTGCCATGTGGCCCACCTGGTGGCAAGCCCTGCAAACAATATCCCTGTCTCGGCTGTACCCCATCTGCCCCCTGTATCCACCACCACCCATGTCCCTGTCATTAAGTGAATCAGATTTGGGGCAATTGCGGGCCACATGGCCGCCCAGATTGCAGAGGTTACATACGGGATCGTTAGGGCAGTCCCGCACAAGGTGGCCTGTCTTGCGGCAGTTCTTGCATGCCTTCTCATTGGTGCACTCGTTCAGAGTGTGACCCACCTTGTAGCAATTGGTGCAGAGGCGGGGGGTGTCACCTGGGAAGGGAGGAGGGATGCGGCAGTCACGAGCCAAGTGGCCTGCTCGCCCGCACTTGTGGCAAATGCCCTCATTTGGGCAGGTGCTGGCTGTGTGCCCGGGTTCTTTGCAGTTGAAGCATAGGGTTTTCATGCTGCACTCCGCTGCAATGTGCCTGTCACATTTTCCAAAAAAACAAGCATCAGAAGATGTCCATTATTATCAGTATTTGCTCTAAACAAACGGCACAAGGCACCAAAATTAAATAGGGAACCTGACTAAAGACTACGAAATGCACAATGCTTATCTATGAACTTGAGATAAAGTTGAGAATTGTAGTTCTTACCCAGGGAGTCCGCAGTTGTTGCAAAGAGCAACAGTTGGGCATTCTCTAGCAAAATGCCCTGGGCGCTTGCAGTTCCTACACAGCTCAGGCCTCCTGCTAACATGACAGAGAAAATGTGAAAATTTGCTCATCTGACAAGACATAAAACAAATGGAGGCATTGAATAATTTGAGACCATTTGAAATAAGACTGAAGTTGATGTTTTAATTAAATGTGAAGAATTGCACATTACCAAATTAAAAAAAAAAAAAATAGGACAATTAAAGTGATCACGGGTAGGTGCAACCAAGTGTAATATATACATCTATCCAGTCAGGGGCTCAATAAATCGGGGCGGGGCAGGATAAGAGCATGTAACCTTCTCCAGCAAATATTCATAGAAGAGAAGAGCCCTCAAAAGTGGGCCTGGATAAGGTGAGAGAAGGGTCCCCTTTGGAGCATCTCCTCCCTCTCTATTCAATACTCTGGATCACAGGATAGGTGAGGAAAACTAGGCTCCAAGGATGAAAACTTGAAAAGGAAAAGGAGGCAATGAACAAATATATTCATCTTTACATTTGAAGATAAGGTGTGATCCAAACTTAAATATTATTATGGGCATAGATGCCTGCATTCCAAACTAAAATAATGGAAGGACAAATAGCGATTTCAATAGACAAGGTAGATGAAATAAATTGGATAAATTTTTGGCAGTCACTGAGCTGCACTCGAAATTCGTTTTTCATCACTGAACTTGATCTGTATCCAAATTTTGACCACTTTGTCAATAGTTATGTATCCAATAGAGAGATTCAGAGAGCATACTCCAATCAATTTTGGATAACAAATCACTCCTCACCTTTCTCTATCTATTATCTCCCGCTCCCTCCAAGCAGACCGAATAGTGAGATTCAGAGAGCGTACTCCAAGAAAATCTAAAGTAAACAATCTGGATAAAAGAGAGAGAGGGAACACAAACATACCCAATTGGAAAGAAAAATGAGACTCGGGTTTGTTCTACAATAATCGTGAAGTTGGAAAAAAAATAGAATGTTCCCTGCCAAATCCTTGCCTGTTTCTCGATTTCTTTTAGACTGATAACATGAAAAAGAAGCTTCTAGTTTTCCACAATTAGAAAGAATGGAGAGTTAGCACAATTTCTATTCCAATTAAATTGTGAAAAGAGTACACCCCTTAATCATTCTAATCCCAGATCCCATAGATAACGATAAAAAGGATCCAACTATCATACTAAGAAGGAAAAGGAAATTGGAAGAAACAAGTTTCCAGTAATCCCATTCTCTCATTCCAATCAAGATCAAACCCAACTGAGAAGAAAGGAGGGAGAAATAAGAATTTAGTCCAAAATTTTACAAACCTTCCCAATTAAAAACCAAATAAGATTCGAGCACAAAAAATAAAAACATCACTACTCAAATAAAAGAGTGGAGTTATCTATGAAAATGGCGACCAGGACAGCAGCCCAGGCGCTTCCAAAGTAGGTCATGTCATAGGGATGCTTGTCAGCTGCGTGGTAGTCTGGTGGGCATACCGCTAATTTTGCTAAGCAGCCAGGTGGGAAGGGAGGAGTAAGGAGACCGAGAGCAAGAGACAGACCAATGTCGGAGCTTGTCCTCTCATGGTGAAGAGAGAGGGAGGGAGAGAGAGAGAGGTTTGACAAGGTGAGACTCAATTAGCAATGTAGTACAAGTAAGGAAGAAGCAGAAGGAAGGCCTCTCGCACCCTTTCTGCTCTAAATCCCTTTCTTTAGTCTACTCGAACAAAGAAGTAGAGGAAGAATCAAAGAGGGAGACAGAAAGACAGCAGTAGCAGACAGGAAGATTTTTCTTGGATGAAATTATTAACAGCGTGATCAAATTTGGATATCTATCGAAGTTAGTCACCAAACACGGATTCTAGCTGAAGTGAAGTGACCTTTAAAATATTCCCAATCAATTCCCTTAAGAGTGCACAAGTGCAAAAAAAAATTCAGTCCCTTTTTACCTTTCGACTTCTAACAACACAAGATACTCATTAAGAAGAGAATAGAAGCAGTGTCTTATGAGAAAAAAGTACCTATAGTCACGGCGATCGATGCGATCATTGCGCCTATAGGGAGCGGGGGCTTCACGGTAGGATGGCCGCTCCGTCCTGATCCTGCGGCCTCTTGAGGGGCTATGGCTGCGGCTCCTACTGCGGCTACGGTCACGGCTCCTGCTACGGCTGCGGCTCCTGCTGCGGCTGCTATCAGTCATCTTTGCCTCCTTCAAAAAATCTTCTCTCCACCTCTAAAGCCTATGCAACTCCACCTCACTTCACTTCCTTCCTGTCCACAACAAAGCCACACACCCAAAACCATCTCCATAAGTCATACTCCTACCATGCATCATCCCTCCACAATAACACAAATACCAAATTGCACCAGTAATACAGTCTATTTGATTCAACACCAAGAGAGATGATCAACTACTTGACAATAGAATGAACCATACTAGCACTTCATGTATACCAATGCATTATTGTTGTTACAGCATACAGTTCTTTCAACTAAAGCTACTATTTTACCCACCAAATTACTGCAATGCTACTCACAACCATCCTCCACATAAAAAGCTTTCAGATGGAACCATTTCACTCACCCTTTTCTTTTACCATATATTTTCATTCTTTCTTTTATTTTTTTGGACCAGGTCCAAAGACAGTGGTCTAATATCCCACAGATTACAAGGCCAATCCATTTCACCCCTTATCACAACTGAGCATTCACATATCTCCATAAATCCCTCAACCTCAAAAAACAGCAGAGGCTTCTGAGATTTGATCCCTGATCAAGTTAGAAAATTGGGATATATATGAATAAGAGAGGTATGGTAACATAATAATCCAGGGAAACTAATACGGTGTGAATCTATATAGAATTAGTGTCGATTCAGTGACGACTTCCTTTCTTATATATTAGATGATGATATGCCAGCTAAATAGATAGACCTTTTAATATGTCACGATTAATTAACCAAAAAATCAGTAAAAGTAATTAGGTTTCTCCTTAACCCACCATATTCATCCAAGAGTCCTGCATTCTATCGATAAAAAGAACAATAATTAACCGCTTGCTACCACTGAGAAAGCTTTTAAAATCTAAAAAAAAAATAAAGAGGTTTAATTCAATCTATACAAACCAAGAAGTTATCTTTCAGAAATAATTCCTCTTTACCTCAGTTCCTACCCTCACGATCCAACAGCGCACTAGTTTTTACCAGATCTAATATCCCCGCGACGATAGATTGCAAGAAAGAGAGAACCTTTTATGAAAGAAAATAGACCTCTTTAATAGGATTAGGGTTTACCTCTTACCTTCTTCGCTCCCTTCGCTTCCACGTCTGAACAATAAAAATACGCTATCTTTCAGGCCCAAGGCTAGCGCAAAATTTCTAAACCTCATCTGGTCATCCCGATTCTCTGAAGTAACTCAAAATTTTGAATTTTAGATCCGAACCGTCCGATCAGAATGCGGACCAATCCTGTCCGAGATGTAATGTACGAGATCCATTAATATTCGTGCCAAAAGAGATCTGACGGTCCGGTTCTAAACACAAAATTTGAATCACTTTAGGGGATAAGGACCCCGGTCATAGCTCATACCCAGTTACCATCCATTGCTGAGAAGATACGTCCGTCCGATTAAGATTCGACCGATCAGATGTTACCAAAGATCTCTCTGGTCTTTTGCCTTATTTTTACCGATTAATAAGATTCGACCAATTACCAACCACATCTAGTCGGCACCAACCCGTCACGTTTGCTGAAATTCACGGGCTCCTCTTAAGCTATGCCTATGAGTTGTTGTTACAAGATTAGTCGTCTTCCTCCGTCAGCACTGTTGGAAATTATTTTGTTAATAACATCTTTATGATGCGTTTCTTTTGTAAGATAACTCTCATTAATTTCCCTTTAAAATCCCTTAACCTACGCACCTATCCGGATGAACTATGATCTCTCCTCTTCATTTGTATCTGGAATAGAAAAGATTACTTTTCTCAAATTTCTCTTCATATCTCCAGTCGAAAAATACAAAGAAAAACTTTGATTTGATTCTTTTCTTTCTCTTCTAATAATCCTCCAATTAATAAATTGATGGATATCGCTTTCATGGCGTGCTTAAGGAACAACAACCCTAGATTATTTTGGTTGCGGTTCCATCATCATTTAGTGCCTCAAAAATTGAGTTAAAACTTTTTATCATCGGTAGACACACAACGACCCGTATGCGGCTAGTGACAGTGTCGTATGCAGCATAGTGAAATTGTTAAAAGTTAGTACCTAAAAAAAAACGTAGTTTAGTGTTCGCATGCGGCTAGTGAATTTAATTTGACAATAGCCAGCATTCTAAAATTGAGTATCTTTCATTTTGTAATTATTATAATTTTGCGTATTTCAATATAATTTAACGTAATTTAGTGTAATTTAACGTAATTTAACATATTTTAAGTAATTTAACGTATTTTAGTTTAAATATGCTAATTATATATCAAAAGAAGTAATCTAACAAATATTTTAAAAAAAATCGAATTTTTAATGTTAGATTTCAGCATCTTGCTCTCATAGTCTCTAAAAAAAAATAAAAATTAAGTACCGGTCATTTTCTGACAGGTAATGAATTAAATTGGGTACCGGCCAGAAAATGACCGATATGAATATTTTTATAACTTTCCAGCGGATCTGGATATATTTATTACTTTCTATTAAACTTTGGATATTAATAAAAATGTCGGGACAATCACATCTGCATGTTCCGACGTGTCATTAAGATTCTCTATAATTGTTGATTATCATTAAACATGTTCAGACCCATCTATTACTACTGATTAGGAAATAAATCTGCTGCGATTCCAAAAAATCGCAGGGACCCTGCTTTTCCAAATCCAACCATTAATTTTTTGAAATGCACGAATCTCAAAAGCAGTTAGTTTTATGCACGAATCTCAAAATATATAAATGGTTGGATTTGGAAAAGCAGAGTCCCTGCGATTCTTTGGAATCGCAGCAGATTTATTTCCCTAGTGATTACTCGCACTATTTTTCATTTCCTCACCTCTTGTCAATTGCTAAGGCATCATCTTCTTTAGTTGTTATTGTTATAAAACGTCAAAGCGTGATCATGAATATTGATTCTAAGAATCAGCCTCTGGTCTAATGACAAAAGGTAACACTCTCTATATGAGAGGTCGTGAGTTCGAGATATGAATGGAGAATCTTAATGGACAATTAAATGAAAATTGACAGGCTAGATCTCTATATTTTTATATATAAAAAATAAATATTTAAAGTCATGCTTCACAAAAAAAATAAAAGAGGAGATGAGAAAAAAAAATGATAAAAGAGAGTGAAAAGCGAGAAAAAATTATTAAATTTATTTACCTTCTTTATATCTTGTTTGGAGGAGACAAAATTCATTTACTCGAAGGATAGACGCGAAGGATAGACGAGGTAAAATATTTTTTTCTCTCATGTTATAAATTCATAAAGCATGTAAAAGTTAATTTGTATCCACCTCTTCCCTACTATTCACCACTTACTATTCACCTCTTCTAGGGGTGGCAAAAAGGCTCGTAGCTCGTGGCTAAATTTCAGCTCGGACACCTAAAGTCAACTCGCTCGTGACTCAGACAAGTCAGCTCGTGACGAGTTCAAGCTGGACCTATCTCGTTGCCACCCGTAACCTCTTCCCTATGAGGAGATAGATAAGAAGACAAAATAATCATTTTAGTATTATTCAAATGTCAATTACGAGTTAAATTCACCTACGGTTAATTTGCCAAAAAAAATATGGGTTAAATTTATTTTAACAAGCATTGATTTGATTAAATCGTACAATAGAGAAATACGAGGAGGTTTGTCTTTACATTTGTATATATTTAATTTTGGTTTTTTCTCCGATGAATTATTTTTCAATTTGTCTTTTTACAGCCTTACAAGTAATACGAGGAGTTTGTCCTTACATTTGTATATATTTAATTTCGCACATAATTATTCGAGGAAAACTAGAGTGCTCTCAAGTTAATTTTGGTGAGCTTAATGTCAAAATCTATTAGAACGATTTCAAACAACATATTCAAACTGTTAAAATTAATTTACTTCACAAATAATACATTTACATATCAAATTTATAAATTTTTGACTTAATTTAAGATCAAGCGGTCAAAATGAAAAGTCTATAAATTAATATGTATTTATTTTTTATTATCATTTGACTATTTAATTTTAGGGTAATTATATTTTCTCCCATTTCATCCCTCAACTAACTAATTTCATCTTCTAACTATAATTACAAATTTTAACTACCTAATGGTCCCTACAAATTAATTAGCAAATTTTCTCCCTTTATTTCTTTCATCTTTCTCCCTCTCTCTCCCACCTCCACCTCCACCTTCCACCTCCACCTCCACCCGTCTCTCCCACCTCTCCCTCTCCGCCTCCGTCCGCCTCTCCCTCTCCGCCTCCGCCTCCGCCTCCCTTTATCTCTCGTACCTCCGTCTCCCACCTCCTTGAACTATTTACACTTACACGATGAGGATGAATACTTGCTCGATGAGGGATGAATACTTGCATGACGAGGTGTGAATACTTGTGCAACGGACAACTCGAAAGTATGTCATCATGGATCTCATTTGAAAGAGAAAATTGTGTAGAAGACATTGGTGGTTTTAGATTTGCAAAATTCCTCACAGATCGTCAGAAATATTAGTTAGATTGAACGGAGAAAAAAAAACCACCTCTAAAAACGTGTAAAAGATGGGTGAGTGATGTGTCCAGTTTTTTTTTAAATACTTGATATCTTAGGTGTGAATACTTGATGTATTATAGATGAATACTTGATTTATTATATGTGAATACTTGCGCGCTCTTGTAAAATTAATCGAGGTATGCACATATGCTTGTAATACTCTTGATACATGAACTATTTACACTAACACAACGAGGATGAATACTTGCTCGATGCGGAATGAATACTTGCATGACGATGTGTGAATACTTGTGCAACGGACAACTCGAAAGTATGTCATCATGGATCTCATTTGAAAGAGAAAATTGTGTAGAAGACGTTGGTGGTTTTAGATTTGCAAAATTCCTCACAGATTGTCAGAAATATTGGTTAGATTGAACGGAGAAAAAAAAACCACCTCTAAAAACGTGTAAAAGATGGGTGAGTGATGTGTCCAGTTTTTTTTTAAATACTTGATATCTTAGGTGTGAATACTTGATGTATTATAGATGAATACTTGATTTATTATATGTGAATACTTGTGCGCTCTTGTAAAATTAATCGAGGTATGCACATATGCTTGTAATACTCTTGATACATGAACTATTTACACTTACACGACGAGGATGAATACTTGCTCGATGAGGGATGAATATTTGCATGACGATGTGTGAATACTTGTGCAACGGACAACTTGAAAGTATGTCGTCATGGATCTCATTTGAAAGAGAAAATTGTGTAGAAGACGTTGGTGGTTTTAGATTTGCAAAATTTCTCACAGATCGTCAGAAATATTGGTTAGATTGAACGGAGAAAAAAAAAACCACCTCTAAAAACGTGTAAAAGATGGGTGAATGATGTGTCCAGTTTTTTTTTTAAATACTTGATATCTTAGGTGTGAATACTTGATGTATTATAGATGAATACTTGATTTATTATATGTGAATACTTGTTTGCGCCAGTTGTAAAATATTTCAGATATTAGGCGGTCCCCAAATAGTAAGTGGTCATCCCAAGTAGTTAGTAGTTATTAAAGTAGTTATTGACCGGAGGATAAAACGAGGGATGGATTCCGGGGGATAGCTAGGCTCTCTCTTAATTTTATACTAAATTAATTTTGTTCAACATTTGATAATTTTAACGTGTAACGGTTCAGTTTGAAGTCAATCCGGAGGTTTGAAAATTTATAATTTTGATATTTAATTCGGCTTTGGGCCGTAGGAGGGTAAAGTCACTATTAAGTTTTTTTCCAAGGGTACTTTTGAAAATTCGCCTTCACTGTTGTCGTTCCTTTTGTAAAACCCTTGGTCTAATTTTGACTTCAGTTTCCCTAAGCCCTTTCAAAATTAGGGTTTTTGGGGCTTCACTTTTACTGCACTAGCCACAGCTCCCTCCTAGCTCCTCTCTTCTCCAGTTTCGATCTCTAACCCTTTTAGTTTGTTTCTTACTCCATCATTGTTCTTGTTATTTTTTTTATCGTTACTGTTTTGAAAAGTTGTCACTTTTAAGTTGCATGATTTATCGATTTGTATCTGTTTGTGTTTAGTACATACATGGTCCTTATTTATGAGCCGACTTTGAACCTCAAAGCTACAAAAAAGATCGGGTTTTGTTTGGTACCAGTTTTTGCTTAGTACTGTAGAGTGACCCAGTTCAGTATGTACCAGTGATCTGGTATAAATCCTGGTACATATGAAATGATTTCGAAGTATATTTCTGCATTGAAGCAAACGAAGGGGATTCAAAATCTCCACTGACTGTCTATTGTTGCCGCCCACAAAGGCTTTAATGCATCAAACCTTTGAAGCTTTTCCTCTTCCTGTAATTGTTGCTTATTTATTTTTCATTAGCAAGTCTGATTACTTTACAGCTTGCTAGATGAGTAGATGGAATAACAGATCTGTGAAGGGTGAACTGGTCATTTGTTAACCATTCCATTTATTTCACTGTCTCACCATTCACTTCTAGATTGCATATAATGGATTTCTGATATCATAATATTGCTGTTGTTGCAAATACAACTTTGTCAAGAAATAAAATCACCAGTTCGGCTAATTTTTTTCACTTTTCCTTTTCCCTTTTCAGGGAAAGATGAGCAATGGCCCAGTTCCTTTTAATGAAGTTGGAAAGAGGGCTAAAGGTAATCATTTTGAAGTTCTTGTTTGTTGAAATGCCTTGCGCTACTTTTAGTGTGAAGGCATATTGCAAGAGCTCTAGTGATATCTACTTGCATATTTTTTTTTGGAGTTTGACATTGTATTACTATTTGATTAAATTTAGTGTCTATTGTTATGGCCAGCTGAAAATAGAGAACTTAAAAAGTGCATTTGGGTTGTATGATACAATTCCTTTTTCAGGACTTGCACGATGCATTAGATAGCAAATAACTAAATATATGATAACCTTGGACCTATTTGTTGCCAAATATATTTTTATGTGATACTTTCAATTTTATCTTTGTAATCCTGTCTCTGTTTACACTGTATAAATTTCTTCTTAGTACTTTTGGTATGATTAAAAATGTCTTGTCTAGTAACCACCTGACAAAATTATCAGTTTTTACTTTTCCAAAGTTTATATTATCACTTCCTGCGTTGTTAACAAGGATATTTAGGTGATTATAATTTAATCTTTGGACTTGTTTGTGTTTATTGCAGATCTTTTGTACAAGGACTACAATTTTGACCACAAGTTTTTGCTGACATTGGCCAGTGAATCTGGATTGGTACATACTTTGTTGTAAAGTTATTGTTTGTGCCCTTACTCTATTAGTTATCATAACATTCCTGAAGTACTCTATCATCCTCATCTAACTAGAGGGAGAGAGTAGAGATAGAGGGTTAGTTTAGGTATTTTTGAAGTTTGAACAAATTACGCTTGTTGTTTCTCATTCTAAAAGACATACAAGTGATATTATTTGGTTATGCTAGGAAACACATGAAATTGCCCCCTTTCAGTTCTTTTCACTAGCTTTGTTTGCAATGCATCTCTTCTAACTTGGAAATGCCTTTTCTTTTTGTGACAGGGACTGACTGCAAGTGGTGTGAAGATCAAACAAGTATTTGTTGGTGATATTAGTTCCAAGTACCAGAATGGTAGAACTACTATAGATGTCAAAGTTGATAGCAATTCAACTGTAATTCTCTTCTTCTCTAAATCTTTCTCCAGAAAAAAGTTAATAATGCAAGATAGTACTGGACCTATATATTGGCCAGAATTTTCGTAACTTTTTTTTTTTTTCATATACTCTTTTCTAAATATGTCGTGACTGGTATTATGGCAGTAGGTGTCAGTGCCTTATCTAACTGGTTGAGTGCTGTCTTTTTTCAACCATTCTTTGTTCTTTATGCTAAAAGAAAAGTTGTAAGAAAAGAAAAATTTGAAACAAAAGGCTGGAAATTCAGCAGAAATGTTTTCAAACTGTCATGGTAAAATTTGTTATTTCATGTGATAACTGACATAATAGTAACAGGAAAAGTATAGTTGATTAAATGTCATGCAATGTCAATTACCTGTTCAGCTATTTGCTCTCAAGATGCCAAATCCAACACCGGTATATCTTTTATAATTTATTTTTCTCTAAGATGGATTTGATCTCCCAGGTCTCAACAACAGTTACTGTGAATGAAGCTATAGCTGGCTTGAAGTCTTCTTTCAGTTTCAAAATCCCTGATCATAAGTCCGGCAAGGTCACTACATTTTATTTATTCTTTTTGAACTTCCTAAAAGAACATACCTGTTCAATTTGAGATTTTTGTGGTATCTTCTTGGGAAAAGATAAAACGTTCATTCTAAGCCATGCTTCCTGAAAGTAGCCCTTTTTCTGTACTTTTGCTTTCAAAATCCAAAGAGACCAAATACCCGTTAATCAAACTAGAATGACACATTTTGGGTACTTACAAAAATATGGCAGGAGCAAAGGTGCATTTTTTTATTTGTCCCAGTTTTTTTAATTGCTGCCATCCCTTAATATGGTATCTCCTGAATCTACTGTTTAGTAAGTATAAACACAGTAAATGTTGCTATTTGACAGCTTAATTTGCAATACCTCAATGAGAAAATTGCATTGAACTGTGGAATTGGCATGACAACAACACCTCTGCTTGATTGTGCGGCTTCAGTTGGCATAAAAGAACTGAGTTTTGGTGCTGAGGTTGGTTTTGACAGTGCCTCGGCATCTTTCACCAAGTACAACTGTGGAGTAGGTTACAACAAATCTGATTTCTCTGCATCCCTTGTTTTGTAAGTCATCTAAACATAATGTCTCCTTTGTCATTGTTGGGAACAGTTTCGTGTTTGGAGTAGAACTAAGGTGTTCTTAAGCTCACCAAGCCCCTTTGTGAGCTTAACTCAAAAACCTATCGGATTGACTTCAAACGACACATCCAAACCTGTGAAACGTTCTACTTCACGAGTGATGCATTTACATGTCAAATTTATAATTTTTCGAACTAGTTTAGTATAAGATCAAGCGGTCAAAAAATGATGAAAAATGAACTTATAAATCATCTTTTCTTGACCGCTTGACTTCATACTAAATTAGTTCAAAACTTTAAAAATTTGACATGTAAACGCATCACTCATGAAGTAGATCAGTTTCAACGGTTTGGATGCATCGTTTGAAGTCAATCCGATAGGTTTTTGAGTTAAGCTCACAAAGGGGCTTGGTGAGCTTAAGAACACCTTAGTTCTACTCTTCGTGTTTGACCCATATGAAAAATTTGAAATATCATCTATAGCCTGCAAAGTGACAAGATATGATATGCCCCTCTAATTCGTACCAATTGTTGAAATATCATCTATAGCCTGCAAAGTGACAAGATATGATATGCTCTAATTCGTACCAATTGTTGCTTTACGTAAATTTCATAGAAGTTGCCGCAATTGCTCCTTTCTGTTCCCAATCAATGTATAATATAGAAACATGAGGTGGCGTGGTACTGTGGGAGCTTTCAAAATAAATGAGAGAGAGAAAGAGGGGGGATGCTTTTCATTTTTTCTAGTGGTCAACAGAATAAGATTTTCCTGCATTTTGCACCTGTGTAAAGTTTTATTCTTGCAGCTTTTTTTTTTTTACATTTTTGCAGTCAATTTACATCAATTACCCTTCTTAAAATTATAAATATTATTATTGTTATTGTACTTATTATTTACTAATTTAATATTTGCAAAAATAATACACTTGATCATGATTGTATTTGGGCCTCTACTAAATTTGTATTCTTGATCATAGAATGATGCCATAATTAACTTCCTGCTATTCAGCATTCAAACCAGTGGCAGTCAACTCTAATTTTGCACGAATTCGCTCTAAACTTGAGCCTTAATTGCAACTGACTAGATGAAATATCTAATTCAAAAAACTAATGTCCGCTGTATACACTTCTTTCTTCTTTAAATTCCAGTACTGCAAAATTCTTTTCCAGTCTAAACTGTTATGATCTCTCTTCACATTTCATATTGCATTGTATCTAGGGCTGACAAGGGAGAGACACTAAAAGCTTCTTACATCCACTTGTATAATCCCAAAAGAGGAGATGCGGTTGCTGCTGAACTAACCCACAGGTTCAATTCTGGGGACAATAATTTTGCCCTTGGTAGTTCTCATGCAATCGATCCCCTAACCACACTTAAAACTAGGGTTTGTGATAGGGGGAGGGTTGCGGTTCTGTGCCAACATCAGTGGAGACCGAAATCATTTATCACTCTCTCAGCTGAGTATGACCCAAAGGCATTTAGTGAGCCTTCTAAAGTTGGCCTTGCTCTAGCTCTTAAGCCTTGAATCAACAATGAATGATTGGATAAAAAGTGGTGAATTGGGTTTTTATGACCTTGGTCAAGAACTACATCCTTTTTTTTTCTTTTCTGTTCAATTAGAAATTCTTAGAGTTGGGACAATTCAAGGATGAATATGTGAATTGTCAAAGGAGTTTTTGAGTTTCTAGATGTTTTCTCTGTATATTTGTTTGGGTGGAAAGCTAAAATTCACTTTCAAAGTGCTTACGCATTTGGTGTAAAAGAGCAGGTTGTGAGATATATTTTATAAAAAACCGTACTGCTACTGGCTCAAATAAGAACCGCATAGCAGTGGATACACTTCAATTTGCTTAGGCATTCAAGTTTGTACTGGATTCTGTGTTACATGTGTGAATCAGATGTCTTTTTACTAATGTTGGTAATCAGCTTTTCTATTTTTTTTTTATACGAGTAGGATCTATTAAGAATAGCTTAAGATGACAATTCTGTACTTTTCAAATAAAATCAAATCTAAGAAATATTAAACATAAGGAAAAAGTTTGTAGACATGTTAGTTTTTTCAATTTGTTATGCACTAAATTTTATATAATTTGTGTGTTATTTGATGGGTCATGAAAGATCATTAAATATAAGTTGTTGTAGCTTTGAAGTTGTTTGATCAATTAATAATATTTTTTTGGAAAAAGGTGAATTGGTGTCACCCTTTTCATTGAAATTTGAAAATGAAACGGAATTTACAGAATTAAGAATGAACAAAAATCCTTGGCACCTCATCTCAGCGACACAAATCTGCTTCATGAAATTCTGTATGCTCTACCGTTCTGTCATCATGTGTCAGGCGTAAGCTGATGCATCACGACCAAACAAGGGAACGGGTGCTGAAGATAATCAATTAGAAATCATAGAAGATGAATTAGTATTAAGTCAGCAAATTATATAATTAGAAAATATTTTAATGGCTCTTTAAATTTTGTAGCCTATAAATATGCACAGTATAAGAAATTGAAATAATACCAGAAATAAATAAAATTAGTTCATTTCCTCTCAAATTCAACATAGTATCAGAGCAGAGTAGGATTCGTTTCCTAAGGAACAAATCAATAAGAAAAAAATAAAAAAAAGGAAGGCTAAAAAATATGTTATATTTGAAAATAACAACAATCTAAGACATTTTTTTCTTCCTCAACACTTCCAATTTTAAAGAAATTCAAGCATCTAAGTGGAGAACTCACCCAAAGTATCTAACTGGAAAAAAAAGACACAAACCAGCTTAAGAAAAAGTTAAAACGACCATCCAAGCAGCAAAAATGCAGAGACATGTTATCTTGAAAAAGAGTTGAAGAAATGCCACCTAAGCGACAAAGTGTAATGAGACATGCAAGATTAAGAAAAGAGTCAGAAAAAAATTACACACAAATTGAAATCTATGATTCCAACTTGAGAGGGAATTTTGAAGATAAAAAATCAATTAGAGATCAATTACATTGATAGCAGATTAATTAGTATTAAATAGCAGATATAGCAAATTATGTAATTGGAAAATATTTTAAGAGTTTGAAATAAAAATTAGAAATCAATAAATTTAGTTATTTTCCATTCAATATTCAACGGAGGAACTTTGATAGCCATCAGACTAAATTCGGTCCGATGTCTGATCGAAGACGTTCGATCCACATCAAGATTCACACATACAACTTTAAAATTTGTATAAATCAAATGTATACGAATAGAGTGGGAAAAATGGCACGCCGGAGCCGGTTCCGTCACGGTTACGGCACGGAACGGAACGGCACGGCACGCGTGTCAGTTACGTGTCGTGACTCGCGTGTTCCGTGCCGTGACCATTCGCATGCTGTGCCTATCTTTTGAAACTTTGGTACGGCACGTGAAAAATTTAGTCACGGCACGGCACGGCACGGCACGGCACGGCACGGCACGTAGTCACGCAAGTCACGTGTAATTAGGAGCCGGTAATCAAGCGAGTCACGTGAGTCACGTGTAATTAGGTCACGTGAGTCAAGCGAGTCACGCGAGTCACTGCACGTTTAGGCACGGCGTGACTCACGTGGCGTGACCATTCGTGTACCGTGACCACCCATTGACATTTTGGTCACGGCACGGCACGGCACGAGACCAAAGTCACGGCGTGTTAGTCACGACACTGCACGTTTTTCCCACTCTATATACGAATCTTAACACAGATCAAACAACTCTAACAAAATATCAAATCGAATTTAATCCAATAAGACTGGCCCCCACTCCCCCGAACAATAGGCATAAAAATTACTTCTCAGCGACATCCATTTTGCATCATTCACAAGGAGACCGGAGTAGGTCCGATGCCCATCGGACCTACTTTAAGGTTCAACGAGCATAATGACTGTCCGATCGAATTTAAAATTTGTGCGCACGAAAATTGAAACAGACATGCACGAATTTTACATCGTTATGCGCGAATCTTAAAGCAAATCAACAGTGATTAAACCCATCGAACCAGAGTAGGTCCGATGCCCATCAGACCTACTCTCAAGTGATTCACAAGATGACACTTAAAACACAAAACCCTCCAAAACCATTATGTATCTGCCCTGAGTTGGGCTTCCAATAAGTGTTGTAAAAAACAGCTGTTTAGGCCGATTACTCGGCCGATTAGTCGTTGGCGGTGATCAAACCGTCACGGATTTTTCTGACTAATCAGTTGATTATTTTTTATTATGACTGATTATGACCAATTATTTTTGATTAATCGCTTAGCGGTATCCTGTTCGTCCGACGAGTGCATACCGTTATTTACAACACTGCTTCCAGTACGTCAATATTTTTAATTATACATCATCTTTTGCATTTGTGGTCTTAATTAATCGTCTGTTGATGCATCCCAACCCCTTTTTATATAAAGGGTCGCTAGGTAATGAAATTTTGTAATTATTTATTTGGTTTTTTTAAGCAATTATGTAAGGCTTTTTGGAGTACAGAATGTGTCTCTCAAAGAGGATACACAGACTAAATATGTGTAATATCAACAAGGAACAACCTAAAACAAGAATTCATCTCTCGTACATTAGTCCTCATTTAATTGGGAGTTAAAGTTATAATGAAATAAGTTGTTTATTTCAAATTAACGGTGACGTAAATTATTCTTATTTAGTTGTGACTAAATTAACTCATGGTTTAAATTATGTTTGTTTAAGAGGAGAAAGAGAAGAAATTGGTGACATGCAAATTTAATGTGCCTATTTTCTTTTCAACAATGTAGATTTAGTCTACGTATTTGTCTCAAAAAAAATGTTATGTTTTAAGGTTATATTTAGTTGTGGAGTAAGTGGTGGAGTAAATCTTTTACTTCATATCTAAGGAGTCAAACGAGAAGTAAATTTAAAAAAATAAGATGAAGTGACATTTAAATTAATTCGGATTAAGTTATTTCACCTTTTTAGGTGAGTAATTTATTCCAATTGTGGATTCTGCGGTTAGAGTAATATCATGTTACAATTTTTTCCTCTCTTCACAAGTTTACTCCATCAAACTCCAATTAAATACGATTATTTTAATCTATCTTTGTTCAGAGTAAAAAATTTAATTCGAAGTAACTTTATCTCGTAACCAATCAAACATGACCTAAGTATTTTTTTTAAAGATCAGATACTTTTGAATTTTCATTTTTTTTTAAATGCCAAGAATAAAAAAATCGGTTTTGAACATCAATGAGGTGGCCACGCGACCTTAGTATTTCCGAATTATCTATCCCTTTCCTTGGCTTTGCTCTCTCCACGCTTCCTCAGTTCCCCTTTTGCTGTCTATCTTTTCCCTTGCCTTTTTCTCCTTTCTCTTCAACCACTCTGAGAGAGAGAAAGGAGAGGGGACAGAGATATGCAAATGCTTACAACGAGCTCAGTTCTCCTCCGACCAGCGCCGCCTAAAATTACAAAAACGCCCTTCTCGCTGGTAATCTCAAGACCTTCTCTCTCCACCCATGCCCTTGGCAAAAAAAGATCAGTACAAGAAACTGTTCAACTAGAAACCCAGAAGGAAGAAAAGAGAAAGCATGGAGATTTAGTTTTATACTCGATTGCTCCGTATTCACTTGTACTAGCATCTAAACTACTACCAGGAGGTACTTTTGCCATTTTCACCGGGTTAATTTATTTCAGTAAATCGGAGAGATTTTTACTGCCAAATTAAGTATCACCGAGCTGTTCCTAGTATATCCTTTTTCGGTTAATTGATTTTCCCTTTTAAATCTATCCTACTATATGCCCCATTTTGATTAAATGTACCATCTAAGCAGATGTACATTTTTGGGATCTGTCATGCATAAGTTATGTTTGATATAGTATATCTTTTCTTCTTGTTCAATACTTTGAGACACCCTGTTACAATGTATAGCTTCCTTTTTGTACCAGTGTTGTTGAATCTATATTGTTTCCACAAGGGCAAACATAGTCTTGCAGAATGACAAAAAATATATATTTGAATTTTTTTAGTGCATTATGAGCTCATGACTATTATGATGAAGTGATAAAAAAGTAGAACTGAAATGGAATGAAGTACAGATTCAATTCAGTTGTATTTTCAGCAATTTTGCTGATTCAAATCCTCTATTTCTGATTTTGTTTGATTTGTAGCTGACATCGTGGAGTCTATTTTTGGACCATTTGTCGATCTCATTAAGACATGGAGTCTTCCCGAATGGCTAGTTCACTGGGGTCATCCTGGTAATATGGTAAAGTTCTGTAAAACTCCTGCGCTTTTGAGTTTTCAGTAACAAATTACCACAATGCTATAGTGTTTTTATTTTTGTATTCAAATCTTTTGTGCAGGCTGTGGTGCTTTTTGCAATGGGTGGCTATGGAACTTATCTTGGATTTCGGATAAGGTTGTCAAAAGATCCAGTAAGTATTTACACAAACTTCTAGGCCAATTATTGCGATAAAAAATAACTTCATATAGCTAACCCCGCCAATCACACATTCACACCTTATAATTCAAGTTAAAAGAAATCATTTGTAGCTTTTCAAATATTATATAAAAGAAAACATTTGCGATGAAAATGTTTAACAGAAACATTTTTTTGAAAAATGACTTGGGGGTATGCTTTTACATGTATAATGATGTAAACAACATTCACAGAAAGGATCTTTCTCCCTACTCGGTACAACATTTGAAATAATTGAGCTGAAAACAAATCATTCCTGTTGTCTTGACATATTTTGATATTACTAAGCTAAAAAATAATAATTATTATTATTATTATAGGAGGAGAAGGCTAAGGCAAAAGATCTTCACCCAAAGCTTCTTGCTGGCATGTTTTTCTTTTTCGCACTAGGTGCAACTGGTGGTATAACAGCTCTCCTGACTTCTAATAAACCAATTTTTGAGAGGTACATTTTATTGAGAGTAATATAACTTTCAGTATTTGGTATCTTGGTGGATATACGACCAAAGTGGAGCACCTAAACATTGTTCTCAAGTACTGATACTTGGTTTATGTTTTCTATACCAAATTTTTTCATTTCAGCATGATCAATGCGTAATATCCCTAATCCAATTGATGAAAACCCCGAGAACAAAACTAAAAAATAAACTGGGGATCTTATGGGTACACACTACACACTACCCAACTTATTTGGTGCAGACCTCGTTGATTCTGTATATTGTTATGTTCTGACCTTCTTTCCTCAAACCCATGCAATTTCTAATAGTGTTTCCTGTTTTTAGCCCGCATGCAGTTTCCGGTGCAATCGGCCTTGGACTATTAACTATCCAATCTATTCTACCGGCTTTGTTTAAGGTAGTATCCGTTGCAATCTCAGGCCTCGTTAAATCTAACAATTAGATGGTATATTTTAATAATTTATTGAGCTGTTTATCTAAAATTGCACTTGTGATGTTTTTATTCAGGACTATCCAGGTTTACGAGTTGCACATGGACTCCTTGGTAGCAGCATCATGACCATTTTTCTAATCCATGCTGCATTTGGACTGCAGCTTGGTTTAAGTTTTTAGCAACTCTTTAATTACAGCGAAGAGTTTTTTCATAGAGAAAAAGTAGTTTAGCGATACAAATATTAACAATTTTAATGATAGTACTTGTTTTCTCCTTTTTCTCAGTAAAAAGCACTTGATGGTACCACATATTTGCTTTTTGTCTTTTTCTAAACCAATAAAAAGGGGTCATACTTTATTCGTCATGTGAATTCCACATGAAACAAAGAAGCAATGCTATACATATATATTACTACCAAGCATACAAAGCATAACGCATCCAATTTGCAGATCACTATAAACAACAGTGTGCATCCTTGCCTCAAGGATCAAAGCAACATTCATGGGTCAAGTAGCTTGTTCCACCTGGCGTAGGCCAACATGATCAGAAAAATTACGAAACATCCAGACAAGGTGCCCCCGATAAAAGGCCCAAAGACATTAGTTGTATTGTAGAGGCTACTTTGTATGTTCATTGAAAAGGCACCACATATCAACATGCTGAGCGCAATTGCACACGATGCCATGGTTAGTATAAGCTGGAGCTGAATCAGCTCGTTTCGCTGGTTGTCCAGTTGTATGTTCACGTAATCCTCTGTGTCATCTATGTATTCCCTTACCTGCTCCGTTCAAACAAGCACAACAGACTCAGATCCTCTCGTGCCACAAGAATTAACACAATAAAAGGGCCAGGATAAGCAGCACTTTACACAACAAAATACAAAGTAAGATTATTAAAGAAAAGAATCATCGGGGTGTTGCTACCAAATAAATTACTAGGAAAATCAGCTATATTCTACCAATCTTTTCATGAAAGAGAATCCATCAGTGAAAGGAAGTTATAGATAAAATAGAGATTATGTTACATGGTCCCCTCCAAATGGCAAATTATTATTGGTTAGTCCCACCAAATGGACATGGTGATTTGATAGGCAAGTCCCTAGCCGATTTTTTCCCCTACATAACATAATTCCTATGAATTCAGTGTTTGCAATCAAAGCCCCTTCTATGTTTGGATGCCTCTTTTTTGGAAAAAAAAGAAAGGATATGTACCATTAGTTAACACTGAGCAATTCCAATTAGTTTAGGTCTTCTGAGATCAATTAGAACAAAACAAAAGAATACGAACCAATAGAAACAAAGTCCAAAAGTTCAGTAACTTAAAAAAAATAGGTGAAGTAGATAAGAATAATAAAATTGCAAATTATGGAAAAAAGATGGTACTAACCGACAAGATTCGGTTGCGGATACCATCCAGCTGCATGAAGTAGGCTTCTAGGAGCATCTCAAGATCCTCTACATCATTATCAGAGTACATGCTGGTCGCAATGCTTATGCTACGCTGATACCTATTTGAGTTCAGTCTCCCCATGTTGGCGCCAGCTGGCACGATGCCGTTTGAAGTACCACCTGCCATTAGTGCATCCAATTGTTGGTTCTGAATCTGTTTTCTTGTCAGGTACAAGTCCGACATGTCTTCATTATCATCCAATAGGTGTTCAATTTCGTCCCTGACCTGACAAATACAGGTGGTTTTATTAGGAGAAAATAATGACAACCATGACCATAACACCAATAACTAGTTTATTTTTCAGTAACAGACAGATTAAATCAAGTCATTGAAACCTGCATGTTTGGTGCCAAAACTTAAATGAAAAATGTGCCTCGCAGGCAATCTATTAAATCGTTTCTTTATTTAAGTTGATTGCGATTAAAGATGCAAGCAATGGTGGATGTTTTTTGTTTAATTTGAGTTCTAATATGTTTACAAGTATTTCAGTTCAATTTGCAAAAGGCTCGAAATTCAAACATACCTTCTGAATGCGTGCAAACAGACGAGTCAGAATACTCTTCAAGCTCCTCACTCGCTCGAGATTCTTTGTACTGACATTCCGTGCCAGCTCATCAAGCACAGGATATGCCTCCCTCTCTAGATCAGTCACACTAGAGCCCAAAGAAGAGCAGACCACCTCCAGTGTAACCTCCAGTACTTGAAACTCAAAGGGAAGCTCGCGCTCAGCTTGTGAAGGTACTTCTGTCTCTTGATTCTCTCCATCGTCAGCACGGGTTGTGGTTTTTAGAGGGACATGCTGCCTCAGTTGGTCTATAAATGGGAGAACTTCTTGGCATAGAGGGTCCAGAATTAAAATTTCTTCAGCAGTAACAATGGCTCTAATATGCTCAAGATTAACTACAATGGCTTTCTCCCTTGCTGAGAACACCAATAGAAATTACCAAAGAAATTAATTAAAATCTTTCCGATTTGTAAAACTTAGCCCCTTAAGCTTTCTTATTTCGGAATGGCTCTCAAAAATTTCTGACCATTGTATGAGTCCTAATTTTAAAAGAATATGTGGCAAAATTTTAAAACACAACTGTGGACTTAATTGTGCCTTATCAAGGTTATTGCCTATTGGTAAATTGTAAGTTAGTACAATCAGATGATTCATACATAGAATAATAACTTTAGTTTTCTATCAGGAGCATTATCAGTTGCACGAATTGAATTTTTGCCACATACTTAACCTAGAATCAAATTGAAAGGATAGGTCCCTGGATTACATAATTATAATTTTTTTCTCTCTCTAAACAATAAAATAAACAATTCCCCGCAGAAAATTACTTGGATTAAACTTAAAATGACGCTATCTGAAATAAAATCTCTACAAAGAGAAGAACAGGCAGCTCACCTAAGATATTAGATGACTGAGAGAAAACCGGCCCAAGGATGCGCAAATCCCTTGCTGGGATCCCGGCCCGCCTGATGATCACACTCTTATCGCATTCCAAAATCTCGGATTGGCCGGTCCGATCGAACCGCATCCACAATCTCGGCCCGGTCTTTTTTTTAATGTTCTTGGCGCCGGCGCCTAACACAGCAGCGGTCGTCGCCTCAGTGGAGGAATTGATCGGGCTTGGGCGGCCGGAGGTTTGGAGCGGCGACGAGTCCGACCGCTTGGATGGTCGGAGCTTTCGCAAGAGGGAGGCGATGGGCTTCTTCCCCGATCGCTTTCCCATTTTCTGGGTCGGTACGGTTCCCTATTTTTTTTTTTGGGGGTTTCCCTTCTTTTTCACATTTTCTTTTTGTTTGATTGTGCTTTGATCATTCGATTCAGCGCTTTATCGCAGTCGTGCTGGATATTTAGGTAGAAACATGTAACTCAAATTTTGAGTTTGGATCTCGGACCGTCAGATCTGCTCTGCCACGAATTTTAACATCCGAGTTGATTGGCCCGGATTCTGATCGTACAGTCCGGATTTAAACTCAAAATTTGAGTTACTTCAGAGGATCTAAACTCAAAATATGGACGGTGGAAAGATGTCAGATTGTCTCTGCCGCCCATTTTTTGCACGGTCTGTAGTCAACGGAGTTAGCTAGCCTTACTCAAGTGGACAGTCAGCTCTTTTTTGAGAATTTTTTATTTATATAAATTATATAAAATTAAGAGCTGATAATTGCCCTCAAACAAATCTCCGAACGAGCCCCCAAATATTTAATATTTAACTTCTATTTTCAGCACTCATATCCAAACATTTAAAGCTTTGTTTATAACATTTTATAATGCTATTCAAAGCTTTTAAACCTCTATCTATAAGCATTTAAATTCTAAATCTGAATAGTTTTAACTCTGAACTACTTTTATCTTTAAGTCAAAAATGAAAGAATCCTTTCACCCACTCTTTTATTTTTTTTTTCGTCTGATCATTCTTGTCTATTTTCAAAGTTCAAATAGTCGATCCGAACCGTTAAACATGATTTCAATATGAAAATGTACTTAGAGATCACATTTTACATTTTTTTTAGATTTTTTTACTCTTTTTATATGAGTAGAAAATTATTGCTTTTGGATGGTTTGAAATTTTCAAATCAAGTAATTTTCTATATAGTTAAACAAATAATAATATAATTCTGAAAAATATAAAATTTAATTCGTAAGTACATCTTTATATAAAGATTACATCGAACATTTCAGATTAATCGCTTGAACTTTTAAAAAGAACACTGTATGCGTATTACCGTAGCCTCACGGAAATTAATTTGCTGTGATTCTAAAAGAATTGCAAGACCCTGTGATTTTAAATTTACTCTTTCATTTTTTTAAATGCACGAATCTCAACAACACTCATTTTTTATGCACAAATCTCTAAACAGATAAATGAATGAATTTGAAATAACAGGACTCCTGTGATTCCAAAGAATCACAGCAGATTTGTATCCGTAGCCTCACTCCCATGTAAAACTCTAAATACAAGCATGAAGCACCTGACAAGTCCTCTTTGGTTAACTGGACGTCACAAAAAATCAAAGGGAACCTCTGTACTCCGTTCTCCAGTTCTATCCTGAGAAACTGGAACGACCCCAGAAGAAACCGCGAGAGGAATTAGGCAAAGATGGAGCTCTCCTACGTCCCCAGATTTCTCTCTTCGTTTTCTGCAGTTTGTTTCCACAGGTCTGGACAGGTCTCATTTGTTCCCTCTCCTCCTTCGTTTTCCCTGCCTCTATGTTTTCTCTCTGGACTGGACACCACCAGTCCAGTTCGTGCTTCCGTTGAAGGCTTCAAGCGAACTCACCAGCGTTCGCACAATCAACTCGGTGCATCTTCTGAAGGTTTTTATTTTATTTTATTTTTATATAAACTAGTAAGCAAATTCCAAATTTATAATCAAATCGCCATGCTTGATTGTGAAGTAAGATAAAAAGAGTAAGGTGGAGTAAGAGCTGAGTTAATTCGGAATAAGGCACTCCATCTATCTAGGCAGATTAACTTTTTCCACATTTACTCTGCCGGTAGAGCCCACTGTCATAAACAGATTAATTTAAACCATGACATAAGCTACTAACCGAGGTGTAAATACGAGGAGTAAGATGAGTAAACGATTTAATCCTCATTAATTTCTCCACAACCAAACATGACCTTAATGTATGCTTGAGGGGTAAAGATATTAACAGCGCATTAGCAATAGAGTTAAAATAAAAGGCATATGGCTTGTGTGCTGCATGAAGCCAAACCAGCGCTGTTAGTATCCTTATTTATGGTCGAATGTCCGAAATGGTGCTTAAGAAATGGAAGCTTTTGTTGAGAATTTGAAAATTAAACTCTTGCCTTATACTGCACCCTATGTGCTAAGTTTCGGTTTTACATTTGGGATAATTTTACAAAAGAAGTAAAAGACTAATTTGACATTCTGTTCTTGTGCTTCAATCAAATATTTCAGGGGTGCCTAGTGAACTAACTGATTGTGAACTTTTTTTTATATATAAATTAGTAAGCCAATTCCAATTTTATAATTAAATTGAGCTTGAAACGGTTCTTAAGAAATGGAAGCTTTTATTGACGACTTGAAAATTGAACTCTTGTCTTATCCTGAACCCCAGGGGCGGACCCACATGGTCCCAGGAGGGGGGGGGGGCAGCTGCCCCTCTGGATTTTGTTGAATTTTGATTGATAATTAGAATTATAAGTTAGAGCATCAGAAATTACAAATCAAAGCATTGAAAAATATAAGTTAAAGCATTATTTTGTATCGAGTACCCAATTAGTTAATGGATTTAACCTGATTCGATATTTTTTGCCCCCCCCGACGAAAATCCTGGATCTGCCCCGGCTGAACCCTATGTGCTACTTTTAATAAGTTCCAGTTTCATTTAAGAGAATTTTACAAATTATTTCAGGGGTGCCAAGTGAACTAAATGAAGATTCTAAGTTTGTCCCACTAAATGCTGACGAATCAATATTTGGTCCACCTGTAAGTTTTCAGTCTTCAGTAAATATTTTAGGTACACGATCAATATCAAGAAAAATTGTTGTTTACTGACTTCAAGTAAACAGTAAGTCTAAACAGAATTTTTTTTTATCCAGCAAGCAATTGGACACACATCTCTCGTTGAGTTTTACTTGATGTTTGTCCAATTGCTTGCTGGATAAAAACATTTTCCATCCAAATGTGCTTTGTCTAATTTATTAAGAAATTTGTAGAAATAAATTGATTGACGTATTATTTGAAAGGTCTCCTGTTGATTAAGTTCATTTGAATACTAATGAAAAAAATTGCATCAAATAGCATCATGCGCTTCTTCACCATACAAACAATCTGTTGGTAGGTTCTTAGCAAAATTGACAGAAATTATAACTAAGAAAAAAGCTCTATTTATGTCCCTTAATTGACCTTATTATTGCCTATGGCAAAAACAAGAAATGAATATTTTTGTTAATTCTTTTCAAATATAATTTGAATGTACCAATTTAGAAATTGTATAACACAAACAGGCTCTTTTGCTTCTAGGATTTGAAGCTGACGAAACTTTGAAGGTACCTCATCTTTTGTAAATTTTTTTTTCTCTTCCTTTCCAAAATAAAAGATGCCTCACAACCTTGACTTGTACTATGTTGTTGCAGATTCAGGAATTTTTAAAAGGGCTAGATGGTGAGTTCTTAAAGGTAACAGTATTGATAATTTTAATTCGATTTGTTCAACTGAAACTTTTTCCAAGGTAGGTATCCGTTTCAATATGTGTGTTATCAATGCAAGTTATCAAATGTTTAAGTAATTATATAGTAAGAGGAGTTATGATTCCCTATTATTTTGGAGACATGATTATAAGAGTTGGCAGCCAAAAAATTTAAAATTCAATTCACATTTTGATTCACAACAATATATATTTTTCAATATAGCAAATTATATGCTGCAACTCCAATTAAGCATCCCTTCTATGCAAGAAGACATAGTAATCTAAGAGCCCATATCTTACACCTAGTGGGTCATGATCATACCAATACTTTAAAAAAATAAAGTGGCACACCAACAGTACCACCTGTTTGACCATACCAGTACTATAATTAAGTGCTATCTGGATTGTTTTTTTTCTCATTTTTAATAGGTGATCCATTGCACTGAAGAAATGATTAAACAAACACTTTGGGATGCAATTCAAACTGAGCAACCAAATCTAGCTGCTGTGAAGGTTATAACCTGACTTTTTTTGGGTAACTTTTGCAAAATACAACCAATATTTGCTGTAAACAAACCCTGCATTTCTTTGATTTGCAGTGGACATCCTTTTCAAAATTATTTTCAAATAATAATTTGACCATCAAAACTGTCTCTAATTAATGAAATGTACCTTTAGACCAGATAAACCTAACGGTTATGTGTTATCCTTTAAATCTCTGGGAAAAAAAGTTGGATCTCAGTTGAAACTATGAAATGTGGCGGTACAATTTGCAGAAAATCAGGAAATATATCTCTATAGGTAGAAAGTTTAGTACATTCATGGTAAATTTTTTTTATCAAACATTTTTCAGATTGCAAAGTCTTTGCCAAGAGTATGCATCTTTTCTGGCTTATCTGGTGAAGAGATGATGATGTTCATCGATGCCTTCCCTGAATCTGGTACACCTACAAAACAAAGACACAATTCACAGCTATGTACAATTTAAGAACCAGTTATGGGAACAGTTGGAATCATGCAGAGATACCAGCTTCACTACTGGTTCTTCACCTAATATTTAAGGGGAAATTTCATGTATACCCCTCAAAAATCTCAAAATTACGTATTCCCCCCTCTTAAAGTCATAATATCATATTTACCCTATATTGACTTTTCTATGAAAATTCATTTTAAATTTATGAAGTACCCATGTACCCTTTATTAAAAATAATATATGTATACCTTAATTAAATACAGGTTTTTGCCCCATTTAGCCCTTAATGTTGCGATTAGCCTCACTGCACCAGATGAATTGTTAAACCTATGCCAAGTCGCAATCAATTAACCCTCAGTTGCCAAACTATGCATCTATGGACCCCTAGTTGAAATGTACAGCACCATCTAGTTTAATTAATCCCTGTCATACAGCTTGTTTTCGTGTTAGCTTAGATAGTATGCTCATTGTTTCAGGGCTGGAATCACCTGTATTTGCAGCACTTGTTCGAAACAGTGCTGACAAAATTCTAGAGGAAGTGATTGCAGAGATAATGGGTGATCATGAAATGCTGGTCTATACCTCTTTGCTTTGATCTTTATTTAATGGTTATATATGTAGTTTTATCTTATAACTCGGAAACTAGTATCTGTTTATGATAGTGATTTTTAACCTTTTTGCAGACTGGTAATAGATCAGAGTAGCACACTACTGGAGTAGTTCTGCTTGGTAGAGTTTATTTAAAACCATGAATTAAGTTAGAGTGAGGTGAGATTACTTGTGGCTTTCATTTGAAACAAAAATAAAAGGAGTTGATCAGTAATGTTACCCACTGCTATAGACAAGTCATCTGTTAGTACTCCTAAAAGGTCGGTGTTATTAATGCATTCATATTTTCTATAGACAAGTCATCTGCTATAGACAAGTCATCTGTTAGTACTCCTAAAATGTTGGTGTTATTAATGCATTCATATTTTCTATTCCATTGAAAAAAAAAGAAATGTTTGACTAGAGCTTGCAAAATCTGACTGACATGAGACCTGAAAACCTTCCCAGACCCAGCAAACCTTACCAGACCTATGAAATATGCATCCAAGCTCGACCTTCTCGTTTGTTACCACTTCTACGTACAACCAGCACATTCCAAAAAATGATCGCATCCAGACTTTGTAGTCATAAGAGTTTTGCAACAATTAGTAACTTGAACAGTCTCGCTAATCATGCTTTTTTATATCAGGATCACTGATGTGTGGAGAAGTGTGGTCATGACATTTGTTAAAGGAAGACTGAATGGGTCTAAAATCAGTACTTGGAAAAGAGGAAGTGTGACCTTGTTAAATAAGAGATTTTGGTTTAGTGCATCGCAATTATCGAAGGCAACAGAAGTGTGTACTCCATTTATATTTTGTAATTGAACAAACTTGTTTATGAGCTTGATGCCAGAATCCATCCCTTTCTTTGCTGGTAAAAGGAAATTGGTCCTGAGCAAAGAGTCAAATTGAGACAGTAAATACATTTTTTTAATTTTACGAACTGTACGAATAATACTTGTATTACTTGCAATTTGTATCCACATCAAGAAATTTACGCAACTTTTTGTTTGCTTTCTTAACCACGAGTCTCATGGTATATTATTTGTAATTCCTTTGTATTACAAAAACATTACGGGCCGGGCCTAATGAAAAGCATCTGGCATATTTCTTCAGGCAAAAATACAAAGGGGAGAAAGAGACATGGCTGACATGCTGATCTGGTAATTAGCCGAATTCAGTTCCTCTGCATTAACGCACCGTTTGACTCGTTACATATTAGCACAAATTTTATAGGAGTGCCATGCATTATAGGCATAGGCTGGATTGGATTGATCGGATTCTGATTAGACATTAGACGGTTCGAAGCTAAACTCAAACGGTACTAATCAGTCCCAACTCCTGATCACAAAATCAGCATTTTTGGTATACGGCGGGGAATTCAGATCCCCAAGGTACATGAGGTGTAATAATTAAAATCTGGACCGTTGTTTTAATCTAACATGAGAGTAGAACTAGGGTGCTCTCGAGTTCACCAAGCCCTTGGTGAACTCAAGTCCAAAACTCATCGGATCGGTTTCAAACGACGAATCCGACCGTTGAAATCCGTCTACCTTACGAGTGATGCATCTACATGCAAAAATTTAAAATTTTGAAATTAATTTTGCATAGTCAAGTGGTCAAAAAACGTCAAAAAATGAATGCATTAAAATTAATTTATTAAACTTCTAATTTTGACCACTTGACTCTATGCAAAATTAATTTCAAAATTTAAATTTTTTGCATGTAGACGCATCACTCGTAAGGTAGACGGGTTTCAACGGTCGGATTCGTCGTTTGAAGCCGATCCGATGAGTTTTGAACTTGAGTTCACCAAGGACTTGGTGAACTCGAGAGCACCCTAGTTCTACTCCTAACATGAACCTCAAAACATCATGAATACATCTTTTGCATCAAGTATATTTATATTTGTGAAAATTATATTGTTCAAGATTCTAAATATTATGTATAATATATGTTATACAGAAACTAACACAGTATTCAAATCTCCAATTTTTTTTATCTTCATTAATTTATGTTACGAGTCACTCACTACAAGAATGGTACAGTATCCGTGAGAGATACTGTCGATATATACCCTCGCGGATACTCCTGTCGCTAATAGAAAAAACACCTTTCTGTTAGTATATTTCCGTGAATAGTCACTTTTTACCCATGGTATACTGATTCGTTTGTTTTTGTTTAATTCAAGATATTTATTGTTTTTGTATGTAAAGTAGATCAAGACCGGTTTCGTGGGTGTAGTGTCCAAGTCTCCAATAATCTCTTATATTATATGCAATGATTTTCCTTTATTATTTTATTAGTTGATTATCTTTTTGCATGCTAATGATTAAAATGCAAAAAGATAATGTCCACAACCTGGCAATCATTGACATGCAAAAAGTAAAAACCTCTTTCATCCTATAATTATAAAGATAAAAGATGGTATGTTTCACTATATTAGTAATCTTAGTTAATTATTTTTTTCAATCAATTTTTGTACCATTCTCATCTTTATAAATAATTTTAATTTCAATTTTGAATGTACAAATTAAAAATTAATTGCAAAGTGATATTAGATTTTTCAACTTCTTATTAATGAATCCAGCTAGTATGATATCGGTCTCATATGACATCAACTTTCACACTTATTGGATAGACTTCACACAACTAATTCAAACCGTTCAAACCAATTTACTTTATAAGTGATGTGTTTACATGTAAAAAAAAATATTTTTTCGAGTTATTTTAGTATCAAGTCAAGCGGTAAAAAATGTTGAAAAATGAATGCATTAAAATTAACTTAAAAACTCTCACATTTGACCGCTTGACTTGATACTAAATAAATTTGAAAAATTATAAATTTTGCATGTAAACACAAAACTAATGAAGTAGATCGGTTTGAATGGTTTGGATTCACATTTTAAAGCCAATTCGATAGGTTTTGAAGTTGGTGTTATATAGGTTGAAATCACAATGGCTGGACTCATTATAAATAATTTAACAATTTTCTGAAATTTATAAGAATTCTGTGATTAATAAATGTAATTGTGTACGAGTACCGTACAATTCTAATAAAAATTCTCCAATAAAATGTAGCGCAACAGTAAAGTAGATCCGAGCCACTAATTTGTTTATTTAGGGATGCTTCTATGGACATAAGGACCTATTTGTAAAATAAATATATTTTCATTTTTAAAGTTCAAACAGTCGATCCGACCGTTCAACATTTTCTCCATATTAAAATGTACTTGGAGGTCAAATTTTACATTTTTTGAATTTTTTTACTATTTATTAAGTATTTTACAAAACTAGTCAAATTCAGACCATTGAATTTTGTACCCATCTTAATAAATAGTAAAAAATTCAAAAAAATGTAAAATTTGACCTCCAAGTACATTTTAACATGGAGATAATGTTGAACGGTCGGATCGACTGTTTGAACTTTGAAAATAAAAATATGCTCATTTTACAAATAGGTCCTTATGTCCATAGAGGAATTTGCCTTGTTTATTTTGTTTAAATCACGATATTTATTATTTTTGTATGTAATTAGAAGACTCGATTCTCATCTTTATTTAAATAATAATAATAATAATAATAATAATAATCACTGGCATGCAAAAAGTAAAAAGTAAAATCTTTATCCTTTAATTATAAAGATAAAAGATAGTACGTTTCACAATATAAGTAATTTTAATTAATTATTTTTCAATCATATTTTGTACCACTCTCATCTTTATAAATAACTCTAGTTTTAATTCATTAATTGTGAAGGAACCCTACGGGCCTTCCAGTCAAAAAGAAAGTTTTAATTGTGAATGTACAAATTCAAAAATCAATTGCAAAACAGTATTAAATTTTTGAACTTATTATCAATTTAATGGTTTTCTGAAATTAATAAGTATTTAAATTTAGATTCTGTTTTAAAAACAAATATACAAGTACCATACAATTTTAAAAAAATCTTCCAATAAACAGTGACGCAACTAGAGGTGAAAACGGTATGGATAATATGTGATCTGTATTCAAAAAATTAGATGTGGATATCCGATATCCGAATATCCGTGTAGATATGAATACTGATATGGTTTTATGTTTTAATTATTCGTATCTAAATAGTAAATATATATCATATATTTTAATATATTATGAAAAAATAATGTTAACCACCAGTTAAAATTAGATAAATATTATGAACTTTAATATTTTTTAATATTATTTTAATAAATATCTGATCCAATTCGTATTATATAAAAAATTAAACAAGATATGAATATGATTTTACCACTGTCCGCTCCGTATTCGCTCCGTTTCCACCCTACACGTGACGCAACAGGAAGATCGCTTTCATGGATTCAGTGTTTAAATCTCTACATCTCACTATCTGCATTAAATTCTGTTACGAGTCAGTTAGTCACTAATTCTGGGGCCCACAAATGCCAAAAGATTTAAGCGCGACCTGCATCACCTTTTTGTTGAACACTGAACTGAATAACGAGTGAAACAGCTCAGACCGAGTCCGGAACCTCTGAAGCAACGCAAATTTTGTGATGAAATGCGGACCGTTCGATCAGAACCCGGGCCAATCGGATCCGAGGTGGAATGCACGGGACCTCTTTAATATTCGTATCAGAGCAGATCGGACGGTTCAGATCCAAACACAAAATTTGAGTTACTTGAGGGGTCTGAATTTCTGAAAAAAGAGGTAAACAACTCAGACGTCTCTATAAATAAGAAGATTTGCTAGCCAAACGCCAAAAGCTTCCAAAAGGAATCTTTCCTCTCGCTCCCTCGAGGCCTCGACCTCCCCCACTGAGCTCTACAAAGGTAAAATCCAAAAAATAAGGGGCTGTTTCGCAAAAGCTTCACCAACTCCCATCTCATGATATCGCACGCCACTACAGCGGAGGCTGAGTCGGCGCTCGGCCGGAGCCTGACCACCGCCGAGATACTCTGGTTCAACTACTCCGCCACAATGCCAGATTACCTTCTCTATTGCCACAACCTCATTTTTCTTTTCGCGGTTTTCACTCTGGTTCCTCTTCCGTTCGCGCTTATCGAGCTGTGGGCCCCGCGTGCAGTGGCACCGTACAAGATCCAGCCGAAGGTTAACCTCGCTCCCGTCTCCTTCGTCAAGTGTTACAAGGATGTCTTTCGCGTTTTTCTACTTGTTGTGGGCCCCCTCCAACTCTCCTCTTACCCCATAATCAAGGTTAATTAGAAACAAAATCATTTTTTTCTAAGTTTATTCTTTTAGGTGGTTTTGTTTTCCAAAAATGGGTTTTGGTTGTTTTATGATTTGGACATTAATTTGTTCTAATTTCAAGTGGGTCGGTTTAGAAAGATAAATTTCTATGCTGTCTTTTATAGACTGTTACATGCTTACAGCAGATGTGCGGCTTGATTTCCTAATGGGATTGTTCAATATCACTGGGTGACATTTTATGTTCTTCGAATGAGTTATTTATATATTATTTTATTTTGAGTCTGTTGGCAATTTCTCGAATCAATTTTGTTTCACTGCAAAATGTTAGAGAAAGGTGCTTTATACAAGATGAACGTAACATTTATTTGCATATTGCTTTTATTATTGTAAATAAAACATCTACAATGCATGTCATGATAAAGGCGGCTCTTCTGATCTGACCGGGTTTTTTTTTTTTTTTATGTTCAATTATTCATTGTATATAAAGAAGAGATAGTTTCTTTATGAAATAACCAGACACAACAAAATGGGAAGGAGAATGAAACAACAGCTCGACCAGCATTTGATTAATATTTCAATTTTTTATCAATTGAAAGCACCTTTTGCCTCAATTTTTTAAGTTTTGTTTTGAATTATAGATCTCTAGTGAAAAAATTGTTGTTTTCATTATGACTTCTTATTTCATCAGTATAAAGAAACCTTGACATGCTTTTAGTCAAACACTTCATATTTGTCCCAAAGTGAGTAATAAACATTTACAAACACCAACAAAATAATTAAATCAAGACTGAAATTGCAACCTCAATCGGTATTTGATCAAAAACCTGACCTGCATCTTTACTTCAATGCAGTTTGTTGGGATCCGTACTGGCTTGCCGCTTCCCTCTCTTGGTGAAATGGCAGCTCAGATTGCTGTCTACTTTTTAATAGAAGACTACGGTAACTATTGGCTCCACCGGCTTCTTCATGGCAAGTGGGGTTACGAGAAAATCCACAAGGTACACCATGAATTCATGGCCCCTATTGCGTTTGCAGCCCCCTATGCTCACTGGGCTGAGGTGTTGCTTCTCGGCATCCCCACATTTGCGGGCCCAGCAATTGCTCCATGTCACATGATCACTTTCTGGCTCTGGATCGCCCTTCGTCAGTCCGAGGCAATTGAGACTCACAGTGGGTATGTGTTTTTCCTTTTTTCCACCTTTGTTGTCTGTCAGGATTTTATTAATTTTTTGCAATTTGGAACTAGATTCTGATTTATTTATTTGTTGTTGTTGTTGTTATTATTATTATTTTGCAAAATACACCCACATTAAGTGCAACTGACATCCAGAACACAGTGATATATTTTCACAGATAATACCCAACAATTAGATTATGAAAAGGTATCTTCCGTCAAATGGCAGCATTATCCCTACTCCCTACTTAGCCTTTTAAGTACCTTAGCTGAAACTGTACTAAAATCAAGCCAAGCAGATTTCAATGTACTTAAAAATTCCAAATGTGGATGGTCTTAGTTCTGAAATGATTTGGTCAAATCAATGCAACAGCTGCAGAAATTTTATTTTTTGTGTTGGAGTGTTGCACTTTGAAAAAAAAATAAGTTAACAGGTTTTGCTTCTAGTTGTGATAAAATTGTGAACATATTTGTAAACAGGAGTTGCACCTGTACAATATATGTAAACAGGAGTTGGTGAATATGGTGGATTTTGTTTATAGGGGACATTATTTTTAAATTATAGTAGTTGATCAGTGGATTTTGTTTATAGGGGACATTATTTTTAAATTATAGTAGTTGATCAGTTCTGTATGCATGCTTGGCATGGCTATAATGTAATAGAAAGGGATTGTTGGTGTGGCAGTCACTTTCTACATACAGACAAGCCTTATAAATTGGGATAAGCAATCATTAAGGGAGATAATTTGGTACTGTACCCATTTGGTATCAGCCCTAACCAAAGTTTTGCTAGGCATTGAAATCATTGCTGCTAACATGTATACAATGCAAAAAAGTTTGATCCATCTTTAAAATGTAGCAGAAGAAAAACTGAATTCTTTCTTTTCATTTCTGTTTTTAAACTTCATATTTGCTTAAAACTGAATGAAATTGACTACATATTTCTTTTTCTCCTTTTTTCCAAAAATAAACAGGTTTGATTTCCCTTTTAGCCCGACAAAGTTCATACCATTCTATGGTGGGCCCGACTACCATGATTATCACCATTATGTAGGGGGGCAGAGTCAAAGCAACTTTGCTTCTGTCTTCACTTACTGTGACTACATTTATGGGACTGACAAGGCTAGTTGTTTCTTTCATTACAATTTTGGGAAGCTTTCATGTTTGATTTGAGAAATTTGCTTGGTAATTAATTTTTTTTTTGTTTCTGTTTTTTTTTTTTCAGGGATATCGCTTCCACAAAGCATACCTTGCTAAGGTACTTACTCCAAATATGCCTTTTTTGCACTCTTCTGTTAACATCCAATATTGGATTTAATCTTGAAGGCTATGGTAAAACTAAGACCTCACATTGTTCACTTAGCATTAAGATCCAATTAATGCAAAATACGTTCTATAACCAGTAACAGAACTTTCAAGGAAATGTTAATTTTGTGTCTTAAAATAACATTAGTTGATGAATGTTATTTTATGTGGAACAGCTGAAGAATCTAGATGATGCTAAGGAGGAATAGGGATCAAAATGCTGATTATATAAATAAGTGCATCAGTTCTGGGGTGGCCATTTGTTCGTTGTGAGAGCGTGATTTAATGTTACCAGTACCATGAACACTTGGTTTAGCCTAACTGCTGCTGTTCTTCTGTACGGCGTATTCTTTTCCTTTCTTTTTTTTGGGCCATGTTGAATGATGCTTTTCTTGTCAAATATTTCATAGCAGCTTGTTTCTGCAGCGTACCAGATTGCTCTTTGTACTGATTGTCATATAATTAACATCACCTAGTTCTTTGTAGAAGCCATGGAGTATGAACCAATGCTTCTGGTTACATGCTGTCAAAACTAAATGATTATCTGCTGGATTAAACAGTTTCTCAAATTAGATTCCATAACCCTCGTAAGAATTTTGTGTGGATAGTAGTTGCGACGGATAATTATTGCACAATCAGGCAATCAAACACATTAAATTGTTTTATCCCGCAGTTTTGAATAGAAGCTTTCAACAGGTCGTCTGCAGCAAACAAGCCGATCATTTTAATCAAAAGAAGAAACAAAAACAAAACAAAAAAGATGAAACCAAGCTTCGATGATGCGTCCGTATTTTTGAGAGGATACAGCTATTAACAATAGTTTTTCTTTATTATAGTTTATATATAGCAACAGAAAGCGGCAGCATATTTATTTCTCAAGGTTTAGTAATGCTACATTGATAGCATAACTGCCAACTCTAACAAGAGAGAGGAACAGAACTAGAACAAAAAAAAAATGTCATAATTTCAAAGTAAAATAGCCAGGCCGCATAAATTCTCCAAGCAGTTTGATATATCAACAACAAAGAAAATTACATGCAAAGAAAATTGACAAGTACTTAGCAGGAACATGTCATGTATTTTACTAAGTAATAATTAGCACATGTAATTAGTAACTAAATCTCACTAATCAAGCTCATCGAGTCGGAAGCCTTTTCCTTTAGATCACCCCTTGTCCACCTCCTTAACATCTCCAATGCTGCCTTGGGCTGATCCATTGGAACCATGTGACCTGCATCATGAACCTGCCCCACAAAAAGTTCTTTCAATCCAAATGAACAATTTAATAGTTTTATTTTACTTTCTTTAGGGATTGTAATTCCTTGATAATAGATTAACTTGACAATCTTGACAACAGTTAGAAATGACTTGTACACATGAAAAATCATAAAATTTGATGCAACTTTACTGTTCTATCAAATGGCTCGAAATTTGCAATAGTTTATATTTGATGGCCTTTAATGAAATATCAAATGACACTCAAATTGTAGAAAGTTTGACACAACAAATCGACGACTCTAACAACATGTCTACATGTTTTTTTTCTCTATTTATTTAAAAAAAAATTGACTTGATTTCAGAAATGTAGTCAGGGTTTGTCAAGTTGATCCGTCCTTGATGACCCCAACCCTAAATTCTCAAATGAGCACCAATTCTACACCGTTGTAACATAGGTCACAGTATACATCTATGCGACAGATGTAGTGTTCTCTAGTTTGATGGTTCAGTGACACATATCTTTACATTTACTATATTTCGATTTGCTGAAGTATTTAACATACTGCCAGTACTGTACCGAGCTGACCTTTTTCCTGACATTACCAATGTATACGTTTACTGCTAACCTCGCTAAGAAATGTTATCAGGGTAATGGAAAGTACAACTATTTTTTTCTGTTGGGGTTTTTCAGAAAGTACCTTCAAGAAATTGAGAGGCCCATAGCTTTTCAAAAGACCGGCCTCCTTTCCATCCACAGTGAATGAAATTTCCTCTGAAGAGTTATAACCTTGCTGGCCTGACCATTCCATTGAGTGCACCCATCTTGAATTCCCTGCACAAGAAATTGATGCACTTTTCAATTTAAATAAATTTGCCAAATAGTGTTTATATGAACCTCATTTTTTAAAAAACCTCCATTTTATTATAAATAATAAATTATTCTAATAATAGTCGTCTTATTATTGGATTATTTTAAATCTTTGAAAATCACTGCTAAAACTGCTAATACTGTACTACCAAGAAAATGTTCTCAATTTCAGTATCCAAGTCGTCCAAATACTGAAAAGTAAGGAACTTGCAATTTTAAATAACACCAGAGCCTTTTTGAAATACTCTGAACTTCACAAGCAGGGCCAACATGAGCCCATAGAAACTAATTTACTGATTTGATCATGACCAAAAATGAAAATGGTACCCACATACCTCCATAAAATAAGATTACTTTCGTGAACTAAATGCAAATTAACCAACAAATTATGAGATTAGTATCATATATCTTACCCAGCCAGTTGCATATAAGATCATACTCTCCAGCGTAAATCAAAAGGCTGATGCCATCTTCTAGAAGAGCTGGAATGCCGACTTCAAGATTCCTCATGTAGTCAGAAAGCAAGGCCTCATACACAGTTGGGCTGCATGAGACAAACTCAATATTTCCAACTCCAAGCGCCTTTCTAACAGAATCCAAATTGAGAAACTTATCTGCATTTGAGAAGTCATAACAAAGGCTCCCCACACACTCTTTCCTTATGTCATAGTACTGCTCAGAAACAAAGGCTAGTTAGATTCTTTCAAAGTATTATAAACAATTAAACTTTTTTTATAAAATACTGCTCAACCTTCTATATTTGCAACTAACATCCAACAGTTCATTGGATTACTAACACCAAACATTAGGTGGGCAATTAAAATTGTATATTCAGGAAACAATGGCAGTGTGGCCATAAAACACTAAAATTGAACAGAGTGGTCAAGGTATTTTTAATTTTCGAACTTATTTGAATATCAAGCAACTTTCTTGAACTAATATAAACAGTTAAGGGGCAACATTGTATTTTGCTCATCTTTGACACTTTACTGAAAATAACCAGATAAAATTAGACAGATACCTGAAAAATGTTGCATTTAGCAAACTTGGTAATTTTAATTCCGAAACACAATAAAAAGGATAGAAAATAGAGGTGCTACTGTACATACATTTATGTTGCCAGCAATTCTTATGATAGAACTGAAGATGGTATTGCAAACTAGATATGCGGCCAGACATGTGGACTTCCCGGATGTTCCTGCAATAAAATGAATTGCAATTGAAAGTTCAAAGCAACGACCTTATGCATCAAGAAACCTTAAGAATATCTCTCAGGTCTCAGGAGCTCCCAATTATATTTCAAAATTTTCAAATTTATATTCACTTTCAACATTCTATTTCAGAAAGAGAAAAATAATGAAGAAAATATTACATAAAAATTACAAATTACCACAAAGCTTTATGGCAAATTCACAAGGCGTAAGAAACTTGTTAATTCTCTTATACTGTGATTCAGTGATTATGCCCATATCTAGAGCATAATCAGTATAAGCGGGGAATTGAATCGCAGGATCAGTAAGCCCATTTCCAATTGCAAAACCCTGAAGTAGGAAAACAACATAAACAGTTTTATAACTACCTGACCTAATTTAACTGATTTTTTTTTCCTTTTTCTTCCCTGCTGGGAGCTTTTACTGTTTGATTGCAGAAGAAAGATAAAAATATTAAAACATTCCTTGGAACTACGCCAATCATGTCAGACATTCGGGGTTATGGCAACACTTACAAAGAATGATAAAATACCTTGAGGTTTATGTGAATACCCTCATTGTTTTTGTTGCCTTGGTGTACTCTAAGAGCAAAAGCAGGGATATAGTGTCCTGCATATGATTCTCCCGTTATAAAGAAATCATTATCAGCATATTCCGGGTGTTGGGTGAAGAAAGCCTGTATACCAAATATAGAATATTATCAAAGACCAACAAAAATATGTTATGAATTGCTTTAAGAAAAGAGGGATTTATTTATTCCCAATCCTTGTTTGGTCAGAAATTGGAGTTAATATCATGTATTATTTTGGTTTGTTTTAGCAATATCTTGAATCTGTTTTATAGCTTTGGCTTTAATATTTAAATTCAATCTCAGATATGGCCATTCATCTAAAAGTTGGAAAAAGTAAACTGGCATAATACCATACTGGCGAGATCAATACCAGCATATACGATTCAAGTTTTTCAGAATTTATCACATATAGATGAGAATTATTCTTTACAAGAATTTACTCTTACCTGAAGGAAATTGTACAGGTCGGTGCTGACACAGTTTTCGTCATGACAGGTGTCACCATTATCTGTGCTGTAGCTGAAACCAGTACCAACTGGTTGATCAACATAGATGAGGTTTGATACCTAAAATTTATCAAATTAAAGTTAACACAGACACAAAATACAACTAAACAACAAAGTTGGCATGACATTTTGCGAAGGGATAGCAAAAGGGTCTTAAGAAGAAACCTCTATTTTGTGTGTACATATAAAAGTATTACCAATTAAGTCTATCTACATTCTCTCTCTCTCTAGTTTCTCTTGTGTTTCCTTGCTTTCCATTATTCAGTATAATTGTGTAACCTGGGGCCATAATTTCACGACCAAACGTGCCAAAAAAAAAAAAAAAATGTCTGACTGGTACCATTGCACATCACAGGTGTAAATCAATTTTGGTGATTTGCAAGACTGCTGTACTTACTAATTATAAAAAACTAAAGGGCTTCTTTCTCAGAAATGCATAAATTAAAGTAGCAAGCAAATTGCATGCTATTAATTTATTAAAAAAAACTTCCTTTTTACATAGGTGTTATTTACATGGATGTTGTATAGTCTTATGATTGGCAGTACCACATAATATGTAGGAAATCTGCAAAAGAAGAAGCATATAGGAACACAAAATTAAATTTATATAGCATACCTGATCCCATCCATACTTGTTCCATGCGAGAGACATGTTTTGGCTTATAGTGAAAGGTCCGTTCTCATAAAACAAAGCCAACTCACTGCTACATCCTGGCCCACCTGTCAGCCAAATAACAACAGGGTCTTTGGTACTGTTCCTTGATTCGAAAAAGAAGTAGAACATCCTGCACAAATAAATTCGCACAACTCAACAAATAGAAAATAACAATAATCCAGGTTTTCGAGCCAACAATTGCAGGGTCCAGTTTTTAGTATTAGATTCTAACAAATGTATCTTTCTTTTTTTCACCAGGTTTTGGAGCAAACAATTGCAGGGTTTATCTTTTGGTACTAGATTCTAAAAAATGTATCTTTATTTTTATCACCTAAGAATCACTACTGCAAGTAAAAAAACTTGACTACTTGAGACAAGAAAACCAAGGAGAAAATTTTCTAATATGAGCATAATAAGCATGATTACCACAACAGCTCTACATCACTAATAAAGGTTATATACGCTGTAACCCTGAAGTAACAAGTTAGGTGAAATAGAACATATTATAAGCGTTATACCTAGCATCCTTTTTGTTGTTGAGGCTGTAGTAACCAGCGTGGTGGCCGAGTTCTTCGATAGAAGTCTCATCAGAGGCTAGAAACGGGAACATAAATTTCTTCTCCACGATTCTATTCTCTCCCAGTTGAGGCAAATTTGAGCTTGATTGGGGAGTGGCATCTTTTGGGAAGAGATTAAGCGCTCTAATCAGGCTTTCTGCGTCTGAGTAGGGGAAGTGGGAGAACGAAGGGAGCTTGAGGTCGGGTAAAATGGGAGAAGAAGAGGTGAGAGAGCAAAAGAGAAGAGAGGAGAAGAAGAAGAAGAAAGAGAGATTCGCCATGACAGGGTTACACCGAGGTGGGGGATGGATGGAGGAGACTTGGAGAGTGATTCTTGCCTTGTTGGAGAGGCCAAATGCGCGTGCGTTGAAACCGTAAGGGCTTCTTTGCAGAAAATGTGGTTGAGATTAATGTGCCGCGCGGCACAGGATCCTGGAATTCAGATCCAGTGCAAGAGGCGTGCGTATCCTCTGAGATATCGCAACTTTTGGGTGACCGATGTGTACGGTGCCTATTCGGGGATAGCGCGGGGGCCAGTATTATTTGTGCTTTGAGATCGTGTAGAACGTATTTGAACGGTTGAGATCTTCCAGGAAACACTGAAAGTAAAACACTCAAAGTTTGAGATATCTCAGAGGATGCGAATTCGTGCAGAGTGCAAGAGATCCGAATGTCCGTTTTAGTCTGGCACAAATCTCAAAACGGACCTCATATTCGAAATATGCGAATTGATTTTGGCTCGGCTGGTTTTGGTCATGGGGTGCAAACGGATCGGATAGTGGCGATAACGTATCCGTATTCGTTTTTATTTTTTGAATACGAATCTGATATTAAACACATATGAATACGAGGATACATTAAACTTTATGATATATATTTACTATTTGAATACAAAAAATTAAAATTTAAAACTATATTCGTATCCGAATCCATACGGACATTCAAATATTCAGATATCCATATCTAACTTCTGAATACGATTTCGGATGCATACGAATATCCAATCCGTTTGCACCTCTCCAAGATCCTGTGTGTTGAATCAAGTGCGCATAATTTTGATACGGATTGAATGTTTCTTATCAGACATCGGTTCCCCTACACTCGGTGTTGAGATCGCAAAATGATAGTTTGCATTATTAGAGTGAGGTTTTCCTTATATCAAAATTTGGTTCGATATTTATTTTAAATCGTTGGATTTTGCATTAAAATTTCAAATCCTAACGCACCATTTTGACTCAGATTAAACTGTTTAAATCGGAATTTGGACCAAATTTGAATGGATGCCCATAATAATGTCTCCTTTCCCTTGCTTTAAATATATGCAATTGCTGTTTTACGATTCAATGCTGTTCGGGATAATATAAATATTATTTAAATTACTGAAAAAAATTAAAATAGTTATTGTCTGCCCATTCCTTGAAAATAAGATGTAATGAATATTGCATGTAAAAAATATTTAATATGTTTATTTTGTACACTATAAAGCTACTGTTACTGTTTTATACTGATTTGACTATCAGAGAAAATTTGTGCACATTTCGTTCTAATTTTTTTTTCCGGAAGTTTGTGAATTTGACAATATAATAAAATTATAGATTTGTAAATCCCAAAATAAAAAATTATTGTCTGGTTGTTTCATATTTGATTGAATGTTTAAAAAAAAAAATAGGTACATGATAATTCTTTTAGTTTCCATATTAATCAATTTGCCATAATCAGATAATGCAAAAAATAATAAATTCATGTGTACGTAATTTTTTTTTATTTTACGAAATTTAAATTAGAAAAAAAATACGGATGTCTATTTCGTATTGTTTGAATGGCGCGAGAAAAGTAGGATAGAAATACAATTTAATTGGTCTTTGATATTAATCAAACAAGCGTGTCAAAAAGAGTGTAGACAATTGTTCTCCTAAAAATTAGAAATGAATGGCGCGTCGGCGTCGTATACAATTGTTCGTTCTATTTACGAGCAGAAGAGTTCATACGGTATGTGTTAAATGTTTACATTATAAACCTTAGGGTTTACCTAGTTAGTAATATAAAATTTAGCATCTCTATTAGCATTCGCTTGTGTGCATACTTTCCATTTTGTATAGCCATAGAGCTCAGCTGACTACTCAGTTTAGCCGGGAATTTTTTTAAAGTTCACCTCGTAAACAATAATTGAGATAAATGCCCGTCCATTAAAGTTCTTAGTGTGACTTAATGTTGACTATATAAAGGCTTAATATTCACATTTAAATGTTCACTTTGTATAAAATAAAATAAAAAATACTTTGCACGACTTAACATTTACTTTTTGTGTGGTTTAACATTTGAAAACTCCAGACTGCATGGTCCAACGTCCAAAAATCTCATCCCTAGATAATCCTTTGGACATTCTAATAAGATGCCACAATACCAAAATACAGAAGCATACTACAAATTACACATAATACAATATAACCAGTCATCGAGGATGTAGGCATTTAGTATGAAGTAAATAATTGCAGCACACGCAATTTCTCTCTCAACAATGGCAGTCAGATTGGATTGATTATATATATACAATCTATGATCTCACATTTGCAAGTCTTGCTCTAATCTGATCCAACTCTTCATCATCTGCACCCTCCGCAATTGGCTCCTGTCAAAGTTTGCATAAAAGATTTCATGTATTACAGTGATTACCAATTTGTTGATACTTTTATCAGATGGAACTATGTCACAACAAACATATATAATTCAACTGTAACATGATGATTTTGGATAGAGAAGATGGTCTCATGCAATAAACATAATAATGAGAACCTACTGCATCTTTTTATTACTAATATAAAATGGGAACATAACAATCAGAACCACTCATTCATAATAGGAACCAACATCTAAAACCACTTTGCTTAATTTTAATTCCAGTTTGCACAAATCTTTGTTTCAACAAATGCCAAAGTGCAATAAACCCTCTACAACACAACCCTACATTCAGTTGTCACTTGAAAATAACACAACTGATATATGGAATCTGTTGCAGGAACAATTCAGGTAGAAATTGCAAGAAAACATAATAAACAATAATCAAATTGTCCATACCTCGTCAACAGCCTGGCTAGTAGAAGGTTGCTTTAACCGCTCTTTCCTAGCTGCATCTGGCAGTTGAGATGCAGTCTCACCAGCTAATTCAGTGAGAACCTTGTCTACCTCCTCTTCTATTTCTTCTTCTATGTCCTCGGAGTCCAGTGCCGAGTCTACTGTATCATTCATCATTTCTTCTAGCACTCCTGCCTAAAAGCAAAGATCAGTTTGAGAAACAGAAGATGAATTCATTGAAGTATAGTATTGCTCACACAATCTATCTCACCAAATCAAAAGAACTAATTTATGTTTACAGAAGGCCAAATCAAACATAGGAGACGACTAAAACATAAACAAAAAAAGAGATATGCTATCTGTCTCTATTCTTAGGATCTTTCATTGCACCTTAATTTCTTAATTGTATTGCACTTACTATGCAGTTATTTCTTTTAGAAGTATCATGGTGACAGATGAGTATTTACAAGTTATAGATTGACAGCCAGTCAGTACTAAGTTGACAAACAAAAGCACTAGGTCAATAGAATTACATTTAGGCAATCAGACTGTTACTAGAAGGTTTTCCATACAAATAATTTAAACTAATAACTGCCGATGGTCATCAACATTGCTGATATAAACAGAGAAGAAAATTGATATGAACAAACATGCAAATTATCAACGATCAAATTATGAAAATGAAAAGTAAAGATAAACATTATTCAATAAGACTGGCAAAAATATAGTGGTATACCTTGGTCATTTCTTTGCTGAATTCCTGCATTGTCACAGCCATTTCAGGGGCTTTAATAAGTTTGTTAACAAGCTTCATGACCTCAGCACTCTTCGCCAAATGGCCAACAGCTTTTGAAGTGGCTACAAGATATAAAGCATCACGTTAGGTAAAAAGCATTTACAACAAAAATAAATAAGATAGCAAAAGATAATCCATAGTTTATGTTCATGTTGAATGCCAGTTTTTAGTGACTTTTAACATACAATGAACTCTGCTAAAACCTAATGAATGACATAAAAACTTAGTATGTTAGGTGCCAACATTATGGTTCATTAGCAGACAAAAAGTGTGATCATACCATTAAGTTCACCAAGATGCATTGATATTGAATTTAGCTGGGCCTTGTTTTCATAAAGTCGGGTAACAGCTCGCCTCGATTGAACAATTTCTTTAGCAAGGGACTGCATTAATGGCAAAATTTAAATAAAAACATATATTAGGTGACATAGTTTGCAACCACAGACAGGCAGAGAAAGGAACACAGGAAATTAACCAAGAAATTGAAAAAACGGAAACACGATCAATCAAATAAACCTAAGAAATTTGACTACAGCTCCAGATGAGAAATTGCATTTTTCTATTAAACAAGTAAGAAGATGCAAATATAACATGGAATAAGAAGCGTGGTTGATGGTGTTATTCAAGTATATCCTTGGAGCCAAACACGATTAAAGAGCACATCAAAAAGAAAATTTTCTTCTGAGTGTTTTCACATTTTCTGTGCATAACAATGGCATATAACATGAACCACTTACAAAAATGCACATCATGCATACAGTAACAACACAAGAAATATAACCTTACATCATTACAGAATGCAAAAAATATATTATATAATCCTCTCTTCCCAATTTTACTTCATATCATGCCAAATACCGCACCTTTTCTTACTAATTAACGAAGAAGGAAAGGGGCAACTTCGGCAGTTACATAGGAATTAGAACAACAGGGGCATCTTACAAAATTCAATGTTTTAAGGGGGGTGCAAAATATTTAGATTTTTAAGAGGTAGACTATAAATTATGCCATGTCATTTCACACCAAGAACAAGTATATAGGAAATATCTGATAACTCATTCCACAGCATCAAAACAAACACAAAATCAAAACTTGCTCCAACCTTGGCAGATGCCATGTCATTCCTCTTAGCAGCCTCCTTGATTGCCTTCTGTACATTCTTCTCCTCTCTTTGTACATCTGCAAACCACTATTCAAATCAACAACACATCCTTGCTGAGGGATTCAAGTAAAATTGGACTTGCTTAGCAAATACAATGCAGGGATTTCAATCATATTTGTGGATTCAAGTTTGTCAGAGATTAGACTAGCTAGTCAACTGACAAACAGCCAGCGGTGGGTTAACATGCATAGACCAACTTTGAAGTAACTATAGAAGGCAGACAGGTAAAACCAGAGGCAGATGCACATTCAACATATGGGCATCAATTGACCCCATTAATTTTCAAAAAAATTGTACTTGTACATGATTTTCTATATAGTTTTAGAGTAAAATGATATAGGTACTGTAAAATTGACCCCAATTTGCAGCATGAAAATTATATGATTGATCCCCATAGCTTGAAAGCCTGGCTCCGCCCCTGGCTAAAACCGTTCCCCCTCCCCCTCTTCAAGGATGAGTTTATCCTCATCTGAAATCTCTCTCTATAAAACCTAAACCCTAATCGTCTCCAACTTATCCCTCAAACAGTGTGGCCAATTTCATTCATTTGTTTGATTCAATCCACTAGATCACCGGGATCAGCATAAAACATCAAATCCCTCATAAAGAGAAACCAATCAAAAAAGAAAAAAAAAGAAAATCCAACCTCGGATCTGGCGATCGACATTACGGCACTCCTGGCGGAGGCGGCGCTGCCATTCCCGAAGCTGCTGCTGTGGCGTCGGCTTAGGTTTGAATAACCCTTTCACCGTATCCATCTCACGAGAATAGGGATTTGTTTAAACCGAGATTGAACAAATTAAAGAGGGCTTATAGATTGATCGATCGGACTGTGGCTCGGTTTCAATGGAATTTTCGTCTTCGGACTGATATCGACGAAGCGTCGGAGAAACGCTCTTCTCGCACTATGAAGTGCGGAACCTGTTCTTGACTTCTTGTACTTTGTATACAATGACATGTGGACCCATTGTGTCATTGACGCCAGTTCAAACCGCCTAAGGTAACAGAATATTTATGTTTAGATATGGACCGTCCGATTAGAATCAGCACGTATATTGAAGGACCCAGTGCATTCTACTTCAGATCGGATTGGCCCGGATTCTGATCGGACGGTTCGGACCTAAACAGAAATATTCTGTTACCTCAGAGAATATTGATTCCACGATCTTCTCGCTGTTTTACCAGTTCTTGTGACTACGGGCTTCTCCTAAAAAAAAAAAAAAAATAAACAGTTATTGTACTTTTGTACTTTTAAGAATGCTTTGATCAAGTCTAGCAGCCTCTGCTAGAAGTTTCATAAAAAAAAGAATGCTTTGATCATTCAGCTTGCAACAATTTTTATTCAACTTGGGCCGGAAAAGTTCAAAGAACGAGTTTTGGGCCATAATTCTAGGCCATTTTCTTGGCCCAGTGAAATATTTATCTGTAATTTTTTTCTACGTCCTTCGAAAGGCAAGTGGGCTCCCTGACATGAATTCGGATCATTCCGGTACCGTACCGTAAATGAGAATCAATTAGAGTTAGTGAATCCGGATCGTTCTTTAAACATGACACTAGGTTCCGGATTGAGTTTGATCCGACTAAGAGTAACTCTTAATCGTAAAATTGTGAGCCCACTTTACGGTACCTGAGAGCATAGTGACAAACCAATAGTTCAGATTCGGTTCGGCGAGGTCAAAATTCGTGATTCGGATATAATTCGGGTATAATTCGAAAATAATTCGGTACAACAAGAAAGCAAAAAAAAAAACCCAAAATTTAAGATTTGATTTAAATATAGAAGATATAGAATGCTACATTAGCATGCTCACAAAAAACTTTGCCTCAGATTCACCACGTGGTGAGTCCGCTAATGCCTTTCAAAATTCAAAAGTTTTGCCTCAGATTCACCCACGTGGGGGTCCTGCCATGCCACGAATTTCACCCCCCAATGCACGGATTACGGAGCAGCAAATTTTTCAAATAAAACGCGAATAATTAGTAAAAATCGTTTTATTCGCGAATAAATCGGTAAAAATTCAGTCAACTGTTTTATTCGCTGTTCGGTTCGGAAACTTCCAAAAAACGTTTTATTCACGTTTTATTCGCGAATAAAACGCGAATCATGTTACTATGCCTCAGAGAGGATACTTATTCCTCTAGTATGGGGTCACGTGACCTTTGTTAGAATTATTTTTGGGTCTATTATAACTTAAATAGACCTAATTTTTTATTAACAAAACATATTTTGATCGGAAAATATTTATTTTCCAAAGAGGAGTAAATAAATGCCTAATATATTATTTATTATTTTTTTTGACAAAATATATATTATTTATTAATTATTATAGAATTTATTGAAAAACAATATTGAATAAGTTCAAATAGCATGCACAATTGCACATGCATTGACAACTGTTTTCAAAGCTTAATGTATTATAAAAGAGAACGGAGTAGGTCCGATGCCCATTGGACCTACTTTTAGGTTCAACAGGCATGATGATCGTCCGATTTAATTTAAGATTTGTGCGCACGAAATTGAAACAGACATGCACGAAGTTTAAAGCGTTCCGCACAAATCTTAAAGCAAATCGACGGTGATTAAACCCATCGAACCAAAGTAGGTCCGATGCCCATCGAACCTACTCTCAAGTAATTATAGAAAAATAAACAAACCATATATAAAATTACGCATTAACGAGTGCTAATGTATTAGGAATTGGCGGCGGTCCGATGCTAGGTTAGAGATGTCTATTATGCATCAAGATTCGTGCGGACAACTATAAAATTCGTACGAATCAAGTGCGCACAAATTTTGATGTTGATTAGACGATTTTGACTGGACATCAGACAACTTTCGGTCTGATAGTCAATCTGATGCATGTGCAATTGTTCTCCGAATAGGACTAGGCACCAAATAAATGGAGTATACCCTTGTGCCTCATATATCCAATATAGTGTGAAAAAAGAACCAAAGCATGTAAAGAACATACATTCTACACTAATGTCTAGCTAACTGCATGCCTTCTACTTGAAGGCAGAGCAAAAGCAACATTTAAGAGAAGGTATGAAGTCACGCTCAAAAAATGATGCAACAGTTGGTAGTTAAAAATGTGTGTGAGAGAGAGACCTCATTGGGCCCCTTTGATTGGTAGGAAAAAAAGAATTTGAAAAAAAAAATAAGAACCATCTTTTATAATTCATGTTCTTTTTCCAACTTTTTTTAGTTACTATATAAAAAAAAAAAATTGACATGTAATTGGAATTATTTTTTAAATTATCCGATATGCAGATATTATCTGAGTACCACCCAAGGATGACACACTTATAAGCAGTGTTTTAAAATTCGGTTATATTCGGTGAATATACGGCCGAATAGAAAATAGCTATTCGGACCGAATATTGAATTCATGCTTTAAAAAAATTAAAAAACATTCAAAACCCATTAAAAGAGTTCCGGACCCGAATCCATAACCCATTAAATGAGTTCCAGACCCGCCAGGTAGGTGTTCTCTTCAAGCGTCACACTCAGAAGTCTTTTATAACCTCTCTACATGCTGCCTTATTGTCTTTAAGTACTGTGGGATTAAATATTTAATAAAAAATCCTCATATATAAATCTGAATAAGAATCCGCATATACGGTATGCGGTATGCGGTGGCCTTCCGAATACCGCATGAGAACCGAATATTAAAACACTACTTATAAGTTATATCATTTGCACACCATCCAAAGGTGGCACCCTTGAAAGTTGTGGCACGCATGTATTATCAAATTTTTGGGTGTTGCGTAGATAATATATGTGTGCCACTCTTCGGTGGTACTCAGATAATATCTGCTTACCATGTAACATTGAAATTTTTTCCAATTCCATATCAGCTTTGTATTTTTTTTTTTCAAATGATAACTAAATAACTTCGGGTTCTTTTTTGGGTTTTTGGGTAACAATATGGAGAAAAATTACACTGATTCAGAAAACTTTACTATTTTTTTTTGTAAATTTCCTTCCTTGTTCTTTATTTTGTAGGATATTAAAACGGGTCCATAATATATAGAAAAACAAGCAATGTTAAAGACTTTACTTTATATGAACGACATGTGCATGTGATTGCAAAAGATGTGATGCAAAAAGACTGTGGACATGTATATGCAGGTTAAATGCACTGGCGACTAGGACTGAAAACCTGAAAGTGTATATGTAGCTTTGGCTTTGGCGTGTTACATTCATGGCAGTTATAACATGCACGTTTTTCTGGCACTATGCTTAAAATAATGATACTTTATATATTCTCAGCAAATGTAAATATTACTTAATTAGATTCATATAAATCGTAGGCACCTCAACTACATAGATGACATCCTTATACATATATGTAATTTAATTATTTCAGCTTTTTTTTTTTTTATAAAATGCTAAATACGTGTTTGTAGTTAAATGAATAGAATTTAATTTTGTAATCGTGATGTTAGTTCAAATTTCAGCTATCACACATTATACATTTTAAGTTCACTCTCCTAATTTTTTTATTTTTTATTCTGCCCCTGATCATAATGATATGCTCCCATTAGGCATAAATACATACACTGATAACAGGTTCGAGCTTAACTTCAGGATACTTTCTAGATAGGTATAAAATAAAAGCCTAATTGATTGATAGTGAAGATGAGAAGTTGAGAACCATGCATTAATTTTTCATTAATTCTACATAATTATCCTTTAGAAAGGGTAGGTATATGTATGCGTTATATATAGAGAGGAGAGAGGGGGTTGGCTAATATCAAAACATTTGTCTCAAGGCCGTAGAACAAACGTTTCAGTTTTTACATTTTTAAAGTTCAAACAGTCGATCCAAATCGTTCAATATTCAATCTATATTAAAATGTGATTGGAGACCAAATTTTTTATTTTTTTTTTATTTTTTTTACTATTTATTAAACCAGTTTTAAAATCGTTCAATATTAAATCTATATTAAAATGTACTTGGTCACGGCACGACACAGCACGTATGACTGTTTACTTAGTCATGGCACGGTACGGCACGAAACTAAAATCACGGCATGTTAGTCGCGTGCCATGGCGTGTCGTTTTTTACCACTCTAATTGTAGGGGTTGCTAATGAGTTCAACTTTTAGGTTTGGGACGAAGATCCAATCCAGTAGTTGGCTCCGTGCAAATTGATATCAATTTGTTGACAAAATGGCGGTTAAGGCCCATGATGATTCAGTAATACGGATGTAACCAAATTGATTTGACTCTGTAACGCTCCCTAGTTCAAAAGCACAAAACGCCAATGATCTAGCTTCCTCAAATTCCTTCAGTCATTATACTTATTTTTTTATTACTTTTCTTTTCTCTTATTTCTTTTTTCAGTATTTTTTTTTTTTTGAGGAAAGTTGGTAGTTCATCTTTTATATAGAGATTCATGTATTATCATTCAATTCTTTATTTAGGGAGAATTTCATGTATACTTTTTGAAAACTTCAAAATCATATATTTCCTCTTCTAAAATTCATAATATCATATTTATCCTTCTAAATTTAAAAAAAACTCATAAATTTATCCATTTTCTTGTCTTGTCTATTAAAATTCATATTAAATTTATAAAATATCCATTTTATTCTTTATTAAAGATGTTCATGCTTCGGAAAAATGGCAGTCTTCTAATTGGTCGGTTTTCGAGAGTAAATGAGTAATTTCTCTACTTCTAATGCTTACACAAATATATATCTAAATGTAACTGAATAAGCGTCATAAATAGAGAAATTATACATTTGCTTTCCGAAATCGACCAAATAGAAAATTGACATTTTTAAGCATGCTACATACTTTTTTTATAAAGGGTCTGTATTTTGTGAATTTAAAATGAGTTTTAATAGAAAAGACATAAAAATAGGTAAATTTATAAGTTTTAGAAATTTAGAGGGGTAAATATGATATTATGAACTTTAGAGGGCAAATATGTAATTTCAAAGTTTTTGACGGATGTACATGAAAAAAATTCATTTTTTTAAGTTGAAGGTAGGATAAGCCTTTCATTTTTAAATATTTATGTCACACAAATCCGGAGATGCAACAACCTACCATATTTATTTACCATTCAATATACGTAACATAAAACATGGATCTTTTTTATACATTGCCAATAACATCCATTATTTTTTTCACATCCCAATTTATTTACAAGAATTATCTGATATTTTATAGTGGATGATGCTAGAGATACACTCTCTGCACCCTGTCAGATATAATAAATCCAAACCCCATATCTTTAGGTGGCCCTGTTGTCAATTATAATTCCAAAAATGTTTCTCTGTCTTCGTCTAACAAACCTGTAAATCTCACAAGGAGAAACGGGTGAGAAATAATAAATTATTTCTCAGTACTGATTGCCACTCAGATTATCGGATTCGAAGAAAATCCATATTCAAAATGAAATCTCCGCACGAGAAACTAACAGTTCATTTCATAATGACGAATGCAAATGCTCAATAACAGTATCCAATTGAACAATAAAAATTATATAAATAAATCAGAATTCTAAGAATATTATCAGAATAAATAGTTTGGGTCAAAATCTTTTAAACTATAAAGTCTGGTAATGTTTGAGATCTAATCTTTACAACCACTAAGTCTGGTAACGTTTAGTTTCTTAACTTTACAATTTCTAGTCTGATAACACTGACAGATACCTAACATGTATCTTTCGTGTTAGGACTTATATTGTTCTAACTATCATTACAATTTGTTAACGGAAACAATACAATCAATATCACAATGCCTTCATTATCGGAATGAAAATCAATGATAAGACGGTTACCACAGTTCATTAGTCTTATAGTCACAATTCACATTTACTCAATATCCTCTACCCAACCGGTATTGGGTTCAGTTGGGGTCATTCACCATATGCGCATAAGGGTCCTGGAGTAAAGTCTAGTAGCTAGCTAAACTTTACAATATATTAATCTTTTTTCTCTACTATATAGAGGTTCAAGGATTACAGTATTCAATATTCAATCAATTCAATCACTGTGGTCTTAATCAATCATATTTCAATAAGAATCAACCAATCGATAAACAATATCAACATGACAGTCAACAAACTTACATGTAATTCAGTTTCAATTGTATTGGGCTATGCATATGATGCAACGGTTCAATCAATGCAGTCAATTAAATATTCAAAATGCACAGCGAGTTACGATTTAATTTCTAGTCATGAATCTCAGACTAATTCAATAACTCCGCACCTGATATCGTAGGCACTCACACGAGGTCACCATCAATCTGTTCTTTATAAACACTATGTCTTATTTTATCTTCTTCATATAACACCCGGTGCTAGCTGACATCACAACCGTCAATTTGCTCAAACGAGAGAGACATTCGTTTTTCAAGTTGTCTCACAAAGATAAAGAGGAAATCTAAATTCACTAGAGAGAGATACGGTAAAAGGAGAGTAAAATGGGATAAGGAGGGGAGTGGGTCCCACTGCCTTATTTAATAATTCATTTTTCAATTCAACCTTTAAATTTTCATGATTTACAAATTAGTCCAAAACTATGAAAGAAGATAAATATATATCTATCGGGTATTAATACTATATTTTGTATCTCATAAATTTCAATTTCTAACATTCGAATATTCACTTTTAATTAATTTCAGAAATTTCAAACTAATACTAGTTGAACAGAAATTAAAAAATTCTCAATACTATATTAATTCACTTCAAATAAAGAATTTTCTAATCTAATGTAATATATATTTTAAATTCAATAATTCATACTCTCATTTTTTTTTATAAGACAATCAAATGACAAAGAAATTTTCTAGACTTCAAATTTTGAATTTGAGCTCATAATTCAATCTAACACTGTAGGTTAATAAAATCTTTTCCACTGAATGCTACATGTTTTTTTCTTCTTTTTTTTCTTCAAAATTATTTATAAATTCTTAATTTTATATTTATATTTTGCTTAATGTTACAATTTATGATTGACCTTTAATTTAGATTTTCAATATACGACTTTTCATACAGAGAATGTTGTATTTAACCACTAAATTAAAGGTTGACTCTCTGGTACTTCTTTTTCTTATTAAATCTTAAACCCCCCCCCCCCCCCCCCCCCCCCCCCAACACACACACACAAATGAGAAAAGTTATTGGTTTTTCTTTAAAAGTTTGCAAAAGATGTCTACAAATTTATCAATGCTATATATTTTATGTGGTCTTTTGCAAACAATTAATATGAACATAAAAGAAGATTTTTCAAATATAACTTTTTTAGTTGAGAAACTTTCGAAGTTTGTTATACTAATTTTCACTGTTTTATTGTAAAATTTAAAAAGTGTTTAAGAGTACCTGAAATTATGCTTGGTTGACAATAAATTATTTAATAATTAAATACTGACATGAATGAGTAATGACTGATGAGTACAGATTTCTTTTCCTAGAAATATTTTTGTATTCCAATTTTAGTTCGTTAAGAACCTTCAATTAATTTAAAGAAAATTCTTTACTGGAGCTGTCCCAAATGTATCTTAGTCTATCTGCATGCCGAAATTTTTATTGATACCACTGTCAAAAAAAAAAAACCACAAATTATGAGGAATTCGAAAAATATCAGGGCCTCTAATTCAATCTGCGGCCTCATTCTTGAGGGGCTGCAGATTGAATTGGAAGCCCCTCAAAAACTAAAAAATGCACTGTAATATACTGATATTTAGGTTTTTGGGGCTCCAATTCAATATGCGGCCCTCCAAGAATGGGGCCGCAGATTGAATTGGAGGCCCTGGTATTTTTCGAATTCTCCAATTTAAGTGGTGTTTTGGTTTTTTTTTTTTTTTTGAAATGGTATTAATAAAAATTTCGGATCTGCATGTCTTTAAAAAAAAATTACCGACGGATTTTTCATAAAATAAAATAAAATTTAGTCTGGAAAAAAACTTGAATTTCATGCAATATTTCCACCATTGACCTTGCTTTATACTCTCGACACTACTAGCCGTTATTGCATTTTTTTTCCAAACGCATCGTCAGCTGTTAAATTTGTGTAAAAATTATCAACTACTTTTTTATTATTAGACTACTTGAAATAGAAAACTAGTCCAATTAAATGATCTTTAAATTTAATTTTCTTTTTTAATGTTGATGGATATTGTCTTTTCCAAATTATACAAATTAAAGATTTAATTAAATGTTTTTGTCTAGGTTACCCATTCTCCCATGAATTCATATCCACCAGGTACCAGAGGTGCAATAAGTAAATCTGGACTGTTCTTTTAACCTGACGCAAATTTAAAAAAGGACTCCTTATATCTTTTGTAAGTACATGATTGAGTTTGGTCTGGCTGAGATTAATCCAGACTGTCATTTATTCATTGTAACCCTCCAATACGTGAGGGGAGACAGATCCTTCTCTCATTCTTCTTCTTTTTTGAAAAGTTTCACAGAAGCTGTGAAGTCGTGAGAGGGATTCAAACTCTCGACTTTTGAGTAACCACAGTCCTAAGACTTTTTCTCCTAGCCAATTGTGCTACTGCCCCATCTCTCCCATCCCTTCTCTCTTGGGCAAGCATATTCCCTCAGATATTGCATCCTACAAATTTAAAATTTATAAGGAAAGGTCTGAATTTAATCCCAACCTGGTCATTCGGTGCCTATTGTAGATGATGTTCCGCTCCGCCACAGCGACCACACAACTGCTGCTCAAATTATATTCTATCGCCCCCTCTCATGTGGCGGAAGACAGTGCAGCCCTCTTTTCCAAATGCTTCGTATTCCATCCCCTCCTCATATGGAGACACTATGGTGGGCCAGAAGGCCTCTCCAGAACCTTCTTGCATACACACAATCCCACATAATGTGATCTCGTGTTTCTGTCAAATTAGACGCACAAAAGTGACATGCTGTCTGAACGGTACATCCGCGTGATAAAAGCACATCCTATGTCAAAACCTTGTTATCCAACATTAGCCAGATAATGGTCATTAAATTTAGCTTGAGAGTAACAATTTAAGAAATAATTTATTTGATTGTAATGCATATAAATTAGCCTTTCGAAATTAATAAAAACAAAACAATAATTCGTAAACAATAATTTGTGGATAATTTGAAATTCATTTAATTCGAAGTGATGAAGTCACATGATTCATGAATCTTGTTATTATGATGTACATATATCTTAAACTGAAATTTCAATGTTAGAGGCAGTAGACCCAAAAAAAAAATTGTAGATACGGATGTAATTTAAACATATTTAAGGGTTATTATATAAAATGTCATTCTTTCCAAAATGATCAAACAAAAATACAAAATACATTTCTCTAAAAATTATTAACAAAATAACTTTGTGGGTCCCACTTTTCTTAACACTTTCCTTCCCTCCCACTTCTTCTAAGTTACTCTCTTCTTCTTTCTTTTTTCTCCTTTCTACCCTCCCACAATAAAAAAAAAACGAAAATAATTTTTATTAAAACACAACAGAAAAGAAACATGAAATTTTAATTAATAATACTTGAAATTAAAATTAAATTAGGTTATTTTCGTGCGGGCATCATCAGATATTTAAAGTTGTAAAGGAAGAAATTCATAATTTTGTGGAATAAAAAGCAAGTACTTGCACAAAAAGGATTGTTGTGGGGATAATGATAATCCTTCTCCTTTCATTAAATGAGAACAAAATTTTGATCAAAATTATATATAATTTTTCAGATGGCTTCCAAGTCATGTGCAGGAAACTAACAATATGAAAAAAAAAACATTTTTATTTGAAGATTAAATGTCATTAAGAGAAAAAGGTAAGCGTTAAGGAGTATAATATCAGTTGGTATATGTCTAAGCAAATTATGGGATTCACAAAGTCATTTTGTCAGTAATTTTAAAGGGAAAGTATTTTGTTTGATAATTTTTTAAAAAAAGTTATTTTATAAAGTTTCCCATTTTAAAACTCTTTAAGTATACGAGACAATAAAATAATTTTAAAAAAATTTAAAGTTTCAGAGAAGGAGGTCAATGTCATCGAAGAACGGTCTGGATTTAGTTCTAGTCGGATAAAAAAAATTCAGTATCTATTAAAGATATAAGAGATCCGTTTTGAAATTTGTACAAGAGTTAAAGAACTATCTGAATTTAGTAAATTCTACCCTCTTATACCTGTGGGGATCCGAATTCAAAGTCATCCTTCCCCACCATCCCTTCTCCTCTAGCCCTTTCCTTCACTTATACTTTCGTCACTGGACCCTCTTTATTTCTGGAAATTTTTTATCGGTAGTAATTAATAGAAAAGAATATAGATAAACAGTAAGAGTTCAGTAATATTTATATTGGTAGCAAGATCGGTAGGAATTCTACCGATCTTAACTTTTTCTTTTTTAATTTGATGTATAGATGGAAAGAATTCTTATATTTGATTTCTAGTAAAAATATGAAAAGTTTTTCAAAAAACAGATGAAATGTTTTTGATATATCTAAAATTTAAGGTACTTAATCTATTTTTTTTTTAAATATTTTACTGAAAAAATAAAAAAATAAAAAAACAAACTGGTTTAAATCGGTAGAATTCCTACCGATCTTACTACCAATATAAATATTACTGTACTCTTACTGTTTGTCTATATTCTTTTCTATTAATTACTACCAATAAAAAATTTCCTTTATACCCTCAGTCCCCCACTCCCAAAATTCATTCTCAATCCCTTCACCCTCCCTTTTGTGTATGGCGGGTTGTTCTTTTAGTAACATGTTTAGTGAAAAAAAATTATTTGCATCATTATCGTCTATCACATCACGCTATACATGTTAGTCACATGACGTGTCTTTCTTCGATTGAAAATGACACGATAAGACATATTTTAATATCACGTAACGTGATCAATAATTCAGTTTTTCTAATAATTTTTTTTTTAATTTGCAATTTTTTTCATTTTCTAATTTTTTTTCAAACTAACTTAAAATTTGCTAAAAGAAAATAATTGAACGTGATCACTTTCATTTTTTTTCCTACACTAAATAAACAATAAACAATCGAGTGTTAGAACAGTGAGATCTTGTCCACAAATGTAGAGTAATATTTTGCATAGTGACAAACGAATAGTTCAGATTCGGTTCGGCGGGGTCAAAAATTCGTGATTCAGGTATAATTCGGGAATGATTCGGTACAACAAGGAAGCAAAAAAAAAAAATCGCGTTTTTTCACGAATAATTTGTGATTCGCGTTTTATTCACGTTTTATTTGCGAATAATATTATACGTTTTTTTGCGTTTTTATTCGGAGTTCGATTTGAAAACGTCAAAAAAACGAATAAAACGCTAATTATTCGCGAATTATAACCGGATATTATTACTACAGTATTTTGTTACCTAAAAGGTGAAGCGTCACGCAAAAGGCTCTACTTATCCAACCAACACACAATTGACTCTACTTATCCAACCAACACGCAAGAGGTTCTACTTATGCAACCAACATGCAGAAAGCTCTACTTGTGCAACCAACATGATCTAAGGCTACAGAATTTATGAAAGCTATGGGAATGAGAGACCAGTCTTCAACCCGACATTTTTATTAATATCCAAAGTTTAATACAAATTATTATTTATACCCAGAATCGGACCCAATATCGAAAAATGTCCAAACCGTCCAGAAAATGGCCGGCTTACTCCTCCCCTAAGCCGGCTTACTCCATTCCTAAGCCGGCCATTTTCTGGCCGGCTTAGTCGTTTTTTTTTTTAAAGAGACATTATGAAGAGAAAAAATAATGAAATCTAATGAAAATTTGAATTTTTTTGTTTAAATTATTTGTTAGATTACTTCTTTTGATATATAATTAGTATATTTATACTAAAATACGCTAAATTACTTGAAATTATGTTGAATTACACTATATTAAGTTAAATTACACTACATTACATTACATTACATTACGCTAAAATACGGTAAATTACATATGAATAGAGACGATATCTTCACTGAAAAGGTGAAAAACGACGACGAAACTTCAAACGGTCATAAAACGGCGCTCGAGTGTCCGATTTCAGCAAATGACCACTTTTCGGAAAACTTGCGAAAATACGCATGCGTCCGTGCTAGCGATGCCGGATTCCAAAATTCAGAATCATCAAAAAACAAAGGGAAGAGCCTCAAAACTTGAGTTGAAGTTTCCGATTAAGATTTTCATTTCTATTATTCAATCCAAGTAGCTCAGTAAATTAGTTACATAATGAACTTGTAGAATACTAGTTTTTACTATTTTCGGAATTTTTTTACTATTTTTTATGATTCATGAAAGATGGCACAGAATCGGTCTATTTTAGCGTAATTTACCGTATTTCAGCATAATTAGCGAAGTTATTGTAATTTAGCGTAATTTAGTGTAATTCAACATAATTTATTGTAATACAGTGTAATTCAATATAATTTCAAGTAATTTAGTGTATTTTATATAAATATACTAATTATATATCAAAAGAAGTAATCTAACAAATAATTTAAACAAAAAAATTCAAATTTTCAGTGTTAGATTTCATTATTTTTTTCTCTTCATAATGTCTCTTAAAAAAAAAACGACTAAGCCGGCCAGAAAATGGCCGGCTTAGGCTGGGAGTAAGCCGGCCATTTTCTGGCCGGTTTGGACATTTTTCGATATTGGGTCCGATTCTAGGTATAAATAATTATTTGTATTAAACTTTGGATATTAATAAAAATGTCGGGTCTTCAACTGTACCCATATTTGTCTCAATTATAATTATAAGCCTAGGTATATAATATATATACATGAAATCTTCACATTTCTCAAACACAAAACTGTGTTCTTCAATCATCTCTCCTGTATTGAGATTCAATTCAGTAGTGATTAATTTATTTAGTATGAATTATTAATTTAGGATGCATCAATTAGTTTTGGATGCTATGTTTAGTTATTGCTTAAATTTCTTACTCCATTTTATTTCTCATCATATTTTGCATCTCGTTTGATAATTTAAATTATGACTTAAATTAATTTGTTTGGAGGAGTAAGATGTTGAAAAATGAATTTTTGTCTATAACAATAAATCCTACAAATGGAGTAAGTATAAAATAAATTAATTCACATAGAGAAGTGGAATAACTTATACCGAATTAACACAAATTTTATTCCATTTACTCCTTAGTTTTTTTTTTTATTTTAGACAACTTAAGTGTAAAATTCATCTCTTATTCTACAATCAAATATGATCCGAAAACCGAATTCGTAACTAAAGGCTGCACAAATTCTAAAGAAATAAATATTTGGCCGCCTCTTTTTACATAGAAAAATCGAATGGAAGAGCAAAAAAATAATGCTAAGCATTACGGCCACTTCTGATTGGCCACGTATGCAAGGGTGGACCCACATGGTCTCAGGGAGGCAGCTGCCCCTCCCTAGATTTTGAGCTGCCTCTCCTTCTCTGGATTTTGAGTTTTAGTGGAAATCTATCAATTCCGACTGACTTTGTCTCCCTCTGAAATTTAAACTCTGGATATTTGATTTGTAATTTGGGTTAAATTTAAAGTTAAAATTGAAATAAATTTATTGAATTTTGATTGGTGATTAGAATTATAAGTTAGAGCATCAGAAATTACAAGTCAAAGCATTGGAAAGTATAAGTATTGTTTTTTTATCGAGTACTCAATTAGTTAATAGATTTAAACTCGATTAGTTATTTAAACCCAATTCGATATTTTTGTACCCTCTGAGAAAAATTCTGAATCCACCGCTGCAGATACGCCTACCTAACAATAAATTTAACCTACCATAAATTCTTTACTTGATTCATTAAATATTCCAGGTTTACTAGGCAAGTTCCTCTTTTTGGCATCGATCACAAGCAAACCATGTATACTCGACCGAAAGGCGCAAATGGTGGGATCGATCAGTTGCGTGCTACAAGCTACAAACTACAAGCTGCAGCTTTTGCCGGGAAAAATATAATGAAAATGAATTTCCAAACTGTTTACAAAATAATTAAATTTATGCTTGTTTGGCTATCTATCACCTTGCCTAACTTTCGCATAATTAATTACATTATTGAAAAATATCTACTTTTGATGCTAACGCCTGAAATTTACAAACTGAACACGTTAATTAATTGCATATTTCTGGCCGAATTATATGATACACTAACAAGTAAAAATGTTCAACCTTATGCACAAGTGGTTTGGGAATTTATTATTATTGCATGTAACATAAAAGTGAAAATGCGTACACAAGTTGATTAAGAGGATCATAACATCGCAAGGATTATATACTATTAAGGTTATCTTTTGAGTATTTTTTTTTCCTGAGAATAGAAATGTATATTGAAGAAAAAAATAAATTAGTTTCTATTAGTTATACAAACTTAAAAAAATGTATATTTTGGGTCCAATCTAATTTTTTTGAAAGGTTATTGATATAGTCTTAGAATTTATTTAAATTTAGCTTGCTTTACTCATAACGACGAGATAAATATTTTGAAAATTGATTTAAGTTAATCCAATATTTAAAACTGAGCAATTTAAATAATTAATATCATGCCATGATGAAACTTTTGAAATTACTAAATTTTATAGGGTGCAATATACAAAAGATTGGAGAGTATTCATATAGAGATAGTAGGAATTAATGCGCAAGCCTTAACATTTGACTAGAAAGCTTGACTTGTTGATTTTTTTTTTTTTTTAAACATTTGGCTAGAAAGATTTTGTATGTTGATTTTCTACAATATTTTTATTGTGATAGAATACTATAACAATTGTTTATCATTTCATATTCTGTTATATGAAACACTGGAGTTTGTTATTTTTGTAAGATGGAGATAAACAAATTATACTGTAATCTTATTTTTCTGATTACAAGTGTCTCTATTTATACTAAAAAGAAATAAAAAACTAACCGTTACACTATTTCCTATCTTATTGATTACAAGACACTATTCCCTATCTTATTTAATTACGTACAAGTTACTATTTCCTAGTCTATTAATGACAACACTATTTCCTACAAATTGACTAGCTGTTACAAATTAAATAGATTTGAAACTACTTTTATATTTTAACACTCTCCCTCAAGCTAGAAATGTATATATCGTACAATTCTAGCTTGTTTGTAATTTTCTCAAATGAACTTGGATCCAAGTCTTTGGTGAATATATCCGCGAGTTGATCTTCACTTTTTACGTATGGTGTTTCAATTTTCTTTGCTTGAACTTTTTCTCTAATAAAGTGGCAATCCACTTCTATATGTTTTGTTCGCTCATGAAACACAAGATTTGATGCTATATGTCGTGTTGAATTGTTGTCGCAATACATTTTCATCGGTTCTTGAGTTTTAAATCTCATATCTGATAGGAGTTGCTTGATCCATGTTAGTTCACTTGCGGTTGATGCCATGGCACGATATTCGGCTTCGACACTTGATCGAGCTACAATATTTTGTTTCTTGTTTTTTCATGTGACTAGATTTCCGCCTACAAATGTGCAAAAACCAGTTGTCAATTTTCTATCGAAGCTTCCGGCCCAATCTGCATCAGAATAGCCACATATATCATTAGAATTATTATTTTTCATCTAAATACCCTTACCGGGATTACTTTTTAAGTACCTCAAAATTATATTTATAGCTTCTAAATGTGGTGTTCTTGGTGAGTGCATGAACTTACTAATTTGACTTACGGAAAAAGAAATATTCGGACGTAAATGTTAGATAGAAACAAATTATATTGCAATCTTATTTTTCTGATTACAAGTGTTCTATTTATAGGAGTGTCAATGGGTACGGTACGGGTCGGGTGGAGACATTTTCATACCCATACCCATACCCATTAAAATTGACCATACCCTACCCATACCCATTAAAAATTGACTTTACCCTACCCTACCCTACCCTTACCCGTTAATATTATCGGGTAACGAAACGGTAGCGGTTGAATAACGGATATTACTAATATAATAATTAGTTTTATTATATTTTACAAATTAAATATAAAAAACTCATTCATTTCACATATAATTACATTTCTAATAAAAAATAAAAATGAATGTGCAATCAATTCCAACTAAATTATTTTTTTATAATAGAAGAAATTCAAAAACAAGAATACATATTTAGGTGGGTTGGAAATTGAATTTAATATATATATTTAGATTTTATAATTACCCTATAGGGTAACGGGTACGGAATAGTCATTACCCATACCCTTACCCATTTGGTTAACGAAAAAAAATTCTTATCCATACCCATACCCAATAAGCTAACGAAAAAAAAATCTTACCCATACCCGCCTTATCGAATACGATACGGGTCGGATAAACGGCTAAAAAGGTACCATTGACACCCCTATCTATTTATACTAAAAAGAAATAAAAAAATAGCGTTACACTATTTCCTATCATATTAATTACAAGAAAGTATTCCCTATCCTATTTAATTACAAGTCACTATTTTCTAGTACAACATTATTCCTACAAATTAAATAGATTTGAAACTACTTTTATATTTTAACAGGAGTAGAACTAGAGTGTTCCTAATAAGTTCATCAAACTTTTTTTTGAAATCAACTCTAAAATTTATTGAATTAATTTTAAATAACGAATTTAAACCGTTGAAATCCTTCTATCTTACGAGTGATGTGTCTACATGCGAAAATTTAAAATTAATATTGTATAGAGTTAAGTGGTCAAAAGGCGTCCAAAAAATGAATGTATTAAAATTAATTTATATATCTTCTAATTTTGATCGCTTGACTCTAGACTAAATTAATTCAAAAGTTACAAATTTTCACATTGAGACACATGACTCGTAAGGTAGAAGGATTTTAACGGTTTGAATTCGTCGTTTAAAATAAATCGGATAGATTTTAGAGTTGAATTCGAACTCGGTAAACTTGGTAAAATCGTTCTAGGCTCGGTACAGTGTATCTGGAACAGCGCCAGAGAAAGAGGTACAGGGCAGCGGCAGAGCAGCTAGGAATGGACAGCGAGGTTCCTGTGCACGTGTAATGAAATGAAATGATATTTGGGCCTTCAGGGAACCAAGATTCAGCCGAATGAATCAGCTAGCGCATAGAATAATACAGGAGTCAGAATAATACAGGAGTTAGAATAATACAAGATTCAACCAAGTATTGCTCATGCTGCTCATGCAGCAATAGGGAAACCTAGTAATTAAGGTTTCAAAAAATAAAAACAGAGAGAGAGAGAGATCCATTTGCATGGAGAGATTTACATATCTTATAAAATAACACAATGGATGAGTTTAGAATCGGACCATTTGATCTGAATTGGAGCTTATTCGGACTAATTAACGGTGTGCTTTAAGATTCGTGCAAGATATAATGTACGCACCGGATTCAAACTCACCGTTTGAGGTACCTCAGATGATAGACCCATCGTTCTTCCTATGCCTATATATATATATATATACACAACCAACTGCAAACCATACACCCCACTCAGAGGCCAGAACCAAACCATATCTCTCGTGTAACCACTTAATAGGTTGAGATATGGATTCTCTTCTTCTTCCATTCCTTCTTTTTGTTGTATTGTTCCATTGCACCAATGCACAACCTTCTCCTGGGTATTACCCTAGCAGCAAATTCCGGTCGATAGCATTCAGCCAAGGCTACAGCAACTTGTGGGGTTCTCAGCACCAGTCGCCCTCGCAAGACCAGTCAGCCTTGACAATCTGGCTAGATAAGAGCTCAGGTCAACTTACTGATATAATGCTATAGTGTAATTATATATATAACACATTTATTCAACTATTTTTTTCTATTTCATTGGATTAGTAATTATTAATAATTCTACTGGAAATTTTGAGTTTCAATTAGCTCAAACCTTTAACAACAAATTAGAAAGAGATCATTGACATCTAGATATTGTTCTTTCTCCTGAGCTAACTAATATATACAAATTTCAGCAGTGAATAATTTGTTTATCCCCTTATATTGTAGGGAGTGGATTCAAGTCTATAAAATCGTACCGAAATGGATATTTTGGTGCCTCAATGAAGGTTCAAGCAGGATATACTGCTGGCGTTAATAATGCTTTCTATGTAAGTCAGCTCTTACACTATTCAGTGCTGAAAAAATAGCTCTCTATGATGCATTGATACAGAAAAATATTGGATAGATAATGTTATTCGGAACAAATTATTGCAGCTGTCGAACAATCAGCAGTACCCGGGGTACCACGACGAGATAGACATCGAGTTGCTGGGGACGATTCCGGGGGAGCCGTACACTTTACAAACGAACGTGTACGTAAGAGGGAGCGGAGATGGGATGCTCATTGGCCGGGAGATGCGGTTTCACCTCTGGTTCGATCCGACTGCTGATTTCCACCACTATGCTATACTATGGAACCCAGATGAGATAATGTAAGTCAATTTACAAGTTCCTAATTAATCAATTAATTAATTATTCACTAGGAAAACAGGACAAGCCCAATGGTTAAAGGCATAGCCTAATGCATTTCAATATCACAGATATATTGATAAATATCTATATATATATATATATATCCCTTTCAAGAAATTTCCATCGCTGTCATATCATCTAGAGATTCTATTGTAATAGGCAAGTGAACCTCATGAAAATTTGAGAAATTAATATCACTAGAGAAATATCAGCATTCCGTCAGTGATCAGGTAACTGAAATTAGTAGTTCCTTTTATCACTAACTAAAGTCCTTAATTAATAACCTACCCAACTGTAACTGACACCTATCTATTATTCCATAATTAACAAAGGTATATCTGGGAAACATTTACATACATTATAAATTTTGGAAATGGTTATAATTGCTTCATGTCAATACAAGTAACTGTTTCCAATCTGATCTATCATGGGTAGCAATTGCTTTCGGTGAGAATATAATTAAGGTGGTACAATTATGGGTACAAACTAATTTTGCAATTACACAAAGAGAGAAGGAAAAAAAGAAACAAATTGGTGTTTGACTTCATGCAACTTTTGGCCATGGGGTCATTATACTAGGTTCATATATATTAATATATATATATATATATATATATATATATATATATATATATGAGGAGGGTTCCACTGCACCCTCTTTTGGTGCACCTAAATGCACCCAAAACTCATATGGTGCATTTTCAAAGTTCAAATAGTCGATTCGAACCTTCCAACGTGTTCTTCATATTAAAATGTGCTTGGAGACCAAATTTTACATTTTTTGGAAATTTTTTACTATTTTTTCAGAATTTTTGAAAATCATCACTTTGCTGAATTTCAAATTATTGTTTAGTTTAATCAAAAATTCTGAAAAAATAGTAAAAAATTTCCAAAAAATGTAAAATTTGGTCTCCAAGCACATTTTAATATGAAGAACACGTTGGAAGGTTCGAATCGACTATTTGAACTTTGAAAATGCACCATATGAGTTTTGGGTGCATTTAGGTGCACCAAAAGAGGGTGCAGTGGAACCCTCCTCTATATATATATAGTATAAATTTTGGACATAATCAGTGTGATTTAGAATCTATAAAGGTCAGGCTATGAGGTCATTGATGAACATTCGGTACACCGAGATTTAAATGAGAAAAAAAAAACATTTAAATGCCTGTACAGGAAAAATGAAAAAAATGAATTATTATTACTAAAATATCTTTTGGGCAATATTTAAATGCCTGTACAGGGAATTCTGCATGACAAATTGAGATTGCCATGGGTCCATGAACTCTATATACAGCTACAAGCTATAGTATAAAATGTTTTGGTGCAATCATTTAAATAGAAACTATATACTCCAACAAAGGTTCATGACATATCTTACTGGGACCACATAAGTTAAATGAACGGTTATGGAGAAATTCACATGCAATTAGTGCTATCAATAGGTGATAGCCTGATAGGTAAGAGCAACTTCTCTTTTAGGTTCATAATTGACAGGCTTTCTGCTTTAATTTTTCAGATTTTTTCTATTACACTTAACCATATATAGTACGCTTTATTCGTTCATGATTGTATTGAGTAGTTCTGACAAACGTCACATTTTCATTTCAATTAACAACTATTATAGAAAAAGTATTGGTTGCATGATCTAATTTCGTTGCAACATGACTCATTATCACTTCAGATTGATTTTCTGACCACATAATTACATATCTGTATAACAGATTCTATGTTGATGACATACCGATCAGAAGGTACGAAAACAAAGTAGATGGTACCTTCCCAGACAGGGAAATGTGGATGTACGGTTCGATTTGGGATGCATCAGACTGGGCCACCGACAATGGTAAATATCGAGCTGATTATCAGTACCAGCCGTTTGCCGTGCATTTTACAAATTTCAAGATCGGAGGTTGCACCACCGATTCATCGACCAGTTGCCACCCTGTACCGGCATCTGGTACTGGCTCAGTTCTCAGTGATCAGCAGTACCAGGCCATGTTATGGGCCCAGAAAAATTCTATGACATATTATTATTGCCAGGATAGCTCAAAGGACCGTTCTCTATATCCTGAGTGCTAGCAAGGTTGGTTGGCAGTGTTCTCTCAATTGCTTGAAAGAAATGGAGAGGAACTGGATACTTGAGTTGGTTCTGTTAACCCGTGTGATATTTTATTTTTGGAAGCTGAGTTGATTACCCGCATTGTACCCGCACCTAAACTGCTGCTCGTGGGGACCGCAACCGTTCCAATAATTTTATTTTACAAATATTAATAGTAATATTGTGAAGTATATAGCGCAAACATGACAAGTATTTATATCTATACAATGAACTAAATATATGATATATGAATTTTCCTTAAATAACTGTACATGCATCTTTTCTTGAAAAATCCTCGCGTCGTTCCCGCATTAGGGGACCACTCAAACGGCATATGGGGACCACTAAAAATTGTCAACAAAAAATGTTGACCAAAAAATGTTGACTTAGCCTATGTGCGTGTAACAAAGTATTTATAACTATATGCGTGTGGTATTTATACTTACGAAATAAAGTATTTATATCTATATTACGTTGGATGTATAACAATCTTAAAAAGTGTTTATATCTACACAGTTATAACAAATAAAAAACTTCACATATCAATTATCTTAGACAAATTCATATAGCTTAAAACTCTAAAATTACCACATAACAGTTAACTTGACAATTACCAAAAACATATCTCTTCCAACATACATGTTCTATACTACATAACATTCATCACACAAACATATCAGTTATTACACAAAATTATCACAGCAGTTTCATATCCAAATTAATAACAGTTCCTACCTGAAATTAACACAGTTCCAAACCCAAATTAAGACAATTCATTTCTATTATGCACCAAATTTGCAATCATTCTTATCATGGATAAGAATATTATATGCTAAGCTATGACGCTCCTTCCTGATAAGATCCTACAATATAAAAAATAATATTAGTTCATAAAATAAATGAAACTTCAATGAAATAAAATACAATATATATTTTTACAAAGTCCATAGGAGCATTCATGAAAGAAAATTTACCTGATCAAAGTCCATAGGAACATTCCTTATTAAGCAATCAATGATGCGAACATTCCTTAACATTTTATATATTACATATGCAAAGTATTCATATTTGTTATAATTAATGCATAAGCATGCAATTAAGTATTGAAATAAAGGTAGCCAAGTATTAAACATGTAATACCAAAATGTACATGACTATTCTGTAAAATATTAACACTAAAAATGTGAAGTATTTATGTTTTTTGTAAAGAAGATTATCAGAACTGAATTGATCTAATGCCTACAAAAAGAAGTATTAACAGAGATATAAAGGTAGCCAAGTATTCATACATGTAATATCAAAATGTACATGACTATTCTGTCAAGTATTAACACTAAAAATGTAAAGTATTTATGTTTTTTGTAAAGAAGATTACCATAACTGAATTAATCTAATGCTGACAAAAAGAAGTATTAACATAGATATAAGGAAGTATTAATACCTGTAAAAATAAAATTGTACATTTACACATCACAAACAGATATATTACCCTACTTATACCTACAAAAGATGAATATATTACCTGAAAGAAGATCACCAGACCTGAATTGATGTAAGGCCTGCAAGAAGAAGTATTAACAGAGATATAAGGAAGTATTAATAGCTGTAAACTCAAAATTGTACATTTACACATCACAGACATATATATTCCCTACTTATTATACACTGTCAAGTACTTATAACAAATAGATCAAGTATTTTCATCTCATACAAATTGTACTCTATTAAGCGATTTCTTAATAAAACGATGAAATTAACACAAAATAAACAATTACATCATCTTCACAAATCAAATTGTGTATATGAACTAGAAACGTCTCAATATCCAAAATCCAGCAAAACTGAAAAACGATTGTGTATATGAACTAGAAACGAAACGATCTATCATTATTAATTCGTCAGAACAAAAACAAACTCGAAATCAATAAAAAAATAAATATTAACCTCGCTGATCACCTATCAAAATCACCTATTCAGATTGTGAAAACTGAGAAGAGAGCGCCGTCGCAAAGAGATGATAGATCTACTAAAAATCCACAGGAAATCGCTTCCAGTTTCGAAATCGCCTGGGCTTGGAGGTCATCTCATCGGATTGGAGACTGTGCTCCAGGTTCACTTGAACTCTACCTCGTATTCCTCTACACTTCTCACCCAGGCTGGGATGTTGGAAGCTGATCTAGCTGTATACACGTCGCTTGGAGGGCACCTCATCAGATTGGAGACTGCTCCACACTCACCTTGAAGTCCGCCTCACGTTCCTCGCTTCTCGCCCAGGCTGGGAAGTTGGAAGCTGATCCAGGCAGATCGGATCCGGGTTTTGTACCCGATAAAAAGAGGTGGCAAGTAGAGGAAGCGCACAGGCGGAGTGGGCGTGCAGGCAGAGGCTAGTGAGGTGGGGGGCTGGTTCGGGTGGCGGATGCTGCAGACACGACCTAAGATTTTTTTATTTTCTCTAGAAGTAGATATGACGGGGAGCCGATTTATATCGCTAATGGGAGAGAGAGAGTGATTTTAGAAAGTCATTAGCGAGGACAGTTAAATTGGAAGGTTAACTGAGTCGGAAAGTATGCGGGGATTTTGCGGGTACCAATATAATTATTCTTTATTTTTTGGTGGGGCTTGTGAGGAAAAAGGTACTGCTGCCCTACCACTAGCGTGACAGTAGTTGAGGCGTTTGTGATTAATTATCTGTAAATTTGTGATATATGTTGATTGGAAGATGATCAATGCTCTGTTACAGTCTCTTCTGTTCATGAATTCAAATAAAAGAAAGAAGAAATTTGATTTTTAACGGTAATTTCTTTGTTGTTCGAATTCTTCTATCAAACTGGTTTTTATTTTTTTTATGAAATTCATTATCAAAATTTTGAAAAATTGGATCAAAAAGGTTATATTAAGCCGAAATGAGGTGGATTTGGGTTCATGTTTCCAGGGTCAAAAATTCGCCCAGGTTAATTATTTCTCTTTTATTATTACATTAAATCATAGTAATTTAGAACTTTGAGACAAATTTGAGCATCATATAGTGAAACATCCGACCACTAAAATACAGTGCATATTCTAACATCAACGGTTCAATTTTTATTTTTGTGTTGACAAAAGAGGTATCGTCCGGCCGAAATAATTAAGTCAATTTTAAATCTGTATTTTTCTTATGAAATATATTATCATACTTAATTGAATTTGACATGATCCTTGAAACCATCTATTTTATGCAAAATGCTTGAAAGAGCCTCCAACTGTATATGCAGTGTAATAGTGGAAATGGTTCATGAAAGGTATCTTAGAGTGCATTAATAGAGAATTGACTTTTGCTTGTTAATATTGATTAACAGTTTTCTGTTGTTGTTTCGCTTTCTTTTCAAGGTAGCATCTAGCTAGAAGTTGAAGAACCAACCACAGTACCCTTGCACTGTTCCCAGGTGACTGACACTTCAACTGCCTGTTTTCTTAGTATATCTCAAAATGATAATATCCTGCTACATCTACAGCATTTTATTTTTCAGAAAAAAGTCACAACAATGCATCACAACATCAAAATACAAGACAGTTAATATTGTTTTTAGTTAGGAGCAAGAGCTTGGCAGTGTTCAGAAGCGTCTCTTATCCTATTTATTCATTTTTAGGAGAGTAGAAATCTCCAATTAAAATCCGATTTTTTTTTATTAATAGCATTAAAAAAAAATCACGCATGGCATTGAATTGGAAATATGTCCATTTTAATTTTAATCACGACTGTCGAAAATCACGCATCCCAAATATAAGGACCATTTTAATTTCAAATAAAAAAATACACGACTGTCGAAAATCAAAATTTTCAACTAATTGTTTAGGCTTGAAACCATCTTTTTTTTTAGTTCGAAAATGATGGTTACGGGCTTTGAACATATTTTCAATTCAATGTCATGCGTTTAATTTTTATTTTATTGATATTAATACAAAAAAAGGACGGAATCTAAATAGAGGAACGTGTCTTATCCGCTTGTAGAAGGACAGCAAGGACGGGAATCACGGGATGAAATTCAAAAAGCAATTCTAATCTAGTTAGTAGTTACTACTTAATGACTGAGAGAAAAAATGGAGGGAAGGTTACAGAGATAGCAGGTGCTCCCATTTTCTAGCAGTATCTCCCCAAATCTTAAAAGGAGATAGCGGTGAAATGAAACGAATAATGCTAAAATTACTTCTGTGTCCACATTTCATTGAGCCAATTTGAAAATATAATATTAATGAAGTATTGAACTTGAAAACTATATCGGCACCAATATAAAATGTATAAAAATCAGATACCCGACTTGTATGAATTTTTAGGCATTAATTCAACCCGTAGTAAGACTTCTATCAGATATCTTTCGGTACAAGTTGGACTCCACTGGTTTAAATGTTTACTTCACATATATAATACAAACTTTGACACAATTTTAAAATTCATTACATTACTGAAAGTAAAGGGACAAAAGCTGAACTCATATTATTATAGTAATTCCTCTAACACTAGTAGTCTGTCTACTACCTATAGTAAAATAGACAAAAGAACATTTGTCAAAAAAGAAAAATTATAAACAACTAAACACCTGCAATTTCTCTTCGCTTAAGCACCCAAGAACGCCAAGACCACTCGGACCCATGGCGTACCTCAAATCAAGAACAGGTTCTCTATGCGGGTTCAGATCTGCATACCTGGTAAAGGATGGCAAACCCCAAATACGAACCCCGCGTAGCATCTCATCTCCGTAGGCAAATAGAGGGTCATTTCTGTCCAAGCAAATAATTGCTGACTTGGACATGCGAAGCTCACTCACATTTCCCTGACAAACTTGGTCCTTGCAAAAGGACATGCCATCAGGGTTTTTTTTCATGAGGACGTGAGAACCAAGCTTTCCTAAATTGGTAAGAGCAGAAGGAGAATTTAGGGTTTGAGATGACAAGGTATCAGGTTGACAGAGGTCAACTCTTGGCCGAAAGCTGGCTACTATGTTGTCACCACCACAAGCAAGAGAGATGCATATACCGTTGCTCTCCAGTCCAGGCACCAAAGTTGGCCTGCAACAAAACATATATTAGACAGTTGATATTGCTCAAAAAAAAAAAGCCTCCAACTTTACTCGAAAAAAAAAATATGAGGATTCTCATGCCTGAGCATTTTGGTGCCAAAAGTCGCCACAGCCTCTTGAATTAATAGTTTTACAAATTTATTATTCAATCAACATATCCAAATTGTTGATATTGCTCTTATTAATGAGGGATGCATCCCATAAAGTTTCACATATTGAGTTTGTTTCATGCAATATCTTTTTGAAAAAGACTTGACAGAAGCTGTTTCATACAAGATCAATAATTAAAAAATAAATGGATCAATTAACTGCACTACATAAATATTGTGTTCATTGTCTGGACCCTTGAGCTTGTACAAACCAAACATATTAAAAAAAATTTACATGAACGCCTCAGGAAGATAAACAAGATCACGGTCAGATCATATCTGGATTTTGGAGCTTAAAAATTTAGCTGAAAAGAGAGGTTGTGGTAACTGAGGCCGACGCTACTTTTCAAAAAGAAGGTAGGGCCCTATATTCAAGTTTGAGCCGTTGCTTTAAAACGAACGGATTGGATCAATCTGATTTAAAATTGGGCCCTGCGTTTTCTTTTGACAAAAGGAGGCAATACGAATCCTGTGAAACTTATGGCACTCATCAAATATTATAAAAGAGAACAGAAGATGATATGCATGCAACACAGACTAACCACAGTTTTGCATCTTTGTCAGGGTTTCCAAACTCTGGATGCTAGATTGACTCTAATTAGTTTATTTATTTATTTTCTTTTACAAATGTCTATCAAGCACAACCGATAAACATGGTAGTCCATTAAATAAAGATCAAGAGAAGTGGGAACTGTAAAGAAGTGGAGATAGTCGCTCACCTTTCTGCCCCTGGGTCAATGTCCCACACACAAGGGCCCAATGAAGAGGCTGTCAGAACCCTGCTGGCACCATCATTATTCAATGAGTGCACAGTATGGATAGGTTGAGTGGTGAGTCCATCCAGAGATTGCACCGGCTGTGCAGTCTGACGCACGTCAAAGACCAATAACTTTCCATTCTGTAACAAAATATTGATCACACGTTACATTCTTGAAATAAAAAAAAACCCACATCCCATAAAGTTGTTGCTATGTTCAACTTACACTATATCTGTCCGAAAAACCAAAATACTCAACACTGTAATTTAATTAACATTCTATTTTCTGTTCATAACACTGCTATGATGGCAAAGTGTGTAATAGTGTGCTGGGATGCCAACTCTGGCCCTTTAAGAGATGCTCTAACCTGTCTGAACAGGTGGGCATAGGCATACTATACCCAACCTGAACCAACCAGCTACATCTATTAATAAGCTAACAGTTTGATGTGAATAATTGTAGATAAAAGCATGTCGGAGTGAGAATTCATGCATGCACCCTTCTAGCTAATATCAAAATAAATAAATAAATCAGGAAACACTTGTAATCTTCTACCAAAATTAAACTAAAAATGCTTGTACCAATCCTATCATCACCTGAGCTGACCCAAGAAATGACCAGAACAATTCCCATAAGGTGCAACAATAGCCTCCATAGAACTGAGAGTGAGCTTAAATTGTCTCCCCCACCCCCAACCTCAACCCAAAAATAATCACTGTTCAGACCACAACAGAAGGTCTTATATAATGTTATCACCAAAGAGAGCAGTTAGAGAAAAGGCTGAACACCTTTAGAGTATAAGAGCAAATTGAATATGTAGCAACTTCTGGGGTTGTATTTTGATTTGGTTGTAGTTTCACAAAAAGACAAAATGAAAATAGAAATGAAACAGTAGTGATTGTGCAAAACCTGCAACCCAGCATAAATATAGTGAGCATTGCCATCATTTCCAGAACAAGACCAGGCAGGAGCCTAGAAAAAAATAAAAATAAAAATCTGGCTAGGAACAATCTTTAACATTATTTTAACTTATCCCAAACTATGCAAGTGATCTAGGAATGGGACCAACTCTGGAGTTATTTTTGATGTAGCAGACAAAACACCTAACCAACTCAGGAGTTGTTCAATTGATTTTAGTAGAGGCAATCAGGCAGGTTATGTTAATTTAGGTTGTCTTTTCAGGTTCATGTCAGTTCAGGTTGAAATTATTCTCGAGTCTCAAATTATTCAGGATGTGAGCCGGGTCGCTTCAGGTTCCGTGTAATTCAGGTTCTCTCTGAGGTCTTGGGTCACTTTGGGTTCAGACTGTTTCGCATCTCGAGTCATTTGGCTTCAGGATCAGACTGGTTTAGGTATCAGTCAATTGGGGCTGACACTCAGGTTGTTTTGGGTTAACTTTGTGAAATTGATTTTGGAGCAGCAATTGAGCTTTTTTGGAGTCAAACTGGCTCATAGGTCAGGTTGAACAGATTAATGTTGTTTTGAGAAGGTCAATGGAGGATTTCGCGTCTAGTTGGACTCAGATCGGAATTTTCCGCCTCTAGTTTTAGCAAAATAGATGAATACCAGTTTCAGATATGAAACATTACCTCCTTTCTTAGCATCTTCGAAAGAACCATACTACAATTCAGTTAATCTGGGAAGATAACAAGAGGAGGGGTTCTTTGGGCATCTTTAGGTAAATGCAGAAAGTAGGGGCGCAGATGACAGTTTTTGTTATATTTACCAGGACTTTATGTATATCGTGTACGGTGTTTGTTATATTTACCAGGACTTTATATGATTGCCAAGTTTTTGTAGGGACACACCTGAAATTACCCAAGAGATGGCATTTTGTCTAGTACATATAAAAGCATAGAGCTAGAGAATCACCGGTAAGTCGTATTGAAGGACAAAGTTGTTGCTTTCCTTGCTGAAAAGAGAAACAAAATATTGTCTGAGAACAAGCAATAGAGAATTGCCATATAAGATGAGCAACAAAACAACGAAATAACAGTACTAATTTCCAACATGGCACAATATTTCTCCTGTCCGTAATTGTCAAAAAGAATACTTATGTTATATTTACAATATATGATTCAGTTGTTAAAACCAAGGTCTAATCAAGCACATAATGACTAAATCAACCTAACATTTTCATGTGGGCGCACAATAAGTCACCCATGAAATGTAAACTAGATGACCAAATCTAAAACCATTCAGCTTGATTTCTGTTTAAGTTGACCATCAAGGTGAGCCAAATATGTCATAGTAGAATATACCTTTCCAATCTTTAGAATACAATAGTTATTGCTAATTGCAAATTTCTCAAAGACTACTTTGGTGCTATATACAAGTAGAGGAAAATTTTGTATTAAATTGCAGACAAAAATAAAATCCAATAACAACCTGAATACTGCTAATTTCCGACCTAATGATGCAAGAGCTACTAGTCCATTGGGAAGAATACATAAATCCTTGACAATTTTAGTATTATTTGGTAGCTTTATTTTCTCTATTTCTCCAGGACAAAGTAGGCTAACCTGCAACAGAAACCAGAAAGTGAATAACATAATAACCAAGGACGAGTCATAAGCACTCACTGTCCCTTAAGACGCGGATCAAAAGGAACAAAAGACAAAATTAGTAATAATTATAATTAAACAAACCTTATTGAGCACATGTTCACAAGGTATTCCGTGTGCCTTTGAAGAAACCATTAGTGTCTGATTGGATGCATCAATAACCATCACCCGAGCTCCATCAAAAGGCAACTCATTCTACAAAGAAGAAACAACGTGTCATTTAGCATTAATAATAAAAGGATGCTTATGAAGGATGTTGCTGTGATTTGGGCAAAAAATACAATGTTCAACCCGAATTAAGATAATATATACGCACATAAAAATCCAAAGAAAAAGAAAAGAGCAAAGAGGGACCAGTCAGTACATAATGGCACTGTACTGGTAGAAAACCTTCTAAGATATGAGCTGGAGGCAAAATTAATATATAAAGGATTTTTTCTAAGGGTTTACCTGCAAAACAATTCTGCCGGGAAATGCTGTGTTACTTCCTACAAGAACAAAGACAAATTTGCTTAAGTTGCTCTATCTCCAGAAAGCATGTCTCATATTTGGTAAAAAGCCGGAAAGGAACAATATCAACTGAGAAAAATAGAGCAAAAACCTGACAAGGCTCCAATAGAAAGCTTCTGCCTCTGATCAGAAAATTCTAGAAGACTAGTCTGTCTTATTTTCTTCAGGCAAAGAAAAGTTTAGTGAAAATTAGTTTTTGAGTAATGTTTTTTTTTTCTCTCTTTCATATTCTATGTATATGAAAGGTATGCTAGTCCCTACCTGTCTCTTGGATGTTTGTTCTTCTAATAGCTCCTGCAAGTCATTATACAAAAATTTTATTCATCACTGATTATATTACAGTCAATGCTGAATAAATTTAAAACAGAGTTACAGAGTAAAATAAAGAGGGCAGTTTTACTATGGTATACCCTTTGCTTGCTCATTTCTTCAAGTAATCTTGCTTTCTGCAAAAATGAACAAAAAAACAGTTTACAGAGTCATGATATAAAAAACAGAGTTTGCTCGAAATATCCAGTAATGACATACAAGATAAACAGCTAACCTCCAAAGTAAGGGATTCGTTTTTTTCTCGTAGAGATTTCACCTCCTACAATACATAAGTACAGAAAATTAAATCATGAACAAAACATTGGATTCTTTAGTGACCAAGACGAAATCTTACAAAGGTAAAGTAGCAGGTTCAAAGTCCAAAGCGGCAGAAAGTTAGATTTAGTAAGACTGAAAAGGAGACTTTGTGCATTTCCAATAAATCATGTTTTTAAAGAATGGATAGAGCAACAAAAAAAATGGTTTTCCCGAAGATATGGTAAATATTTTACCAAAGTTTACAAATAAAACTTGGCTCTAGTGAAAGTCACATAGCATGCAACTCGGAACTAAAGTTAGTCTGGCAAAAGATGGCTTCCCTAAGTTCTTCGTAAAATTAACCAAAACATACTTGACTAGTACAATAAAATTCCTATCCGCACAAGAAGTTATTTTGGTTCAGATTAGTTCAATATGAGTCAGGAGAAAAAAAGAAAAGGTTAGGCCAAAATTGTTAACAACCTAATAATTCGTGTCATTTTCAAAATTTATCAAAAACTGTAGGGACCTTAGATCAATGGGAAAAATGCTATTTCACAAGTATGATAGTATATTCTTGCAAAGGATAGTACTCAAATGAAAGGGAAGTTGTAACCTTTTCTAAGTCATCGTTTGGCACCACTATCCTTGGTGCATACAAGTTAATGATCTGTTTGGGATTAAACTTCCCATTGCACTGAGGGCACTGCCAATGGAGAGAAAAAAAATTAAGAAGATGAGAAAAGGAATGCTCAAAAAAGAAGAAACACTTCCTCAGTTAATACGATGACAGATGATTAAAACTTACTTTCCCTTTGTTCCCACACTTGCGTAGCCATTTCTCTAGGCACAATCTACCATATACATGCCCGCAAGGAATACAGCTGCATCAAGTTTAGAACACATGACTCAGTTCATTCATACTAGTAACTAATAAGCTGAATAAAATAAGGTAATGGATGTGAAATCAAAACCAGCAAAAAATGGATGCTTCTGTTTCAAAATACCATAATTGAAATGGATAATCTCACAATAGAAAATTAAATTAGGCGAAAATGGAAAAGATCTAGCAAAACCATGTAATTAAGATTAGTGGACTGACAGGTTCAATCTAGTTGGATTAAAGCACCTGAGCATTAGCACAGAATAACACATTTCTGGATATGATATCTAAATTGCAGAAATCTAGTATTTAGTTTTCACATCTTTTGAAAGAAACTAATTAGCAAAACAGCCATCATCCAGCAAATTTGGTGAGGCCTGCACCATTAACTGAGAAATAAGTAGATTTTATGCTTAGTTTTCAAATTCAAAAAAGAAATGCCAATACCAGACACGGTGAGGCCCCTCTGAGGTCCATGGCTCCATGCAAACGGGGCAAGTAGGCAGTACCAAGTTGTCCCCCGATTCAATCTCAATATCTCCTTTCCCCTTTTCCTCCCCATTTTTCACTCTTCCTTTAAATTCTTCTTCTTCTTCTCCTTCACTTCCTTCTTCGTTTGCCTCTTCTTCATCCTCGGTCTCTTCATCAACTTCAATTGCTGAATCCCTCAGCTGTCGAAGCCTTTGGGGTAGGTTCACCGCCACTTCTGGTTCCGTGTCAGCGTCACTACTGGATGTGTCGTCTTCCGAGTAAGTATCGCTTTCATTCTCTTCTTCTTCTTCCTCGTCGTCTTCTTGCGGCGGTTGAAAGCGAGATGATACTCTTCTTGATGCCATTCGATGTGAAAAATAATGGGAAACTGGGAAGGAGCGAAGCGAAATTTCTAGTTCCCGGTTCTTTTTCGGTTCGCTGCTCGGTATGAACCGTCCGATCGGCATTGATTGGCGTGTATTTGATGTGTGCGAATGTAGTGGTCCGTACGAATCCTGATGCGGATTGGACGGCTCCGACCAAGAGACTAATTGAAAACACTTTGGGGCCGATTTGGGTTTTGCAATGTTTCATTTCATTTATGGATATGAAATAGATTTGGGGGCCCAATACTAAACCGTTACTTTGGGCTAAATCGCGAGATGCATTAGATGATGTAAGTAAGATAGATAACAAGTTGGGTATTTTAATTCATTTACAACATTTGTTAGGAGGTTTAATATTTTAAATTAGTTCGGGACTCATTTTATGTCACTAGATAATCAAAATTCACGATTAATCTCAAAATATCATCTAATATTATGCTCATATAATTATAGAGTGAATTTGAAATGATGCATCGATTTTTAAGCTAATAAAGAATCCTATAATGCATGAACAATATATTTTTAGCATGTTTAATGTTTTCAATTAATTATGTTCCTACTCATGTCATTAAATCCCGAAATTTTTATTAATACTACTCTTAAAAAAAACTACAAATTATAGAAAATTCGAAAAATATCAAGGCCTCAACGTCAATCTGCGGCCCCATTAATTCTTGGGGAGCCGCAGATTGACGTTGAGGCCCCCCAAAAATCCAAAAATGCACCATAATAATTGATATTTAGGTTTTTGAGGGGCCACAACGTCAAATTGCAGCCCTCCAATAATGGAGCTGCAGATTGACGTTGAGGCCCTGGTATTTTTCGAATTCCCTGATTTCAGTGGTGTTTTGGTTTTTTTTTAAATGGTATTAATAAAAATTTCGGCATTAAATCACTATCGTAGTCATTCTCTGGAATATCATATAATATATGCACAAATATTAATTAGAGCGGATTTCAAATTGTTTATCAACTATTACGCACACAAAAACTCCACTGATGTATTTACAGCACGTTTCATGCTTGTTAGATGTTATTAATTAATTTTGAACTAGATTCAAGTAATTAGATATTGACATTTATTTTCTTCAAATATCATATATTATTTGTCCAAAGATTATTTAGATCGAATTCCAAGCAATACATCAATTTTTAAATCGGCAAAACTGATGTTCATTCTCTAAACATTATCTAGGACTTGTATAATAATTTTGAGCTTATACATGTATTTTAGTGCTAGCAAAATCTAAAAGAAAAAACTGATTCTTTTTCATATATCAGAGTTAACCTTTGCTACATATAAAACAAAATTTGAGGGAGAAATAAGAAAAGATGAAGAAAAAAAGATAAAGTATGCATATAAATTCAATGTTTTTTGTAACTTCTAATCAAAGTTCGGAGAAAGTAAACATTTAAGCGTTCTTCTCCCGTCCGCTTTTTTATTTCTCTTTGTAAACATTTATGCTAATTATACTAAATTATACTAAAATAAACTAAGTTATACTAATTATACTAAATTATACTAAAATAAACTAAATTATGCTAATTATACTAAATTATACTAAAATATACTAAATTATGCTAATTATACTAAATTATGCTACATTATACTAAATTATGCTAATTATACTAAATTATGCTAATTATCTAAAATATACTAAATTATGCTAATTATACTAAATTATACTAATTATACTAATTTAGCATAATTTAGTATATTTTAGATATCTTTTTCTCTTTCTTGTTTTTATAAAAGTGTATTTTATCAACTATCTTACTGTTCCCTTTTTATATTTTTTTTAAATGTACACACATGAAAAAGTTTATTCCTTTAGAAGCAATACTTTCAAAAGCGAACTTTAGTTTTGGATTTGTATTAAGTACTAACAGACAAAACATAATAGCTAATTGGAAAAAAAAAAAAAAATACCAGGCCGGCTAGGATGTCAATGGCACACTTTTATTTGTTTACCCTATCCGTATCGTATCCGATAAGACGGGTATGGGTAAAAAATTTTTTCGTAAAGCCTATTTCGTACCCGTTACCCGATCGAGTAATTAAAATATATATAGAGAGAGAGAGAGAGTACGGCTAATGTCATAAAATTATAATTTCAGCCTAAGTTATAACAAGTCATTTTTTGCGATTTCAAAGTCCAAATAGTCGATCTGAACTGCTCAACATGATCTCCATATTAAAATGTGTTTGGAGACCAAATTTTATATTTTTTGGGATTTTTTTACTATTTTTTTAGATAGGTACAAAATCACTGTTTTGGATGGTCCAGAATTATCTGAAAACAGTGATTTTGTACCCATCTAAAAAATAGTAAAAAAATCTAAAAAAATATAAAATTTGGTCTCCAAGTACATTTTAATATGGAGATCATGTTGAACGGTTCGGATTGACTGTTCGAATTTTGAAATCGCAAAGACTGACTCATTATAACTTAGGTTGAAATTATAACGTTATGATATTAGTCGAACTATATATATAGAGAGATGGGCTAATTGCTTTGGGAATTAAAGAGGATGTTTTACTTTGCACTCATATTTTCATTTTCAAAGTTCAAATAGTCGATTCGAACCTTCCAAAATGATCTTCATATTAAAATGTGCTTGGAGACCAAATTGTACATTTTTTGAAATTTTTTTAGAATTTTTGAAAATCACAGCTTTTCTGAATTTTTTATTATTTTTTTAATTAATGAAAAGCTGTGATTTTCAAAAATTCTAAAAAAATAGTAAAAAAATTTCCAAAAAATGTCAAATTTGGTCTCCAAGCACATTTTAATATGAAGATTATGTTGGAAGGTTCGAATCGACTATTTGAACTTTGAAAATGAAGATATGAGGGCAAAGTAAAACACCCTCCTTAATTCTTAAAACAAATTAGCCCATCTATATATATATATATATATTGGAGTTGGCTACGGTGCTATGCAAAGCATAGAGGGCCTCCGTGCTACGACTCAATATTTGAGTTTTCAAAATCTTAAAAGTCGATCCGAACCGTACAACATGATCTCCATATGAATATGTACTTGCAAACCAAATTTTACATTTTTTAGAATTTTTTTACTATTTTTTTAGATAGGTAGAAAATCACTTGATCTGAAAATTCTGTAACATTCAGATCAAGTGTTTTTCTACCTATCTAAAAAAATAGTAAAAAAATTCTAAAAAATTTAAAATTTGGTTTGCAAGTACATATTCATATGGAGATCATGTTGTACGGTTCAGATCGGCCGTTAGGATTTTGAAAACTCAAATATTGAGCTGTAGCATGGAGGCCCTCTATGCTATGCATAACATATTAGCAACTTCCATATATATTAATAAGCATTGAAAATAGTACTTTAATTGGTTTACTTGCGCTTAGCATGATTAGAATTTTTTTTCAATAAAATATTATACATATGTAAAATGAATGTATATGTTTTAATGTTTTATTTAATAAATAATAAAAATAATTACTACATTAGTATTACCCGTTATTTACCCGCTATTATTTCGTTATCCGACACTCATAACGGGTAAGGGTAGAGTATGGGTAAGATCATTTGTAGTGGGTAAAGGTAGGGTACGGGTAAGGATAATTTGTAACGGTACGGGTATGAAAATACTTCCACCTGATCCTTACCGTACCGTTGACACCTCTAAGGCCGATCAAACTTTGGCCGGCCCTATAAAAAATTCGGCCGGCCAAAGTTTGGTCGGTCTGGTTATTTTTAAAAATATTCAACCAAACTGGTCAGATTTGTTAATTTATATTTAATGTTGGATAGTAAAAAAAAAATTGGCACAACCACTTCTCTTTCTTCTCCTCTCTTTCTTTTACTCGACGAACTATAAAAGAGATTCTAACACTTTGTTTGGATGGAGAGTAGAGGAAGGAAAGGGAGGTGAAGAATAGAAAAGAATGGAATGAAATAGAAAAAAAGATTAATATATTTAGTTTCTTCATGTTTGAATGATTAATGAGGGAAAATAAATTTAACTTTTCTTTCTGTCTTATTTCTTGTTTGGTTAATTAAAATTTAGAAGGTTAATGAAATATTTAGTGGCTGTTGTAGATTTGTGACAAAAAAGCTTGGATTAGAATTATATAGGTAAGATATAGAGTTGGGTATTTGTGTTTTTTTTTTTAATATTTGTAACAAAATTTCTTCCCATCCATTACAATCCAAATCAGAAAAAAAAATCAATTTTATTAATTATAATTATACAAAGTTAAACCATCTTCCTGTACTATTTATCTTCAACATAATTTTGTCAATCAAATACGATTCGCGAGAAATTTTTCTTTTCTTTGTATTCCCTCTTCCTCTACTCTCCATCCAAACAAGGTGTAAGTCGTAAAATTTGCAAAGTATCTTTCCTTTATCTTACTATATTATAAATGAGGAGGGTTCCACTGCACTCTCTTTTGGTGCACCTAAATGCACCCAAAACTCATATGGTGCATTTTAAAAGTTTAAATAGTCGATTCGAACCTTCCAACGTGTTCTTCATATTAAAATGTGCTTGGAGACCAAATTTTACATTTTTTGGAAAAAATTTACTATTTTTTCAGAATTTTTGAAAAGTTTAGTTTAATCAAATGTTTAGTTTAATCAAAAATTCTGAAAAAATAGTAAAAAATTTCCAAAAAATGTAAAATTTGTTCTCCAAGCACATTTTAATATGAAGAACACGCTGGAAGGTTCGAATCGACTATTTGAACTTTTAAAATGCACCATATGAGTTTTGGGTGCATTTAGGTGCATCAAAAGAGGGTGCAGTGTAACCCTAGTATTATTATTATTTCTCCAGGACCCGAGATTGACCGTGAGTGCGAGTCCGCATCGTCTGCATTAACTCAAATAAGTATCTTTTGAGTTAATATATCTCGACCGTCCGATTTTAAACGGAGTCAATCTGGCATCTGCCTATAAAAGCAGGGAGTCTTTTAATATTAGTGCAGATCTGATCGATACGGATTTTAAAGCTGATTAGACGGTAGAGATGCATTAACTCCAAAGATTCTTTTTTTGAGTTAATGCAGAGGATACGAATTCGCCGAGTGCCGACTCTATTTGCTCCGTTCTGCTTCTGCCAGCTAAAAGAAGCAAAGGAAAAGTGCAACAATGGCGAGAGGCCTCTCGTACGTTACCTCAACGCAGCTCCTCTCTCTCGCACGCAATCCTCGCGTGGCGATCGTCGATGTCAGGTACAAGATCTTAAAACCCTAGTTACTAATCTCTTCTTCTCTGGTCCCGACCTACTCTTGCTGAAATTTTTTCTGATAAAGGGATGAAGAGAGAAGCTATGACCCGCACATAGGTGGATCCTTGCATTTCGCCAGTGAAACCTTCTCTCAGAAGCTTCCCGACCTGATCCAGGCTGTCAAAGGCAAAGATACCCTTGTTTTTCACTGCGCACTTAGCCAGGTTCTTTTCGGCCCCTTTTTCTGCTTTACTAATTTGTGCATACATTAGTTTTAATTGGATAAATGCTCTTTGATTTGGCTTTGAAGGAGGCAAATGCGCTAGACATTCATGTTTTGTTCATGCAATATAAAGGGATATTTTTTTTTCCCTTTAGCTCCTGGACTAATTTATGACTTCCTACTCTCGCTGGTATAATTACATTTCTAAAGTTAACCATGTTTTTGATTGCCCACTCAGCAAGGTTCTCTTTCGCCCCTTTTCTGTTTTACTAAACAGGAGTTATCTTGACAATAAATTTTTACTAAAGAATGATTACTTAATTATGCATAGATTAATTTTAATTGGATAAACGCTCTCAGTTGGGAATTGCATAGTTTAGTTATAATTCTAATCACTGTAAGAGGGATAGCTGTTTTCTTTTCTTTGGCTCCTGGACTAATTTTTGACTTCCAACTCTTGCTGGTACAATTACATTTTCATACTTACCCGTTTCGAGGACCTATTTTCCCCAGCTGAAGCAACATACCATTTTGGGAACTGTTACTTGGACCAAGCATGCAAAGCATTCAACCCGGATGCTTTCACGCCTCCTCCCTTCCTTTGGCTATTCTTGTGTTCGGTTCGCCGAGGTTTATTGTTAGCTAAACTACCAGAGAACCTCGTTCATGCTCCTTATTGCTGATTGGTTGGAGCCTCTTGTATGCGACTACGCTTGAAAACATCCACTTTCTTATTTCAACTACTCTGCCAAATGATACTGTGATTGGTTATGCCTCCCTCATAGCATCTTAGCACATCCTTGGCCCCCCTACAGCCTCCGTCTCCTATTCCGGTTTCTAAATTTCCAAGCTAAACTAGGAGTAGTTGAATGAATATGGAATTAATAACACTAGATCTTTTCCAATTTGATTAAAATCAAATTAGAAATTCTGTAAAAGATCAACCTGTAAGAGAGAAATTTTTACAAGTTCCGAGATAAAATTAATTTAAATTATGCAGTTCATCTTACATGTGTAATTCAATGTTGCAGGTGCGGGGCCCAACCTGTGCCCAGCTGTTTCTTGACTACTTGTCGGAATCAAAGGAAGATGCAGACATAAAGAATGTAATGGTTTTGGAGAGAGGATTTAATGGGTGGCACTATGCCGGCAAACCCGTTTGCACATGCACTGACTCTCCCTGCAAGGGCACTTGCTCCTGATTAACTCCAGCTCAATTTCTACATTTGGTGGGGGTAACGGGCTTATGGATTACTCATTTGATATTAATAAGAGCTGTTTGTTGCATTAACAGTGCCTGAAACTTATATTCAAAATTATGATGATATATAATACGGTATACATTTTATTGTCTTGCATATTTAAGAGGGTATTGATGTTGGACATACAGAACTGGAAGAAGAAAAAGTTTGTGTGTATATCCAACGGGAGTTCGTAACCTTGTGGCACTTAACTCAGGTAAGCAGCATGTGAACCATCCAATCGATTCATGGGCACCTATTTAGAAGCCAGCTTTGAGATTCAGGCTGGCAATCAAGGTACATGAGGAGATGTGAATTCTACCAGAAAATGTTGCCTTTAAAGTTGTAGCAGAATCTGGAGCCATGAGTCCGGAACCTCTGAGGTAACTCAAATTTTGAGTTTGGATCCGGACCAATCAAGCTTGAGATGGAATGCATGGGTTCCTTTAATATTTGTTCCAAAGCAGGTTGAACAGTTCCAATCTAAACTCAAAATTCGAGTTACCTTGGGTGATATGAATTCCTGGAGCCATTGCGTTTTTTTTTTTTCCTTGGGGAATTGGGAGGGTTTTATGGACTGATGAATGGATAGTGTTGCAGGGTTGGTTTGATTTGATAGTCTGAACAATATGGTGTTAATAGCAGTGACGGCGATAGATATTTACCATAAAATGTTAACTTCGTCTTTTCAGAGTGAAGTGAACTAATTTTGCAAAAACTATATGACTTTCAGTCCCCTTCGACTGACCCGTCTAAAAATATACGGGTTGGTTTGTTGTCTGGGTAGATAGACGGGTTAGAAAGGCTCATCCCCCGTTCCTTTCAGTTTAACCAACATTTGGTAAATGAACTGCAGATGTACTTGTAACAATTGCGTGATTTTAAATATTATAGTAAAAATTAAAATTTGTAATTCAAATGCAAAACAGATATGGTTTAAAAGTACTTCGTGTTTTTTTATAAATTAATATATTGATATTGATATTTTAATAAGAGTGAGGTTATGCCCACTACGGATAGTGCATACCTATAATGGATACTTGGACAGGTGATCTGAATCATTTAACATGATCTATATGAAAATATATTTGTAAACTAAAATTTACATTTTTTATAACATTTTACTTTTTTAATAGGAGGCTTTAAATGTTTTAATTTTTTATGCTTCCATCGAGCCTCCATTTTATAAATGTTAATAACTTAAAATGTTAAACTCAAATATCATAATAAAACCGTTATATTTGATCTATATCATTTTTTCTACACACATATAAAGGACTAGGAAATTCTATTTTATTTTAATCGGTGTCAAGAGCCTGCAAAAGTACATTGATATGAATGAATTATAAACTTTGATTTTTCAACTTATTGATCCATATAAAAACAAAACTGAAAATTGGTAATTTTTTTATGTGAATATAGAGAAAATAATATATATCATACCTAACAGTTTCATTTGACATATAAGTGTTAAATTTTTTGTTATAAAAAATTAAAAGTGTAAGCATGATGGAGACAAAAAAATAGAGGCATTTAATTTCTATTTAAGAAAATACTAAAATTTTTTAAAAATATAAAATTTAGTTTTTAAATATATTTTCATATGAGATTATGTTTAATGGTTCGAATCGATATTTTCTAATTTTGAAAATAGAGATATAATCTCTAGCGCGGATCATTTATACAGTTATATTATACAGTTATAATCTCTAGCGGCGTGAGTTCAGATCCAGTGAGATACCTACCGTGGAGAATGAGAAATTTCAACCGTCCGATTTAATCTGATACGAAACGAAGATCTCCGTGATGTTGTGCCCAGAGGCCAGTAGGCCAGAGGTACGCTTCCTTGGCGGCGTTGACTGACGCTCCATTTAGACCAGCATATTTGCTCGACAGACTTCTGGAGTCTCGTTGGTATAAACGAACAAACCATTAATTAAGCTTCTCTCCAATGGCATCTCGCCTTCTCACCTCTCGCCTCCGCTCTTCCCTCTCTCCCTTACTCCTTCGCTCTTCTCTTAACCCTCTTTCCATTCCCTCCCCTCCCCTACCTCCAAGCCCTCTCTGCCATCCTTTACCCCTCACCCCTTTTTCTCTACCCTTCTCCACTTCCTCTCGCCGCCTTCCCTCCTCCCGTCCTCGCCACGTGGACATCGGCGCACGTGCAAGGCAACTACAAAACCGACGGTTATGGACCTACGCGCTAACCTTCGGCTGTGTGGCGGGGTTTATTGTTATCGTGCTGAGCACGTTTCAAGATCAGCTCGTGTTTTACATAACCCCTACGGATGCATTGTCGAAATTCGAGTCGGATCCTAAGAAGAATCGATTCAGGCTGGGAGGGCTTGTACTGGAGGGATCCGTTGTGCACCCAAGCCCCAATTCGCCGGAGATGGAGTTTGTTGTCACCGATCTGATCACTGACATCCTCGTACGGTACTATTACTTAAAATTCCACTATAATTATGGATTGATTATATTCTCAGTTGGAACCTCAATTATATCTGTCTGAATGGTGGGTATCTCTGGTAAAGAGTTTTTGTTTTGGCAGAATAGTATTACTCTATTTTTTCTTATTATTTCCCAATTAATAGTTATAAGGGGCGTTAATTGAAGTGTTATCTGATTAAGGAATTCATCAGGACCTTTCTTATATCTCGGTCAAAGAAATCATTAATTTACCATTGGAGTTTGGAGGAAAGGAAAGAGAAGTGTAGGAAACGTAGAGAGAAGTTACCTGAGTACAATTACACTGGAAACTAAAGGGTGCATGAAACTTCGAAAAATGTGTAGAAGGATTCACCCCATTTCTCTCCATGCCCTCACACACCCTTCCTCTCGCTCCTTTTGTAACCTTCATGGAAGCACACAATGCTTCCTTCGCTTAGTTAGGTCACTTCTAATGGGTATTAATAGCACATCATAAACTGATATTATGTCATTCGTTGAAGCTAACCAAAATGGAATTAGTATGGCAATTCATGCTTGAATTTCCCTCTCTTTCGTGAAGTTAACCAAATGGTTTAGTTAGTATGACATTTGTACTTGAACTTGATAATTCATACTAAAAATCAACTTTGATTACAATTAAACAACAAATTATTTGGACAAATGATTGATCTGAATAAACTGGAAGGTCATTGATATTAGTTTCAGAGTGGTCAGCCATGGTAAGTACATACAAGGTTGCAACCTTACAATAAATTCTCTGACTATAATGGGGTGCATAATGACTGTTACTTGTGGGGGTTTTACATAGCCCAAGACCACTTGACTTCATACTAAGGTTTATTTGTGGCCTTCTATTATAACAGCGGGCTGGTTATGTTAGCATTGGGTTGGAGTTTGTAACTTTGTACTTGGGTTGTTATTCTTTTTAGTAAGATTCAAATTAATTTGAGTGGACTCTAACCAACACCACCAGCATATGGAGAATTTGACCTTAAATCTATAGTTTTATACTAAAGTTGTCAATGAGGTAGTGCTTGAATAGAATCTTTTCTTGATCTCGGGCTTTGTAATCTTTTAGCAATTTCAATTGGAAAAATAATCCCACAAATAAGGATTTTTGGCTCTATATTCAATTTTTATAGTTATGGGGTTAAAGTCTGCTGATGAATCATGACCTAATCCAATCTGAACTAAATCACCAGGAAATCAAGAATCCCGATTAGCTCTGAAACAAAATCAATAAGCAAATCGCCTTTGATTCCTCAATCTCATAGAATTTGTCTTTTTTTTTTTTCTTTTATAGTTATGAGGGGTCTCTGCCAGATTTATTTCGTGAGGGGCACTCAGTGGTGGTGGAGGGTTTTCTAAAGCCATTTCCTGAGGAGATAAAAGCTCAAAAATCAAAAGTATCAGAGAAAGCAAGAAGCACCGAATGCTTCTTCAAGGCAACAGAGGTCTTAGCCAAGCATGACGAGAAGTACATGCCCAAAGAAGTAGCTGAGGCGCTAGAGAGAAACAAGAAAACGCTTGAGGCTGAACAAAGTGCAGCAACCAGTGCAAGTTAATTCATTTTGCGAATAACATTATACTTACTACCTTGATATATATGTTGGTTGCTGTTTCGAGAGAGTGAGAGATATAGTTTTATAGATCAATTTTGGAGGTTACGTAGAGCCTGCTGAGAGTTTCAAATGAATCAAATTCATTTTTGATTGGCAATAATCATGAGAAACAATGCCTAATTTAATACAATTTCTTAATTTGTTATTCATATACTCAGTTTCTGTGGTTTATTATGTACGGTGTAACCACAGCCAAACATTCGCAGAAGGTGTTTTCTCTACATAGTTTTTTTATTTAGAAATATATTAAATATTTTGTTGGGAAAGAGAAAAATGATTTTTTTTTTCGATGCACTACAAGAAATTGAATCATCGATTCGGCTTTATACATTTTCCTAGAAATTGAACTTTCAATTCAATTCTTTAGAGTTTGTATTCATATCTCAATTATTTATCAAATGCCTGATTTGCATACTAATTCTAAATAACCGAATCAATCTTTAGTCGCAAAAAATATCTGATTTACATATAAGTTCTAAAGAACCGAATCAATGATTCATTTCTTTACAAAATATTTTCATCTTTATGATTCTTTTACAAAATATTCAATACGTTTCTTAGAATACAAAAATTAATTTACTTCAAACTGAAGTTGTCAAACAAGATATAAAATAAAAATAAGATTTAAGTAGCAATCAAACATAGCATAAACTCACAAACACGGCAAAGAATTGAACTCGTTCTTACTGTACTTTCTGCATATTAAATTGGAGAATGGAGTAGGTTCGATAGACTTAAGGATCGTCCAATCAGATTTAAAATCTATTCGTACAGATATTGACACGAACATGCACAAATATTAAAGAAGAGCGCATGGGTTTTAAAACGGATCATACGGTCTCAGAGCAGATCGAACCTAAAGTCCCGCAGTCATTAAATTGCAAGACTTGGGCAAAGATACTTTTGACCCTTTCTTTCAAAAGGAAAATGATCATGCGTAGCAGCGTAGAAGATTATAAGCAAAAAAATTTTTAAAAAGAAAATAGGAAGAACTGATTTGATCTCTGAACTACTCTCTTTGATTCAATTAAGTATTTAAAGTTTTTATTTCGATCAAGCTCCTTGAACTGTTCTATTAATTATATACTAATTTCAGTGTTAATTTGTATTAACATGACATATAATTAGCATTTATTAGAATATAAGAGCATCTACATACCTGGTACTATTAGAGTTTCTAATATGATGTGGCAGTTTCTAATTCAGTTTTAGAGATGTGGGATAGTTTTTTATTTAGAAACTATGCAGTAAAGTTTCTTATTAAGAAACTGTTTATAAATTCCATGCTGATCAAATGATTAGCTCAAATGTTTTCTCCTTTTTAATTTGTTGCTAACATGGCTTAATAGAAACTCTAAAATTAATTTCAGGAATGGAGAGTTAGAAACTTTAGAGACCTTAATTTCTAAAAAGTGATTAACATTTATTTAGAAACTCATTTGAGTTGCTGAAACTTAACCAAACTTTTAATCTCCTCGTGCATTCCAATTGAAAATTAAACCAAATAAATTACAAGTAAACCCTAAAATCTGAGCTCCGCTAGGCAATAGGTTCATAGCAATTTTTAAATGTCATTTCAGCAGAAATAAAAAAATGTAGCATGCAATTGATGAACCAAAGTAGTTTGGAGGTTTCATTGAATAAAATATAATTCAGGGGCTCCATTAAATTAAAAACAACAGTTTAGAAACTTATTTCAAAATTAACAGAAAACAATAATTATAAATATAAAAACAGCCCTTTTTTTTTCAAATAAATAAATATTTTGTTTTGCATTCATGTACACAATGCTTGATTTCCCTTTCTCCCTGAAGAATAAGTTTTTCATCTAGTTGTTCAAAACAACACTTTCTGTGGGGAAAGAAGGTCGATTCGAAATTCAGATGAAAGAACATTGGTGAATATTAAAAAGTAAAAAACATTTTTTTATTAAAAAATAATTGACGACTATGCACAAATCACAATCTGAACAATAAAAGCTACGACTTTTCTTAAAATAAAAATAAAAATAAAGAGTAATAAAGTCTTCACCTAAAACGTCCCTTTAACAAAATGGTCAAACTGTTTACAAAAGAAAATGTCACAGGTCAACTGTAAGATGGGAATTTTCACGTGTCCATCCCATAATTTCAAATAAAATTTTCTCCAGTCGGATGCAACAGAGTCGCAATTTTGAAGATTTTTGTCCATTTGCATAATTATTTAGTGATTTTTATTTATAATTCGTAGAGAAAATACATAGTGTATCAATAATAAAATATTAATATCAACTTTTTTTTAATAACATTATACCCCAACACTCACAATGTATTTATTTCAAAGTCTGCCAGCTGGACAACTACGCACACAGAGGAACTCATCACTAGACTCCTATCATTTTCATCAAGCAAGGATGACCAAATCTGTATCCATATGATGCACATCTTGTGCGTTTTTTAGTTTGTTTACAGCTGAATGTTTTCTAAGACACTTAATCCCTGTGCGTTTTTTAGTCTATTTACAGTTAAATATTTTATAAGACATTTGTTGTCTCATCTTATGTCATGTCATCTTATGTAACAACTGGTGTATAATTTTTTAAATTAATAAAATCGTCTACGGACTTTCCACAAAAAAAAATATTTATTTTATTTTATATCATACCTTCATAATTCTTCAGATATCATATATCACACTAAAAGTGAATACTTTTCCTTAATATTTGCACTGGAAAATTTTAATTGTAATCTTGTATACAAATACAACAATCCATATAGAGTATAAAGAGTATGAACAAGGTATATTTTAATTGTGTTGGATCAGTACTGTAAAAAACATCGCTATTTATTTAACACACAATTTAAATTGCTCAAATCAAGATTAAGAACATTGTAACCTTACAACCCCATTATTTTCCTTCCCTCTAACACAATCAGCGCTATAAAATTTAAATATTTACATAATAACACTATTTTAACACTATTTCTTTACTATTGAAATTAATATCACCTTTTACTATTTTAATACAATATATTCTTTACATTAAAATAGGATTGGTAATTAATACTCTGGCACCGCTCTTTCGCATTTATTATTTCGTGAGGTGCATTCATCTCTTTATTTAATTTTGTACAAATCGACCGTTCGTTTTCACTTTTCACAGAAAAGCCCCTCAATGGATACTGACAAATAGACAATCAGACGACACCGATTTGAATCCTCCAAGTAACGACCAATTAAATACACCGTCGTTGTTTTTTCTTTGAAAACCCCGTCAAATTAGTAAATTACTTCACTATTAAAATAGTTCTTCATTGTGCACCTAACCTTCAAAAAAAAATAAAGCCATGTTCCAAAACCTGTCCTGTGAAAGATTTATATATTTCTATGTTCAATTTTGTAAAAAAGAAAAAAAGAATTCCTATACAAAGTAAAGAGGTATCGCCCATCTGCTCCCACTGTCCTTGCCAGCTCAGCGCGCAACATCAAACAACAAAAGTGGGACCCACCCACCATATCCTGTCTCTTTCTCAATCTTTACTAGGTAGAAGGCAACCCTTACATGTTTACATTTACATTTATGTACTTCCGATGACGTGTCATAATCTATTAAGGTTAAAAAGTCCCATCCCTCTAGTAGAAAACCGCCACGTCAGTAATCAGTGTAAGTCCGTAGGCAGTGGTAAGTGGTAACCCTCCGGACAAAGCAAAAGAGGTAGCAAAAATCCCACTAAAGGAGGCTGGACCACCTCCACGTGTCGGTCACTGCCTGAGCCACGACCGGTCAAGCTTCCCCGCTACCTCCTGTATCACGTGCCACGTTGCGTCCCCTTCCACTACACGGCTGTTGAAAAGCAGAGCCCGCCTCTTGATTGGGTCCCACAGATTCCGCTGGATCGCGGTAAGGTTTGTCTTCGCCACGTGATCCAGCACCGACTCCAGCTTATCTACGTCGCGCTCCGCCACAGTCAGCGATATCTCGTCCCATTTTATCGTGCTCTGAAACGGTAACCTTATATCGTCCGCGATAATTACCGGTACGCAACCGAGTTCCACCGATTCGACCAGTCGTGGGCTCCATGGGGCCCACCCCAAGGGGCACAGGCAGAATACGGATCGCGCTATCTCAGAGCGGTAACCATCGAATCGTTTGCGCTTCAGGTAAAATTTCGGATTGTTACCGTACCGCTTCAATATCTCGGTCCTTACCTTCCTGCAGGAGAATAAAAAACCGTTATAATCCGACACGTTTTCCCTGCTCCGCGGGGTTAGATTACATCAGGTCTGGGAACTTTCATGGGCACCCGCATAAAAATTCATTCAACAGAGTTGTAGCTTCAGTTAGTTTCGGCTGAGACAAAACTACTGCTTTATATAAATTGTTAAATTTCAAGGACAAAATGCAAAAGATGTAGAAAGTAACAGTTTACTTGCTGTAGAAGCGACCGCTGACGTTCTTAGGATGAACTTCCATCTTGCCACGAAAGAATGCAAAAATGTCCCGTCTGGCGGCCGCCGGGTTGGGGTACTCCTCTGACACCTCGGGCCCCACATACGGTGGTATTAGCACGTGCTCCGCCTCCTGGCACACGTGCTTCTTCTTCACGCCAAACGTCTGTAACAGTATCGTCTCTTTCAAAAATTCTGGGATCCCATCTTCAATTGCTACTTCCTCCTGCAAATTAATATTTTTTTTTTCCATATTAGCCCTCTAAAATCTACAATTACGTAGACCAAGTAAGTTGGTTATCTAGTTGCATTTACCATGGGGTGGAAGCAAGCACCAAAATCATGCGAAGCGACAAAGATATGGTCACGGCCACGGGACCGCTTCCAAAATGGAAACTTTGAAGAGATTATATTAATTGCATCTTTTATCAATGGCTTAGCATGGCCGAGAGAAGGGAAGCCGTTAGTTGTAGAAAAATTGCATGAGACGTAGACTGGGACGAAGAAAAAATGGGCCTCGTTTGGGTTAATCACACGGCCGTGGTATGTCAAAAGAGCTTCATGTATCGCTACCTCAGCAGAGAAGAGATGGGAACTGCAACGGGGATTCGACAGCCAGTCTTTATTGAACCTCGATGGAAGCTCATAGATATAGATTTTGACTGGAGAGGAGGAAGATGTAGAGTACTGGAGAGATTCAGCGAGGGCTCTCGTTGTTGTCTTCTGAGGGAAAGTGATTCTTTTGAGAGGTAAGTGGTGGTTGTTGGAGAATAGAAGAGGAGAGGTTGTGGTACTGGAGAGGAAGAGATAAAACGACAAGGCAAGCCATAGAATCCATTTGTAGTACTTCTTTAGCTTATCCAAGTAGAAGTACTTGTAGAAATGGTGGTGGTGAGTTCTTCTTGCAAAAAGCTTCATTCTTTGGTGGTGGAGAGGTCTGCGTTCTGGCATGGTAAACCTCAAAAGAAATAGTTGTAAGAGAGAGAGGTAGGTGGGTGAGAGGTTAAGCTGGGGCTTTCTAAAGGGGAGGGGCTGACAATGGAGAAAAGATTGGGAAAGTGAGAGGAGGGAAATTATATATTTGCCTACGGGCTTCTGATTGGCAAAAAAAAAAATTATATATTTATCTGATCGCAATTAATGAGACTGGGATGCTGTCGTGTGAAAATTGGTAACGGTGGTTGTTTTGTTATAATATTGCGTTTCTTTACTCGTGGGTCCCGACTCCCGAGGGATGTGAAATGTCACATGCAGACATGCTAATAATAAGAGCTCAACCAAGTCAGAATTCAGGAGCATGTTTTTTATTAATTCCACGAAAGATCCAATAAGAAGGCCGCTTAAGAAAAGAGATGGCCTGATCAAAAGCCCAATAGAAGCCCAATCATCATGGTTCATTCATTCTCATCCTTCTTTTTAGTGGAAATAAACTGTCAGCACTTTTACTTTGAGAGTTATTCTTTCACTTTATTCTTATCAAATATCAAATATATATATTTATTAGAATGATGATAAGTATTAAAAAGATAAAGAGTTATATTTAATGATCCCATTAGACCTAGCTAAAGAGAGTCCAATATGAATATATGATACAAAATGCTCAATCTTCTTTATTGGCTGGATGGTTCTCTCCATTTTTTTTTTGCATTTTTATTTATTTCTGTTTTGACTTTTTGAAATTTTATTTAAGATACATTGGAATTTGTTTAGCAAGTTCGCTAATTGTAATGTTTTTAGGTAAGGGATGGGAACAGTGAAGAGGTAAAATGGTGTTAAAAGCAATAAATAACTTCTTTATTGGCTACGAGCAATATTTATTTGATGTTAGTTAAATGTGTTGAATAATGAATATTTCTATAAACCACTGCATTTTTTTATTTCACTGAACAACTATTTGATCGTAACTATTGACATGGTGTTTTTTTAGTAATTTATGGGGTTGTATTAGCTTAAAAATTTCAATATTTCCATACATTTATGTAAACTTATTACAAATATTTGGAGTAGGGTTAAAATGCTCCATTAGTTTTGTGCCCCATCATGCTCTGACATAATTATCTCTGTTTTTAAAGTCTAAACAATCAATTTGAACCGTTCAATTATTCCTCAAGTGTCCCCTCTCACAACAAGTATGGTTCTGGTTAGGCCAAAGTCAAGAAATTATGCAAACTTGGGATACTTTCACCGATATAATCAATTTTGCTTATACCTTATCTAGAGTGAAAAGATCTGGCTTTTTAATTGTCTTTAGTGCACTCTGCTGGACTGTCTGGAAACACAGAAATGATCTTTGTTTTAATCATACATCTCCTAAAACAGCTAGACAACTAATATTACTAATTAAATCAATGGTTCTCTTCTGGACAGGTACTCTCTCCTCTAAAATCCAGCATGCGGCTGTTGAATGGCTCCCAGTACTGGAGGATGCGATTCCATTAGCTAGCTACATGCCTCTGGACATGGTGGTTTATCAAGACCCAGCCGAGCATTTGCCTCATGAATGAAACAGCCAAATGAATTCTGTTTAGTTTTTGCAACTAATTTCCTTAGCCCATTACTTTGTGGCTTAGTTATATCAACTCTATCTTACTTTTGGAGCTTAGACAGCTCTTGTGTTTGGTTGCTTTGTTTACTGGCATGTTATACAGCGGGACATATCAGTCTAGCATATAGCTAGTGTGACCTGAATTTTGTAATTATCTGATTTCAGCAATGAAATGGGCTCTCATGCCTCTTTTAAAAAAAAAAAAAATTTGAACCGTTCAACATGATCTTCATATTAAAATGTGTTTGGATAACAAATTTTATAATTTTTTTTACTAATTGTTTAGAGGGTACAAAATCATTATTTTTGAATGGTCTAGAATCTTGTTTTTCTATCTTAAAAAATAGCAAAAAAAATTCAAAAAATATAAAATTTTGTATCCAAAGTTCCAAACACATTTTAATATGAAGATCATATTGAGCGGTTTGGATCAACTATTTATGTAGGAATATATATAGAGGAGAGATCTAGTTACAACAATTTTGAGTTACAACAAAGTTACCACAACCATTTTCTACATTTTCAAAGTCCAAATCGTCGATCCAAACCGTTGAACATGATCTCCACAATAAAATGTGCTTCCAGATCAAATTTTACATTTTTTTGAATTTTTTTACTATTTATTAAGATGGGTACAAAATTCAATGGTCTGAATTTGACTAGTTTTTGTAAAATACTTAATAAATAGTAAAAAAATTCAAAAAAATGTAAAATTTGATCTGCAAGCACATTTTATTGTGGAGATCATTGGATCGACGATTTGGACTTTCAAAATGTAGAAAATGGCTGTGGTAATTTTGTTGCAACTCAAAATTGTTGTAACTAGATCCCTCCTCATATATATATATATATATAGAGAGAGCGGCTAACGTCAAAACGTTTGTTCCTGAGTTCAGGAACATATAAGTTTTAAACCGTCCGATCTATTTTAGATTCGTGCCTGATCAGATCTGCTGGGTCGCTGATTTCGTTGATTTCGCTAATTTGAATTGAGCGGAACGGAATGTTACGCGAACTGGAGAACCCTCCCTCATCTCTCTCCCTTTCTCCCGCGTAACCCAATTTCTCCCCAAACCCAGCCAAGCAGGGCTCCGCTCCTCTCCTCTCTGGGCAAAGGCTTTTCGTTATCAAGGGAAATAACAGCCAAGCAGGGCTCCACTCCTCTCCTCTCTGGGTTTGGCTCCGCTACTTTTGCTGGAGGCAATGCCCCTGCCGTTGTTGTTTTAGTTTCTTTTTTTGCTTGAATATGTGACATACAGGATGCTGTACTCTTTGTGATCTTTGCTACAAAGGATGTAATAGAACAGATGATTGTTTTTGTGCTTTTCATCTTTGTGTTTATCACTGTTGTGCTTCGATATATCATTTAATTACAAAGTATAATTATTGTTCTCTACAGGAAGCTTGTTACTTCATTTACTGTTGTAATCAAATGAAAAATAAAATTCCATTTTATTGGTATTGCTAGGCAAGTACTGAATGATTCACGAAAATTGCTTTTATCTAATTTATTTTCTCCTTTTCTTGTTTACTATTTTCTTGATATCTTTCACCTTCTGATTTTGTAAATAAAGTATTTTGATAAAATTGAAAAAGATGTAACAGTAGGTGCCCAGGTCTTAAATATTGTAACAAAGCATCCATCTTCACTTTGCAATATCACATCAGCTACCCTATGCATATAGAACTTAAATTACAAAACAGTGGTACCTGTGCTGGTACAGTGGGTGACCCCAAAACAGCCTATTGAAATGGATGTAATATTGTATTATGTGGTTCATATTAAAGGATTATGTGACCTTTAACAGCTTCAATTTACTGGTTTATATGTGCTGAAAATTGGTTACTGGAATGTATAATTGTGCTGAAAATTTGTTGTTTTAAATACTTCCAAAATTAGAGAAATATGAAATTGGTAACCTCCGACTAGGGTTAAAAACCTGAAATTGGTACTTAGTTTGCTGGTTTTGTTTTAGTCAGTCAGGATATAACTTAAAAATAGAAGTGAGGTGTGTTTGTGCAAATTTTGAGGAATTTAGGGTAAAGATGCTGAACCTAAGTTTATGAGTATTTTGGGAGCTTTTGTATCTCCTTACTAGTTCTACTTGATCATTTTTTTTTCATCTTGCTAATATTGTTGTTTCTGTTACTTTTAGTGACATGGCTAGAACAAATTTTATTAAATTCAACTACTATAAATGATAGTATCTCCTTACTATCATTTTATTTTCATCTTGCTAATATTGTTGTTTCTGTTCCTGCATATATATGATTTTCATGTATAGTTTCTATGATTTTCATGTATTAAAGCTCTAGCATAATACCACTGGATCATATATATGCTGTTTTTTTATATATGTTGTTTCATAGTCACTAAAAGGCAATAAAAAAAATAACATGGACCTTCCTGCATAATTCCACAAGTCAAAGACTGACAAGGCAGTAGAGAAATATTTTCTTAGTTCATAGTAGAGTTTCTATGATTTTCATGTATTAAAGCTCTACCATGCTTGCTGGTGCCAGAAGAGAAGCAAAAGCATGCTTGCTGGTACAAGAAAAGACCTAAAAACAGTGAAAATGAATTAAAATTGCAAAAATAGCGATAACTTAGATTCTGACCATGCCACCTCATAGGCAGATAAAACACTCTCCTGAGCATTTCTATATAAAATTTTCCATTTTTTGCTTAGTAAAATAATTTTAATGGATTTTAAAAGTTCATGTTTTCAAAAACTTAACAATTGTCAAAAATAGTCATTGTCATGTGCCAGTCAAAAATTGTGATACTATACTAAAATACAAAACTAATTTAAAAAGAAACATACTGTTACAGTCTTACAATTAATAAATAAAGTGAAAGTAAACTAATTTAAAAACATGAGAATAAACTAATCTAAAGAAGACTATCATGCGCCAGTAAAAAGAAGTAATGCCACCCTTGTCTGGTGCAGTACATCCATTGATAGAGGTTGAAGAAACTAAAAAACAAGTTTATGAATAGGCCCTTAACTTTTTTAAACTTATGTGAATCTAGTGTTGAAATTTTGAAAGTTAGAATACCTTTTTTAAACAAGGGGACAAGAATATTTTGTCTTTTAAACCCACCATTTATTGCCCTTGCTTGTTGTGATTGTAAATCTCTATTATTCATAAGAATATACAGTTATATGGTTGAACAAGAGGCATAATGCTCATTGCTAAAGCGAAAAGTTACCTAAATAGGTACCAAGCAAAATCAGCATCTGACACGGGGCCATATCAAAAAGGGAAGAAAAAAGTTAATTTCAAGCAAGTAGTAACATTCAAGCATGTACTGGTACCTGTCTGTGTCAAGTATACACTGGTAACAAAACATGTATTTTGCTTCCCTTATTCTCTTTTTAAATTCTTAGTTAGGCTCCTTTCTGAGACCATAAAAAATCTAACAAGAACTGTTACTCAAAATCACAGAAACCCCAGATGCAGAGAAGCAAGAGCAAAATCGTAAAATTGCCAATTTCACAAGACCCTGAACGTGATTGATTTGATAAGAATCTGACTTAGAAAGAGAGAACAAGAGAAATGAGAGAGTTTACCAATTTCACAAGACCCTGAACGAACTCGTGAGGTTGTCGCTAACTAACCCTAGTTTCAGCTGAGAGGAGACGACCGAGAGAAGAGACAGCAGCGGTTGTCACTGGAGGGGTTGACGCTGAAAGAGAGCGGGCGTTATCGCTGGAGAAGTTGGCGGAGGTTGGCGGAGGAGAAATGATAGTAAATCGCCTGCGTGAGAGAGAGAGAGTTGGCGGAGAAGAAATGGACCGATCCAGTTTTGTGTAAGAGCGGATCGAGCGAAATTTTTTATTTCTCCGTTCCGCTCAATTCAAATCAGCGACCCAGCAGATCTGATCAGGCACGAATCTAAAATAGATCGGACAGTTTAAAACTTATATGTTCCTGAGCTCAGGAACAAACGTTTTGACGTTAGCCGCTCTCTCTCTCTCTATATATATATATATATATTGTTCGAAAATTTAAGTTGTTATTTGAAATAAATAATTATATAAATTTATGTTAGTATGGTCACGTCCTGTGTTGTATCTCATGCTGTATTCATAGTTCGCGTGTTGTATTTGTCGTGATCAAAATAATTTGTATATTGTGTTGTGCTATTTATCACATCACGCAATACGTGAATCATGTCGTGCTATGTATGTATGAACCACACTGTACCAGACTAAAGCTGTAATGTGCCCGAATCGTAAAGACCTGTCGGATCACGGTGTGAAATTTTTTACATTATAGGTTTTTTCATTTGTTGTTGTTTTTTTTTTAATTAGAGGGTGGGGGTGAAGCCACCCAATATTCTTTTCAAATTTTTGTTACTACAATAAAGAAATTATCTCATTTAAATTTTGAACTCATGACCTCTCCACATAAGAAAGAATACTAGTTCGGTTATTGTTGCTGTTGAAAGTTGAAAGTTAGAAACTATTTTCGCGCAATTTCGTACACCCTTGACTCCGACATTTTTATTAATATCCAAAGTTTAATAGAAATTAATTAATATACCCATATCCGCCGGGAAGTTATAAAAATATCCGTACCGGTCATTTTCTGGCCGGTACCCAATTTAATTTAGTACCAGTTAGAAAATGGCCGGTACCTAATTTTTTTTACTTTACTACAGTACCGACCATTTTCGGGCCAGTACTTAAATTTTTTTTTGTTTAGGATGGACATAGCATAGTTGGCTAGAAGAAAAAGTCGTAGGAAACTTGGATTGAAGTACCGATGTTTTTTTTGACAGTGTCGTATGATACTAAAATTTAGTGTTCGCATGCCGCTAGTGAATTTAATTTGACAATAACCAGCATTCTAAAATTGAGTACCGATACTTTATGCACGGTCAAACGACGGTAGAAGTGCATCGATGTGTCATTGCAAAAACATCAACGACGTACCGATGTTTTTTTAGCACTACCCTGCTTAATTGCCAATGCTAAGTCTAATAAAACATTAGCGACGCACCGGTGTTTTTTTAGCACTACCCGGCTAATAAAACATAAATGTTTCATTGCAAAAATATCGATGATGCACCGATACATGCAACCGATGTAACACACACATTCAACCAAATGCATTTGTTTGATCTTAGCCAAACCAAGTGCAAACTTCAATCTGAGTTTCCTACGACTTTTTCTTCTAGCAAACTATGCTATGTCCATTCCTAAAAAAAAAATTAAATACCAGCCAGAAAATGACCGATACGTAAAGTAAAAAAAAAGTTTTAGATACCAACTATTTTCCGACCGGTGCTGAATTAAATTAAGTACTAGTCAGAAAATAACCGGTAAAGACATTTTTATTATTTCCCAGCGGATATGTACATATTAGATATTAATAAAAATGTCGGCCCTTGACTTTGAGTCCTTGGAATTTGACCCTTCTATTGGAAGGAGAAAGAAGGAAGAAGGATATTCTAAAAAAATCTACGAGATTTGCATCGCCAAAAAGCCTACTCCCCCTATTCCGATGGCTACCCTAACACAGAACCGAAACAATTCTAAAACATCTCCAGTTACATAAACCGGAGACGTCCTGATCCTTACAGAACAGCGTGGTCTGTTTACCTCAATTTTGAGTTAACTGGAGTGATACTGAGCATTGCGGATCTTAAACGATATATATTTTTTTTTTCTATGATGAAAAAACAATAAATATCTCCAGACACATTCCCTTCAAATTGCATCTCAAATATTTTCGCAACATACATTCTCTTCTCGCAATGAACTCCCTACAGTTTATTTTCAAGTAACGATAGCAAAGGATTCTTAAATTTGACCTATTGTTGCAATTATTCACTAGAATTTCACTAATCAAATTATATATATATATTTTTTTTTATCGCAACAGAGAGCCAGTAGTTCTGAGTCCAAGATCGCACAGTCCAGTTGCTCATGGTACCTCAAGTAACCAGAGGAAGCCTTTTTCTGTTAATCTGGTAATAAATTTATACTTTGATTTTTGTATTTAAAGATTTGGGTTTTGAATTTGCTGCAAATCTTGAGTTTTGCTTTCTTATGCAGATGCAAGGGACGAGGCTTGGTGATTTTAGTGTGAAGGTTATTGGAAAAGTAAGTTTGAACCCAATCAATAAATTTTGAGTCACACAACTCAGCTGAAGGCTCATTTCTGTGCAGATTGTATGGAAATGCATAAAAAGGTTCATTTTGAAGTAAAACCTGTCAGTTGGATTGGATGCAAAAAAATCTCAAAACAATGCAGAAGTTAGTAAAATTGCTAACAAGGTCTCAGGATTTGGAAGCAAAAGTATTTCTGTGATAGATTAGAAATTTGAATAAATTACATACAAGTCAGGTCGGGTGTTATGACTTATGAAGGTACTGGTACTTGCTGTCTTGTCTGAGCTTTACACACCTGGTACAACTGCTAGTTGAATTTCTTTTTTACTGCAAACTTCAATGCTTATGTGATTAAGTTAAGATGACAAAGCTAGGTCTTAATTGGGGGTGTTGATATGATATTTATTATTTAACTGCTCACCGTTTTATTAGTCAACATTCTAGAACTTTTGGTTTATTTCTTTTAGGCACAATCAGCTTCAAGTACTGAGAAAATGAATTCTGATAAAGAAGATGCAAAATCAGAAACATATAGCCATGACATGACAAAAGCAATGGGCGCAGGTATGTGGTTTAAGATTTGATTTTCTTACTACTTTTATTATTAAATCAGGGTTTGGCTGTAAACATTACGGCATTGTTTGCAAATAACACATAATACTACCAAATTTGCCCTAAGATACAAAGATGTTTTAGAAACTTGCAAACAACAGGTGACCATTGAATCACTATACTGTAATATAAACATAATTCTTCTAATTCAGGTAACTCCTTGTTTCTTTGCAAGTGATCCCTTAAAAATGGCATGATTTAAAAATCATAATATCATAAATTACTAAATACCTCAGTGCAACTTGCAAGAACACTTCTACTAGTGGTTTGGATTTTTGTTTTTTGATAGTTAATTTGAAATGTTGTTGACATCTTTCTGAATTCTTTCTTTGCTGGTATGTTTTTTGTTTTATTTTCAAACTAGTGTTGACATATCGACATGAACTTGGGATGAACTATAATTTCATTCGGCCTGACCTGATTGTGGGCTCATGCTTACAGGTTTTCTTTTCCAGATAGTTTTGCATTGAATATTGTGCTTTTCTTCGTGCTTATTTTAATGGTTTAAACATCTCTTTCTCAGACTCCTGCAGATGTGGACAAGCTTCGGAAAATAGGAGTCAAAACTATTTTCTGCTTGCAACAGAATCCCGATTTAGAGTATCCTTACTTTCTCAATCTATTAAATCTTTACCATGTGGTAGTAAGTATGGTGACCTTAGTACTTTAGTGACCAAGCTGGGATATGTGCTACTTCAGTGGCTGACACAGAAATACTTCTTGGTGTACTTTTTCTGTTATTGTAGTAAGTTAAACACAGGCATGTCTATACTTAATTGTTTATTATCTTAAAACCGTACATCAATTATCAGTTTATCACTCTATACTACTGAACTCAGGTACTTTGGAGTTGATATTGCTGCCATTCAGGAATATGCACTGAAATGCGGAGACATCGAGCACCGTCGTGCTGAAATCAGGTAAATTTAAAGGAAAATTGTAACATAATCAGTGCCAGTGTAAAGTAATCCCTCCAATTATGCAGTTGTGCTTCTTTTTAGGCCGACGAAGCTCTAGGTAATCTCATTAACCATCAATTATCTAATCTTGTGCAGCTAAACCCTCTAATTAAATCAAATTTAATTGCACTGAAGTGACTGAACCCTATTCTAACAATTCAAACTCCATTGTTCTTCAGTTTTACCTCAAGCATGCATTTGAACATCAGACAACTCGAGAAGGAAAAAAATGAATAAAAGAAAAAGGTTTAATTTAAGTACCTGGCCAGCTAATAGCAACATCAAACTTAACAAATGATCATGTCCTGGTGATCATCAAGTCACACTTATATTACAATCTTTTTGAATGATATATCAAGAACCAATTTAATTGTACTAATTATAAAGATTTCGATGCATTTGTTTAAATATATAATCTCTTTGAAGGAAACATCAACAAACTATTTAATTCTTGTAAGTATAGGGATTTTGATGCATTTGATTTGAGACTGAGGCTACCAGCAGTGGTTGGCAAACTACACAAGTTGATTAAGCGCAATGGTGGTATCACCTACATACATTGTACTGCTGGAATGGGACGGGCACCTGCTGTTGCGGTATGTTTTACACAAGTTCCTTGAGAATTAAACACTTCATGTTTGCTTTTTTTCCTTTTTACATATTTCTAGGAGTCTATGGTACTATGCATAGCGCACTTTGGTCCGTACTATGGATCTATATTTTCATTCTCAAAGTTCAAATAGTCGATGCGAACCGCTCAACATGATCTCCATATTAAATATGCTTGGATGCCAAATTATACATTGTTGTGATTTTTTTTTTACTATTTTTGTAAATATGTACAAAATCACTTGATCTAAAAATTCTGGATCATCCGAAAGTAGTGATTTTCTACCTATCTAAAATATAGTCAATTAAAAATTACTACTTTTGAATGGTCTAGAATCTTTAGATCAAGTGATTTTTTACCTATCTATTAAAAAAATTCTAAAAATGTAAAATTTAGTCAATTATTTCATAATGAGAAGAGAAGTGAAAAGAGAAAGAACTGTTCAATTAGTGTCCGTCAGAATTGCTCTTACCCACATCACTTAAATTCTATCTGTAACTTTGTTGTACATTTTACAAAACAAAGGGCAGGGGGAGGCACTTGTCCCCCCTACTAAAAAAAAAATCCAAGAATATGCTTACTTTTTTATGGTATTTTGACACTTTTTTGTTAATATAAGCTTGTAAGATGCAAGTCAAAATAATTTCCTGGCTGACTGGCTCAGATCCTGAAAGCAGACCATAAAAATATAAGAAATTACGAAGTACTGCCATACAAATAACAAAATACCTAAAATATTTATTGTCTCCATCATTAATTAATGTTTTGATTTTCACAGGTCGCATACATGTTTTGGATTCTGAATTACAGGCTTAATGAAGCATGTCATCTATTACTGGTAACATTTCCAATATTTTAATGTGATGTCCTTATTTGTTATATTATATGTCTGTCAGTTATGTATTCAGGCGATGTTTTTAGAAAGCAAACTTGATAGTAGCTAAATTTCTAAACTATGTAACATCTTTTTAGAGAAGTAAACTTGTATGATATGTTTTAACCATCCAATAACCAATTGTTGGTACACATTTTCAACGAAGTTCTGTATATAAATGATTTTTTTATTGTTTAGGAAGAAAATTCAGGGTAAAAATGATATTCTTTTGTCAAAGAAGGATATCCTATAATCATTTCTAGCATGCACTTTGGATAATACTGACTTATTATCTTGATCTTTAGAGCAAGAGACCTTGTTTCCCAAAATTGGAAGCCATTAAAAATGCAACTGCTGATATAGTAAGTCTTTTCATTCCTTTCAGAATTATCTGCCAAATTTTTACATCAGTTAAAGAATATGATGCATAAATAGTTTTGCTTATTTTTTCAGCCCTTCTCACCTTAATGCTAATTGATTGGTTTTTTGTGTAATCTTAGCTGACAGGCATATCAAAGGGTACTGTCACTCTCACATGGCAAGGCAGTAACTGTTCCACAGTAGAAGTTTCTGGACTAGATATTGGTTGGGGGCAGGTAATTTTGCTCAATAGATTGCATTGACTATTGGAACCTTTTTACTCATCACACTGAGAAATTTTAGAATTTGCAATTTGCTGTAGAAACTTATGAGTGAGTTCAGTTTGGCATAGTGTAAAATCAGCGTTGGAACAGTGAATGACCACATTTTCTTTGCTGTAGTTTCTGTCTGTTTCAGTTTTCAGTACTCATATCCAGGTTTTAATGAGTTGATGAGCTAAATAAAGCTTCCTTCACTTTTATTCCAGAGGATACCTTTGACATATGACAAGGAAAAAGGTGTATGGAGTCTTAAGAGGGAATTAGCTGTGAGTTGGTCTAATTTTGCAATGTTAACAATTATTAAATGATTTGGTTATAATGCTCTCTTCCTAGGATTTTTGTTTTGTTTTTGCTGGTAGACCAAAGGCAATCTCTCTTCCAAAGATGTTGTAGCAGGTTTTGGTACTTAGTGCTACATACTACCAATATAACCAGATGAATCCCTATATTTTTTTTCTCATTCTTTGTGGTTAAATTGTTGATGCTATTTAAGAACTCAATTGATGTTTAAGCATCAAGACACCATTGAACTGGTACAATACTGTGTCAGTAACCTTTTGGTGAGAACCAAAACTATGCGAAGTCAACACTACAGCTGGTAGGTCCCAAAATGCAATTGATCTTGCAGGAAAACAAATATGCTTGTAAAAGTGTGATTTAGAATTACTGGCATCTGCATGGCATTGATTGAGTCTTTTTTTATTTATTTATTAATGTTTTGAAGGATGGGCGATACGAATACAAGTACGTAGTTGATGGTGAATGGAAACGCAATGAAAATGAAGCTTTAACAAGCCCAAATGGAGATGGACATGTGAACAACTATATCGAGGTAAGGTTATATTCAAAATAAAATGTTAAAGAAGAAACTTATCTGGATAGGTCCAAAAATATTTTGTTTGTGTCATAGTGTCTTTTATGCTTATCAGGCATGTAGGTGCAGGTCCAGTACCTACCCTGATTGTTTTTGGTACATCACCGTCATAGAAAACTCTTTTTGAGTTGTGAAAACCACCTATGTACTCTGCTATTTGACATCACCCCTTCAAACTTCTGATTTGTGAGAATCCCTTAAGCGAGTTTTCAACTTAAGTTTGAGGGCTAATTATCACAACTGAAAAGTCCAAGTGGGTGTATCACATTATCTCTGATCTCTATCTACAAGTTTCTCTTGTATACATGTATGTCACAATAAAATTTGCCATCTAAAATTGTGCAAGTCTGAAGATTATTATTTCATATGCATAAAGAGTCTTATTATTATTTTTTATATAGGTTTACGGTAAAGGCTCAAATAAGGAGGAAAGAGAATTGCGTACCCGTTTAACCAGTGAAAAATGTGATTTGACGGAGGAGGAAAGGTTGATGATTAGAGATTTCCTAGAACAATATGGCGAGTGAGATATGGCACATATATGTAGAAATATTAAACTTTATGCACTCCTGCTGCTTTTTTTTTGTTGTAATTAAGGAAAGACTGCTTATTTTTAAAATTTTCTTCATCTTTCAGGAGCAATAGTCAAATCCTCTTTGTAGCTAGTCAAATCCTGTACATGATATTATAGGGATTATACATAAATTAATAAATGCCATAGCTAATTATCAATTTATTACCCAATTTTATTTGTCAATATGTCTCCCCTCTTCCTTATTAAGAACCTGTATCACCGGAATATGAATTTATTATAGGCATGGAACGGATCAGCTCGGATTCTGATCGAACGGTCCAGAACTTAGCTTAAACGGTGCGTTAATGCATAGGACGCGTTAATCCAAAATCTACACCCATAATGTGAATCCATATCCTTGCATTAACCCGTTCGAGTTAAAAAATTTCGGCCGTTATTTAAATCGGACGGTCCAGATCTTAAGTCAAAATTTGAGTTAACTCGGAGGATACGAATTCCCCATAATTTAATAGTAGAGCTAAGTTACTGGCACGCGACTTTGTCCGGCCTCTCAAGTTTCAAACAAATAAATTAATAAGATAATCTTACGGTCTTGCCTCATTGTTATTGGAACGCACGTCCGTTACAGTATAGACTATAATGGATCTCACGTCGGTCCATCTTTATAAACTCGATATACCCACGAACTGTTATCAGTGTAAACCGTGTTCGTACCGGAAATCAGAGAGAGAGAGAGAGAGAGAGAGAGATGGCTAGGTTTTCGATTCTTGCTTTAGTGGCCGTAGCAATGCTTTTGATGAGTCCGATTAATGTATATGGTAATTTGTCTACCACCGCGCAAGAGTTCACCATTTATGGTAATGTGTTGTGTCAAGACTGTACTCAAGGATGGAACACATTTGCCCATGGCGCCACTCCAATCCCAGGTATAGTTGTACAACATATCCATATATTTATTCCATGCATGGGTTCTCTCCCACAAGTTGTTAGACATGAAAAAGGAGGCTTGAGAAAAATAACACTCTCGATCTATTTATTACTAACTAATTAGTTTTGACCTGCGCAGATGCGAAGGTTGACGTCATATGCCCGGATAAAAATGGCCGTCCAGTGTACCACGTTTCTGACTTGACAGACGTGACCGGAGAATTCCGCTTTACAATTCCTTACAACTACAATGGATTTATCTTAGATCCAAAGGACGCGATTGTGAGGTTGGTCTCCTCTCCCACAAGTTGCAACATTCTCACAAATTTCAATCTCGGAAAGGATGGTGTTAGCCCGCAAAACCCGACTACCTGGGGCCATGACAAGGTTGAGTACGAATGCGGTCCTTTCTACTTCACCATCCCACAGTGTGCTGTTCCGGAGTAGAGCCGAACGGCGTTGTTTGTGTGGTCTTTTTGCATGTTTTTTTTTTTTTTATATTCCTGATACTGTACTTGTAAGTTGTAATAATGTGAAGAGAGGGTTAATTATGGTTTTATGAGGTAGATTTGTGCGAGATGTGTTTTTACTGTAAATTGTGATGTACAAGGACATTGTAACTTTGTAAGGAGCTTACCACTTATATTTGTTCTTATTATTAATTCCATGGGCTTCAAGTATATATATATATATATATAGAGAGAGTGTGGCTAATATCAAAACGTTTGCACTAAGACCCTCGTGCAACAAGTTGTTTTCGGATTTTCAAAGTCCAAATAGTCGATTCAAACAATTAGATGTTCAATATATATTAAAATCTACTTGAAGACCAAATTTTACATTTTTTGGAATTTTTTTACTATTTATTAAGCCACTTTGAAAATTGCTGATCCGGGTGAACAGTAAAAACAGTGCAACCAAATTCTGGACCATGTGATCAGCAATTTTCGAAAAGTGGCTTAATAAATAGTAAAAAAATTCCAAAAAAATGTAAAATTTGGTCTCCAAGCAGATTTTAATATAGATTGAATATCTAACGGTTTGAATCGACTGTTTGGACTTTGAAAATCTAAAAACGACTTGGTTGCACGAGAATTTTGATGCAAACGTTTTGATATTAGCCCCCCTCTCTATATATATATATATGAAAAGACATAATTCCTCTACGCGCATCAACAAAATTAAGACGTTCAATATTAATAGTTTGAATAATTCATTGATGGGTCCCACTGATATACAATTTTAAAGAAGTCCAATTTATATAAGTTACATTCTTGAGTTCTATTACAAAAAAAAAACAAAAAAACAAATTGTGTACATTGTTTGTGCATATTGAGCTAGGGGATCTGAATTCCCATATCCGCCGAGACAACCGAAACTTTCTGTTGGCATAATAATATTATATTATGTGAAATTATATTTGATGTTTTTAATATTATTTGTGTTAATTTAAATTAAAAAATTACGAAATTTTATTGTATATAATAAATAAAAATTGAGGACTGGGGTTAAAATGCATTATTGTATTTGTGCTCCAATCGTACCCCATATTTTTATTTGCGTTTTGAAGTTCAAACAGTCGATCCGAAGTACTCAACATGATATTCATATTAAATTGTGCTTAGAGAAATTCTTGAAGTTCAAACAATGGTTTTGTACCTATCTAAAAAAATAGTAAAAAATTATAAAAAATATAAAATTTGGTTTCTAAACATATTATAATATGGATATTATGTTGAACGATTCGGATCAACTGTTTGAACTTTAAAAATAGAGATTAAGATGTGAGGTATGATTGATGTACAAAACCAATGATACATTTTAATCCTATTCAAAATTGAGATATAATATAAAGTTGTGTGTGGCAGTGTGGCTTGACATATTTGTCTTGTTTTCATATAATTAAAAAAATTGATCTAAAAACACACTACCGTCAGCGTCAGGAATCAAACTCGAGACTTCTAGAATAGGGACCAAATTCTCTTCCACTTCATTACCAGTATCATTTACTAGTGACATTGCTAGCGGTAGTATTAGGCATAGTGATTCTCTTGTAATAAAACCGATCTTACTAAACATAATTAGTTAGACTTCTGTAACAGAATTAGGTAGATTGCTGTTCTATGTTCTCTTAATCATATTGGATTAGAGATTGTATCAGTAGTTATATAAACCGAGAGTTGTACCTGCTGATTAATCAATGAAACATAATATTCATTCTCTCTTCTCTCTCTTATCTCTCTCTTACTGATTCCTATCATGGTATCAGAGGCCTCCTTTCCTCTCTAATCTGCTTCCGCAAAAGCTGTCAAAGATCATCATGTCTTCCAGCGAAATCTCCACTCCCTCCGCCCCTCTTGATTCAGTCATTCACATTACGCTGCCAGTCTCCACCAAACTGACACGCGATAATTTCCTTACCTGGCGATCTCAAGTTGAACCGATTCTTGATGGTTTCGGTCTCTCAAAGTTTCTTGATCCGGCTGTGTCTCCACCTGAAGTCGTCACCAATGGAGTTTTGGTTTCCAATCCTTTGTTTCCGGCAGGCATCAACAAGATCGCTTTCTCCTGGGATGGCTTCGCACCACCTTGACCGAAGGTGTTCTTTCTCAGTACGTACAGTGCCAAACCTCTCGGGACCTTTGGCTCTCTCTTCACAGCACCTTCTCCGCCGTTTCTAATGCCAGGATCATGGAACTGCGCCGTACTCTTCAAACCTCCGTCCGAGGAAATCAGCGATGCGGTGAATTCTTCGAACACATGAAGCGCGTGGCAGATCAGCTCGCGACGGCTGGAGATCCCGTTCCTGAGTCGGATCTGGTTCGAGCGATCCTCAGTGGACTCGGGTCTGAATTTAACTCGTTTGTAGTCGCCATCACTACGCGAGCTACCCCTGTTACTTTAGTGGATCTTCACGCATTCCTTTTGTCTCACGAATCTCTTCTCCTGTCTCAACATCAAATCTCGGCTCATTCATCCGATCCCTCAGCTCTCTATTCGACACGTGGCAGAGGCAGAGGGCGTGGTCGTGGCAGGAGCAACTCCTCTTCGGTTCCTAATGTCTCTCAAGGCCCGTTACTCCCTACTCCAAATCGGGCCTATTCCACTTCGGGCCTAAACCATGGCAGAGGCTACTCTTCAGCTACTACTCAAGGCCGAGGCTATGCATCTGGTGTTCCTCAATTCAATTCTCAGCCGAATGTCATCAAACCACAGTGTCAAGTGTGCAAAAAGAAGGGTCATGAAGCTCTTGAATGTTGGTACCGCTTTGACAATGATGCGTACCCTTCGCCACCTCAAGCCCTATTCAACACCACCACCTCCAATCCGAATGAAGGATGGTTTCTTGATTCCGGGGCTTCTCATCATGTCACCTCCGACTTGAACAACCTCACCTCATTTCATGCATATGATGGACAAGATCGACTTCAAGTTGGTAATGGCTCTCACCTTATCATTCACAATCTAGGCCATTGTTCTCTCTCTTCTCCTAATGGTTCTTTAGATTTGCATGGTGTCCTTCATGTACCACATATTACCAAAAACCTAATTAGTATCTCCAAGTTGACCAAAGATAATGATGTTATCTTAGAATTTCACCATTTGTTTTGTATTGTAAAGGACCGCCACACGAATCGGCCTCTTCTTCGAGCTACCCAAACTAATGGCCTTTACCATCTCATTTCTTCACCTCATGCTTTGATTGGAGAACGTGTCTCGACCTCTCTATGGCACAAGAGATTAGGGCATCCTTCTCCCTCTACCACTCATTTCATAATAAATTCTTCTACCTCTTGCTCCTCTTCGGCCCAACCTTTACCTGATATGCTACCTTCCACAATACTTCCTCTTCTTTCGGGTCCAGCACCTCTCTCTGCTTCAGTCCCGCCTCCACAGCCTATTACTTCCACTGGGCCTTCCTCTGCTACAATACCTCTCTCTGCTACAGTCCCCGACAATCTCTTATCTGGGCCTTTCTCTACTACTGTTCCCGAACACACTCCAGTCGGGCCTCCTTCTGTTGAGCAGTCCAAACCGAAACCTCTTCAGGTTTATCAAAGGCGCCTCACTTCCTCCACTGCTCAATCTCCCGCCAGTTGCTTGAAACCGATCTCTTCAACTCCTGGTCAACCGAACTCATCTCATCCCATGGTCACTCGTCTTTGGGCTCAATCTACCCGACTCAAGCCTCCCTTAGCTCATGAGTCTCTTCTTACCACAAAACATTCCCTTCCTTCAACCTTACTTGATGAACCGACATCGTTCACAATGGCAAACAAGCATCAGGAATGGCGTGATGCCATGTCTCTTGAATTGAATGCACTGGCCAAAAATGGTACATGGATCCTGGTTCCACCTACTCCTGACCAAAATGTGATTGGATGCAAATGGATCTTTAAAGTCAAGCGAAGGGCGGATGGTTCAATCGAGCGATACAAGGCACGCCTTGTTGCCAAAGGCTATCATCAAGAGGCGGGTCTCGACTATCATGAGACGTTTAGTCCTGTCGTCAAGCCCACAACCATTCGGGTAGTGCTTTCTCTTGCTATCTCGAGACGTTGGTCGATTCGCCAATTGGATGTCAACAATGCGTTTCTCCATGGAGACCTTGAAGAACAAGTCTTTATGTCTCAACCACCAGGTTTTGCGGACTCTTCGTTTCCAAATCATGTGTGTCTTCTCAAAAAAGCACTTTATGGTCTCAAGCAAGCTCCCCGTGCATGGTTTCATAAGTTGGCATCCGCTCTTTCCAACCTTGGATTCACACCCTCACAATCGGATTCTTCTCTCTTTATTCGGGGTGATTCTTCTTCTATTACCATTGTCTTGATCTACGTTGATGATATTATTATCACGGGATCCGACACCTCTCTTGTGACATCTCTCATCTCTTCCCTTGGTTCACAATTCTCTCTCAAAGACCTTGGTCCCCTCCATTTCTTTTTAGGCATCCAAGTTCAAGCTCAATCCGATGGCATCCTTCTCTCTCAACCTCAATACCTTCGAGATCTTCTTGTTCGCTCCAAGATGGATGGTGCCAAACCTTGCTCTACACCATTTTCCAAAGGTGACCCGCTCTCCAAATACGATGGCACCCCAATGCCCGATCCCCACACATACCGCAGTGTAGTAGGTGCTCTTCAATACGCCACTATCACTCGCCCTGATATTTCGTATGCCGTCAACAAGGCTTCGCAATTCATGCACTCACCTACCGATGCGCATTGGAATGGAGTTAAGCGTATTTTGCGCTATCTCAAGGGCACCTTAACTCTTGGACTACATATTCGTGCGCACTCCTCTTTTGAGCTTCATGCCTATTATGATGCCGATTGGGCTGGGTGTCCCGATGATCGTCGCTCGACTTCGGGCTTCTGTGTTTTCCTTGGCTCGAATTTGATCTCTTGGGGTTCTAAAAAGCAAACCACCGTATCCAAGTCAAGTACCGAGGCCGAATATAGAAGCATGGCGAATGCTTGCACCGAGTTGGTTTGGCTTCAGCAGCTTCTACGTGAGCTCCATGTTCCTCTCTCCTCTAATCCCGTACTTTGGTGTGACAACCTTGGTGCTACATTTCTTGCTTCCAACCCGGTGTTCCATGCCCGAACGAAACACATTGAGATAGACTTTCACTTCGTTCGTGAAAAGGTGTCTCGCAAGCAATTAGATGTGCGATTCATTTCAACCAAAGACCAGCTAGCTGATCTGTTCACAAAAGCAATGCCTTCTACTCGCCTAGAATTTCTGCGCAACAAGCTAACCCTTCTGCCTAGTTTAGCTTGAGGGGGGGTATTAGGCATAGTGGTTCTCTTGTAATAAATCCAATCTTACTAAACAGAATTAGTTAGATGGATGTAACAGACTTAGGTAAAATGCTGTTCTGTGTTCTCTTAATCACATTGGATTAGAGATTGTATGAGTGGTTATATAAACCGAGAGTTGTAACTACTGAATAAATTAATGAAAGATAATATTCATTCTCTATTCTCTCTCTTATCTCTCTTATCTCTCTCTTACTGATTCCTATCAGGTAGTCTATGAAATCTACCGTTGGCATTGCCAACAGTAAGATGTTTTTCGATTTTTTTTGTAAATCAAGGGCAGGTTTGAAATTTCATTTTGTTTTTAGGATATGAATAAAAATTCGGCATCTTTTCATTTCATATTATTTCAAAATAAATTCAACTGAACTTTTAAGTAGGCTGGCAATGAGCCGGCATAGTCCGAGCTAGACCAAGCTCATGGCTCGCTTGTTTCAGTAACGAGTGAGCCATGAGCGAGCCAACATTAGAGTTTGAGTTGAAAAAGTGACTTGTGGTTTGCTCGTTTTGGCAACGAGTGAGCCAAGCTAGCTCGTGAAAGCTCGTGGGTCAAAAGCCCAAATATATTAGATAATGTATTATAAAGTCAACTACCATAAATTAAGTTTGTAACTAAATTCATATATACCAAAATATTAAATCTCTGAAGTCATACAAACATAGTACACAAAATAAATTCATGTATACCAAATTTATACAAATTCACAAATTCATACCTGAACCGAGCTGGCTCGCCAGCTCAAACCCGTTAATTTTGGAACGAGCTAGGACCGAGCTGGCTCATTAGCAACTCAGCCCACTGACAAACAAGCTGTTATCAAGCGAGTCACAATCAATTCATGAGCTATGAGCTTTTTTGCCACCCCTACTTTTAAGGGACGAAATAAAAAAGTTATTATAAAAAATGTCAATTTTAGCGAAAAATATTAGCAAGACATATTTATATAGTGAAACATATTTGTTGTTCACATAGAGGGGCGGGCCCCCCTCCCCCAATTCGAATTCAGATCCTTCCCGGTACGTAATAGAGAATCTTTTACAATTACTTGATCTGGACCGTTCTATTTAACTTGACACGAATCTCAAAGGCCAATAATACTGCCCTGCGCTAGCCCGAATCCCAAAGCGGCTGGGAATTAATCTCAAACTGTAAAGTGAAGGGAATCTTTTACATTATTGGAAGGATGCTTGTCCCCCCAATTCGCCCCCTGCGAACTTCTTTTAATCAGGAAGACAGAAATTAAATTCAAACAAAATCACACCCTGCTTTCAGTAAAGGTGGTAACTTTTTAGTCGGGTTGAATTCAGATCAGATTATCAATAATTTATTGGGTCGGATCCGATCCAATCTGACCTCGAATCAGAGAGCCATTCCTTTCTGAGTGCGCATCCTCTGAGATATCTCAACTTTTGCGTGACCGACGTGTGCGGTGCCTATTCGGAGATAGCGAAGAGGGCATGCTTTGAGATTCGTACATAACATATTTGAACGGTTGATATTTTCCGAAAAAACACGCCAAAGTTGAGATATCTCAGAGGATGCGAATTCTTCCTTTCTCACTCTTTTTTTTTTTCTCGAGATGGCTGCCTGTGTTTTTTCTTCTCCGGATTAAGAAAATGATCGGTTTTTCCAATACCTGTTACCCGAATCCGATTGTCCGATCCCAGTCGTTCACTCGTTCTTCCGATCCATAGCACAGAAATTTAATAATAGGATTTGTTTATTGTTTGTTCATCTTTGTTTTTCAAATTCAAGACGGATGTTTCTATCTCTCAGATAAACCAATTAATTAATTATTCCTTCCTGCTCCTGCCCCATTAAACAAATTACACCCTGCTTTCACTCACTCTCCTTCCCCTTCTCAGTCATGCATTAATCCACCGATCTCGAAATTCTTTTCCAAGATGGCCACCGGAGTGTCGAGACGGGGCCCACATGTCCTTCCCGACAGAGAGCCCTCCGTCCGACCGTTGGATCGTGGCGGTGGCGTCCGTCAGAGGCGGGAGCCACGCAGGGCTACGTGGCACCGCAATTATTGCGTATACTGCGTCGGTCTTTCTATGGTTATCGCGTGGGTCATTGTTCTCGCCGTTTATCAGCAGGGTTCGATAAATGTCGATGTGCGCCGTACCGCGGCTGAGATGTTGCTGCACGGAGAGCTGCGGAGCACGGAGCAGCGTGCGCACCGGATGTTGCCATTCTCGTCGTTGTCGGTGGAGGCGCGGTGTGAGGATGGTAAGCTTGAAATTGAGAGATCTAAGCGAGGGAATGTTGTCGGGCTGAGGTTGCCTCGTTTGGCACTCGTGAGTAATCATTTGTTTCTGGTTAAATTAATTAGTTTTTCCTTTGTCTGTATCCTTGTTTTGTACAATTAGATGGAAGTCTTTGAGGAGTTCTACATTAACTAAATGGTCAGAAAATGTACAAGGAATTGAAGCTGTGAGGTGGTATTTTGAGGGAAATAAGAAATTCCTTTTGCCTTACATATTGTTTTTTGGTTTCAGGTTATAGGAAGTGGAGATAGAGACGCACAGTTGTTGATGCTGCTAACTCTGACAAAAGCGCTTACTGGACTTGGTTATAGATTTACTGTGAGCTTCTTTTCTACACTTTAGTTATCTACTTTTGTTTTTCGTGTATCTATTCTAGCTGAATACCCAACATGATGTCATGAGAGTTCAAGAGTTCGTTATTCAAGTCAAAACTATATGAGCAAAGCTAGGGTGTGATGTGCTCACCAAGAGGGGTTGGTGAGCACATCACACCCTAACTTTGCTCAAACTATATCACTTCTGTTTTGTTTTATCTAAAATTATTTTAGCAAAAATGATGTTTGTCTATTTTCTTTTTTCTTTTTGATACTAGGTTAGCTTTAAATTTTGCCTTTTTTCTTTCTGACCTGTTGTACACACATAATATTTGATAAATCTTCTCCATTTCTTAACAGTGTGAATTTTGGCATGACTATAATAATTTGATTAGGTGTTTACATTTGAGGATGGAGGAGCTTATTACTTGTGGAAAAATATTGGTTATCAAGTGCACATTGTCAACTCCCTGGGGCTCATGTCCATTGACTGGTCAAAGTAAGTTTCCAATTTTTGTCACCACTATAAACCTTTACATTTTATTGTTCCTGATAATATTGAGTTACTCACCTTTGTTTATGTTTGTTTTTTTTTAATTAGTTATGAAGGTGTTATACTAGGTTCCCTTGAATGTAAAAGAGTTCTCTCCAGGTAATTATTTTCTAATGTTTATACTTTTGGCAGTTTTACTTCGCTTCTTTCTGGGAAGTTTATTAATATTTTCTGGTCTTTTATTCTCTGCACCTAGAAAGCCTTGTATATGAATTTTTTTCAAAATTACACAACCAATACTTGCTTGGTGAGCTTACAACATCGACCTCCCACTGTGCACCCAAACCCTAACATCCCAAATAAGAGCAAAAGAGAAAAATGCTAATTTCATATGTGATATTCTCCTTGTGCTGAGCCATACATTATATTCTGATGCTTTATAGAGTTATATCTGAAATTATCCCAAAAAAGAAGAAAAAGCATCCAGTGATTATGCTGCCAAGGTTCTTTTCGTGTGTTCCAAAACTGCCATCACTGGCTCTGGGTTGTATTTTTACTTTTAAGAGCTTTCCTTGCATCATGAACTCAGCATGTTACACTGCATTCAGTCTTATGCAGGAACCCTTCTTATCTATACCTTTAATATGGCTCATTCATGAAGATACTCTCGGGAAGCGTCTCAGAGAATATGAAGAAAAGGGTTTTGATGGTCTTATTAGCCAATGGAGAAGCTCTTTTTACAGAGCCAATGCCATCATATTTCCTGATTTCTCCCTTCCTGTAAAGCACCTTTATCTCTCATTTTAATTTATAATTCTAAAAATGGTCTCCTTTTCATTGTTTTTAACTTTTCAGCGAACTACCATATTTTCTGTATGATAGATCACTATTACCATCCATGTATGGTTTGATACATCCTGCACCTGTTCAGTTGTTTGTTTGTGTGGAACAGTCAATGATAAATTGATGCTACATACTTGAGTCAATCCTTTACTGACGATCTAATTCATTTTTTTTGTCTTGAAAAATGCATTTCAGTTGCTGTATGCTGCACTTGGTGCTACAAACTTTATGGTTATCTCTAGTCCCCTTGCCGATGTACTGAAGACCGAGAGTTACTTGGCATCTCATTCACGGTATCATGCGAGGAAAGATTATGGATATGGTGAGAATGAACTCATAGTTCTTTTTGTTGGGAGCTATTTCCACTATGATGACATCATTTGGGATTTTGTGGCTGCAATGCAAGCCTTGGCCCCGCAAGTTTCAGAACTTGAGAAAAGTATGAATGGAGGAGTTCATTCTATCTTCTTGTGTGGAAATTCTTCGGATGCCTACAGCTCCTCATTTCAGGTAATACAACTTCTCTCCATGATAAACTCTGATGGTGACGGTTTTATTTTATTTAGTGGTTAACCCTCTATTAAAACTCATTGTTATCCTACCAGGCCAAAAGTTTGAAAATAGTTCATAGCTAATGTGTGACCTCATCCATTATGGTATCTAAATATACCAAAATGACACTACTCGACCTGCCTGAGAAATATATGAAATCGAACTTTACAAATATACAGGAGAGAAAGGACATGATCACTCCTCTCTCTCTCTCCCTCTCTCTATGTTGTTTCCTTTTTGGTCTGAAATGAAGAACTTTTCCATCACATAGCTGTTCGCCATTTGCGTGCACTACTAAAATTGGGAATCGTGATTCTTCTAGGTGGCAGTTCTGTTGTAGTCCTTTACCTGGCACATGAATTGGTGTTAGTCCTCTTTACGAGCTTTCAAGAAAAACAAATTTGAGAATTGATCACTTGTTATTAAACCATTTTTCTGTGATAATTTGGTTGTGTGCTACTTGACTTCAGTAAGTTAATCAAACATATCTTATAACGAAAATATTACAAAAGCAAAAGTCTTATCTAACTTTTATGATTTAGGAACTTGCGACACAGATGGGTTTCCCTGCTAGTTCAATAAAGCGCTATCCTTTTGATCACGACGCAAGTAGTTTGCTACTAATAGCTGACATTGTCTTACATGGTTCCTTCAATGAGGAGCCTAGCTTTCCTCCTCTGTTATTGCAAGCCATGTCCTTTGGAGTTCCTATTATTGCACCAAACATCAGTCAAATTACAAAGCATGTAAGTCAAGTGCTTAAGTAGTTTCTTTTGGCTCAATTTCATGTGTACTGCTGTCAAAATGTCAATATATAATTTATGACCCTGCAAGAGAGAAATATCATAGACTATCCTAAAAGTCCCCCAACAATCCCTTTCCTCATGATTTCGTTCTGTAAATAAAGAGGAAGAAATGAGGGGTTACTGGGATGTTCTACAAGGAATTAGTAGTGCTGTAAAACATTATATTTGCATTGTTTAAATGGGTATGTGAGAAGCTTCTCATTGTGATGGTTGCAGGCAGATGTATTGACAATTTGTAGGGTGCACCTGAAATAGTTTCTATTTTATGAATATTTAACCATGTGATGCATAATTCAACTTTTGTGCCTGTTCATTTTTGCATTGTTTTATTTTCTTTAATACTTTTTTTGTTTAGTTCTATCTTCAACATTCCAAATTAACATAATATAGAAAAACTTCTAGTTGGGCCTTACTTTATCCTTATTTACATGGATATATCCTCACAGGCAACCACTTGTTAAGCAACTTAACCTCAACCTCCCCATGATTTTACAATTGAGCACCAGGGTAAGGTTAAAAAAAAGGAAGCACTGAAACAGTGGTCATTTTGGTCCTAGTTATTATATGGGTTGGTAGATACTACATACCACCGATCCTTTACATCCACTGGAAGTAATGATTGCTGTTTGTGAGTGCAAATCAAGAGTAAACTACGTACTGTTGTTTCATTGCTAACACAATAGTTGATGGCAGGTAATTGATGGGGTTAATGGCTTTCTCTTCCAACCGAAGGACCTGGCCACATTGACTAAAGCCTTCTCACGTGTAATAGGAGAACGGAAGCTCTCAGACTTGGGAAACAAAGTTGCTAGCAATGGTAAAATGCTTGCAAAAAATATGCTAGCATATGAATGTGTTTCGTCATATGCAAAACTCCTAGAAAACATGCTATATTTCCCATCAAATGTGATGCTTCCGGCTTCTCTCTCTCAAATCCAACAAAAGACATGGTCATGGGACTTGTTTGAGAGGAAAACAACAAATGAGAATGATCAGAGCACGGAATTAAGTGTCCTAGAAATGCTTGAGCGACAATTTGAGAAAAATCTTACTGGACAGTCCCATTTTGAAAATGAAACCTTGAGTGATGACTTCCCCTCACAGCTAGATTGGGAAGATTTAAATGATATGGAAATCTCGGAAGATATAGAGACACGAGAAATGCAAGAGGTTAGCTTCATTTATACTTTAATTTCCTTTGTATTATTTGTTACATGTATCACTTCAGAAGTACATGTTGTCAGTTTATTGCCTTATGAGATACATGTATCACTTTGGAAATAAATGTTGCCAGTTTATTTGCCTTGTGAAGTTTGCAGTTTTTGCTAATATGGGAAATTCCTTTAGAAGGTCAACCCCATAGACAACTGCCTTGACCAAAGCTAACTTCGTATAAATAACACCTCAAGAAGATCAACTGGATATATATATATATTTTTTTTTTTAAAAGGGAGGTTCTCTATATAGTTAAATTCATTGACCTAAGCTGACCTCTACGACAGCAAAATTACCCAAATAGAAAGCTAGTTACATTGGGAAGGTGTATTTCTCAACAATTAAACATTGGGAAGGCACTTGTCCCATACAGAGGGCAGTGTTTACCCAAAACATGACTTCATTTTAGTTATTACTAAATAATTCATTTGGTGTAGCTTGAAGAAAGGATCGAGACACCCTTGAAAACATGGGAAGAGGTGTACCACACTGCCAGAAAGGCTGAGAAGGCAAAATCCGAGAAAAATGAGAGAGATGAAGGGGAGTTAGAGAGAACTGGACAGCCTGTGTGTATATACGAGATTTACAATGGAGAGGGGGCATGGCCGTTTCTACATCACGGCTCCATTTACCGTGGCATCACCCTGGTATCAACTCGCTAAATTATGAGAACTTGCAATGTCTTTTTGCCATATTTTCATGAAAGATATCTGTTTTATGTATATATTGCATGTGTAACCTGAAAAACATATGATATATAATCCCATGTAGGTTTTATGCCTGCCAGTACCAGTATAATACAGAGGAATAGATAGTAGTTTACGCTTTTTATTTCTAACTGTGTTTTAATGGGAGGTTCTTTGGTGAGTTAGCAATAAACGAGTGTAACCATTATTGTACATATAAATGCAGGGGTTATTTATTGGATGCAAACTGGTACTGTCAGACTCTCAGCTGTGTCCCAGTTGGGAGTATTTGTTCAATTCTATATGTCATGACTTGTCAAATTTTCTCTTTTATGCCAGTCCAGAAGTGGCAGAAGACCAGAAACCGATGATGTGGATGCAGTTAGTCGGCTTCCTGTTTTAGAAGATTCACACTACAGAGATCTTCTGTGTGAGTTTGGTGCAATACTGTCTATTGCTAACAAGGTGGATACCATCCACAAGTTACCTTGGATCGGCTTCCAGTCGTGGCGTGCCACAAGTAGAATGGTATTTACCCGATGGTCCCATGTCTTTATTGGCTTTATTACTTTTTTGGGAGTCTTTAGCTTTAATTGATGCTTTTACCATCTATGTTGGGATCAAAGCCTTGGGGGTTATATTTAGAATATGGCTAATAACTAATAAGATAATAATCATTGAAATATCCTTTAGAGTTGGTTATGGTTATGTGTTGACATGCGTTACCATTTATGATCCCAATGCTGAAGTCCCATTCCATTAGAAATGTTTCCTTTTGTGAATGAACTGCAAGCACCCTATAGAAAAAGGAAAAAAGAAAGAAGTTAAGGAAACAAAAATAAGGAACTATAACTTGATATTGTTGGGGATGTACTGAAAAAGTCTTTTGTATAGGTTTCTTTGTCAAAAACTGCTGAAAAAAAGTTTGAGACGATTATTATGGAAGAAAACAAGGGAGATGCTGTTTATTATTGGGCACTTTTGGATATGGATCTGAATGCGAACAAATTTGACTTTTGGTCCTCGTGTGATAGCCTAAATGCAGGTCACTGCAGGTATCTTTGTTTAAATAAATTAATGTTTTACCATTATTTATATTTGATAAAAAAAATTCAATGCCAAGCAGCTTGTACTCTAAATTTTGAAGGCATAATCTACATAATTATGGCCTTGATTTGTGTTATAACAAGTGAACTAATATTTTCTAAGGTTACTGAATTGTTAGCTCATACTTTAATTGGCAGATCTTTACTCATTGATTATGGTCTTGTTTTCTTTATTCTTGTGTCGTCTTAGTTTACATGATTATGCTGTTGTTTTCTTGTGTTATAACAAGTGAACTAATATGTTCTAAGATTGCTGAATTGGTAGCTTATACTTTAATTGGCAGATCTTTATTCGGTGATGCATTCAGACTGATGTATGGTCTTGAAGAGAACATGGTATCCTTGCCCCCTATGCCTGATGGTGGGTCCTACTGGTCTGCTCTTCATAGCTGGATCATGCCTACACCCTCGTTCCTGGAGTTCGTTATGTTCTCGAGGTATGCTTCGTCACGAAAATAAGAGACAATAATCGTGCTTCAAAGTAGCCTCATATAGCTCATTGTGGTATACTGAGACAAAATCACCCCCGACCAAGCCAAATGAATAATTCATAATCCAACCTTTTTGAGCTTAACACTGGACTCCTATCTGATTTAATTGGGTTTACCTGAACATGAGTAACATGAAATTGTAATTAAATCAAACCTGACCTGACTACAAAAGATGATTCAATGTGCCCCCAAAAGAACTCACAACCCCAAGTTGCCAGTAAGGACTGGAACCACAGAGGATCAGAAATATAGTAAACTTGAGGTGGCCAGAAACTCAAACAAGTCAAATCCAACCCATAAATCTTAAGTTGCCCTTTTGACACAATTAAGCATAATTCTATTAGGTTGACTGTTAACCTACCAGTTTTTCTAAAATATAAAGCTTATAGAGAGCAACTTCTATAGTATCTCATTTTCTTTAGTACCTTTCCTCAGAATGTTTCTGGATTCACTTGATCAGCTGAGTTACAACAAAAGCAATCCTTCTTGTTTGCTGGGATCATCTGAAATAGAGGTGCTAAAATATCTCTCTACTATGGATTACTATACCAGAAATTTGGTCAGGTCGCATCCAAATCAGTATGATATGCCCCAATTCTGACCCCTTCTGTTTATTACTTATGTTTTTGTGGGCTTGATTTGTATTTGGTGTTGGAAGTGAGGGTAACTTGAGACTAAACTGGATTGCAAAGTATTTTGAGGGTGGTTTAGGTAAAAATGGGTTAAATTTAGGCCTTGTTTCATAATTGAGGGTTAATTGAGGGTTGATTGAACACCTATGAACCAACTTCCATACTGGTTGTGCACCGGTCAAA